>VZTX01020016.1:377925-488982 GCA_013400915.1 Pardalotus punctatus | reverse complement strand
CCCCCCCAAGCTTCTGAGTCACACTGAGCCCCAAACACTTGTTTTTAAGACAGTGTTCTGCTCAGAGGAGAGCACAGGCTGCAGGCAAAATCATGCAGAACATCCTGGGAAAAGGCTGAGAGGCAACAGCAAGAAAGGTTATGAAAGGTGATGTTCAGTTGCTGCAGGCAGCCCTCTGCTGTTATTTCTAACAACCCCGATGTGACTCTCTTGCTTTGTCCTGGGGGCTGATTTCTCCTCATGGTTTCAAAAGACTGGCCATTCCAGTTTCAAAATCTTGATGAGAATGTTGTGGCTTGTCCAAGTGCTGTATGTATGCATTCTGGCTGCAGGTGAATGGCAGAAGGTTAGAGTCCTTCCTGATCTGTGCTTGGTATGGGTGAGAGGATGTTTGACTTAGATTTGATGACCATAAATGTCTATCTGTATAAGAGGACAGTATCTGAGAGAGGAAATGGTTTTGTACTAAAAAGCATAACTTAAAAAAAACTCAATAAAATAACCCCAAAGAAACCCCAAACCAACCCATCTGGTTTATGCTCTGCCAGTGTCCTGTCCAAGCAATCTCCTAGACAGTCTCATTTACTTTGCATATGCACAAAGGAAATAAGTCTTTCTTCCCTCCCACCCCAGTTTTGTAGATGTCTTTTAAAACTAGCAGATTTTTCTACACGAATTGTTTGAGCACATCACATGTAATGTTAAAATTAATGTCTAAGTCAATTGCCTAAGTAGCTGTGATGGTGTGACTAAAACATTTACAGATGGCACAGTGACCGGTGATGTGACTCTGTATCAGCATGTGCAACACTGCAAAAGAATAGAGACTGCAGCATATTGAAATTGATTGCTCAAAGCTTACTATCTATTGTGAAAATGAATAAAATTAATTTTATCTTAGCTTAAAAAAAAAGACTGCCAATGTTCTTATTGTATATAATTTATACTTGAATGAGGAAAAAATAATGGCAGTGATTAAAAAAATTGTTTCCAAAAAGCAAGTTATTAAAAAGAGGACATCATGCCACATTCTGTAATAATTAACAGAACATCATCTATTTTAGTGGCCTCCTTATATCCAGTGTAAAATGGCAATGAAAAACAGCTCGTCCTTTAATCAGCTGGGTAAAATCTTCCCAGTGCCAAAACTGATGTTGGAAGGGAAGGGTTGAGCATTATCAGCATTTATGGCTTAAATCGTGCAAGATGCTGACTATTCTTACAGAAGAAGCTGGGACTCACAGGCTCATCATGTGTTTGGTCCTGAGTCTTTTCAGTTTGGACATGTGGACTCCTCTCAGGACTGAACCTAAAGGCAGGGGTACGCACCCTAGTGCTTCTCGAGCATTACCTCATTTCTCTTATGTGACCAACTTTTCCTCTTCCAAACATATTTATTAGGGAAAGTTTCTGCCCTGACAGTAATGTTGATCCAGACTGACATGCTGTATCCCTCTCCCAGTGTTCTGTGTGTCTTCCACCACAAGAAGCCCATCCTGTGTTTGAATAGGAGTGTGCCTAGAGCACCCTCACAAGGCTGCCCCTGTTCCCTCCCCAGTGGCTGGAGCACAGAGGAATGTCTCAAGGCAGGGGAAAGGAAGCAGTTAAATTGCAGGCCCTACCTGGCACTGAACAGAGCAATCTGAAACTCCCTTTCCTCTAGCTGTGTTTGAAGACTCAGCTATCCCAGCTCTTCAGCTTAAGGGAGAAAAGGGTTCTTCTGGACCCTGCCGAGTTAGATGCGAAGTGGCCTCTCAGAAAAGGGCCTTTCCTACGCTGGCAAAGAATGGAAGACTAGTTGCCCTTGTTCCCCATCACTGTAATGCTTGACAGGTTCTTAAGATTATCTGTTTTACCTAATGATTATGAAGGTATGTTTGTGTACAGGAAACATGGAAAAATGTTTTATCTTTGTTTCAGTTGTCTCTTGAAAGCTGGGATAAAGCCAGGCAGTTCATATTACAAGGTAAGAGGCAATCTTTTCTAAAAAACAATCATGTGCATGCACTTTTTTCCAGTAGGAGTCAATTAATTTCTGTAGAACAAATGATCTTTTTAAAATTGTATAGTTTTCTAAGGTTGTGCTTTTTCTAAAAGTTTTTGTGAGCTTAACAAGTGTGGGAGCTGTTGGAGGATGTGCTCGTGACCTATTAATCTCTATAAGCTTTTTACTTTTTCAGATGACTGATATAAAGGAAGTTCTAACAAGATTTTATGGTGTAACACCAAAGATCCAATGCCTTCCTCCAGAAGAGGTAAAACCCCCAAACAAACAAAACACCCCTAACTTTTCAAAATGGAAAAAAACCCAAACAAAACCACTTCTTTTTTAAAGGAACACTTTTTATCAAAAATAAAGCAAAAATAGAGTGAAGAATCTTCAATATGGTGAAACTAAGGTCTAGGTGTTGTGTATACAGCTCTTTGCATTTAGATATTGTTTGATTCTTCCAGTCGAGTTTTAAAGGTCTCTTTGTTTTAAAAGACTTAAACCTGCATCTCTTGCATGAATGCTGTAACCACCATGCCAGAGGTATTGCTGTAGCTGAGCACTTTCCACCATGCCTGCTGAAGTTTAATTGCTGCATGGCATATTACTAAAGCCAATAAGAGTGAGCCAGTGACTGTCAGCCTTGGCGAGGGTGCTGCCTGTCAGCAGCAGCCTGCCCTTCACTGGGCATGGCTCTTGTGTTCTGCATGAAGAAGAAGTTACTCAATGAACAGAATCAGCTCAGAAACTTGTCTCTGAGATTGTTCCAGAAAGCCCATACCTAAAGAGGTACAAAAAGGCATTTTGAGGTCACTGTAGTACTTCCTTTTGAGGCAGTTGTGTCTCAAATTTCCATGTCTTTCTACTTTTCCTTGCCAACAATTGTGCTGTGCATCACGATGCGGTAGAGAAGGTGGCACACAGAGACAGCATGCTGTAAAGTACAGGTTACCATATCTGAACAAAAAGTGCCTTTGAAGGAACAAAACAGTATTCTGAACAGTTACATGTGTAGGTTGCAGAGCTCTTTCTTTCATTTTTTTCAGCGAGGTTACTCTCCTCTTACAGAAAAATAAAGCAAAAAACAAAACCCACATGGTCAGCTTTCACTTTTGTAAGTGGTTCCTTATTATCTCAGCTTGTTAAAGGTGATTTACTACAAAACACTTGGCAGAGTTACTGCCCATACGCAGTCAACAATTTATGAAAACTTGCTAAGATACAGTTGCTATTGGAGCGTGTTGTCAACTCATTTGCTTTTGTAGTGCTCTGAGGTTTTTATACTCGGAGGTTTTTATATTCTGATGTTTTTCAACATGGAAAATATCTATAGGTTACAATATTTTTAAAATGTGTTTATAAATTACTTTAAGCAACAAAGGAATATTAGTTGAATGTGGGCTGTACACTCACCCACCTTTTGATATTAAAGAAATACAGAGATAACACAGACCCCAGTTTCTAGCCCTATTCACTGTAGTTCTGATATTGCTTTTAGTACAGTTGGGATACTGCTCCAATTATATGAAAGTAATTTACAACTTGGGTCTCCTGAGCTTGACAGCTGAAGGTATTGGGTAGTAGAAATGAAAAAGTACATCTCAGTTATTTGAAGATAGGCCTTTTTCAGACTTCTAGCCTTGTCCATGCCTGATGTGCATGATGGAGGTACTTTGATGTTTGGAATGTACTAGACACACTCTCTGTTCTTAAGTTTCTTAAAAAAAACCCAAAGCAAAAAAAAAACCAGAACCCAAAACAAACAACCCCCCCCAACAACATAAACTCCAAACAAACAAAAAACCCTCACCACAGTTACTTTTGTACATATCTTTTTGCCCTGTTTAATTGTTTCAAAACAATTTTTTCCCCACATTTTGTTAGACCTGAGCATTTGGAGGCATTTTCCTATAATCTTTTTGCTGCATGAAAGGCCTCCTGCTTTATTAATGGTCAGTATTTTTCTTCCTAGCCTGTCGTGTAGTCCAAAAATGACACTTCTGCTCCTTCTGACAGTTTGGTTCTGTACTCTTTTTGGTAAAAGCTATTATAAAATTTAGTTTCTGTTCTCATTTATGGAGAACTTTATTTGCCTCAGTTCCTGTCCTGCTATGAAGAGTTGGTGAAAAGTGTCTTTCTGGTCACATATACCCTAATATTCACAGAGTTCAGCCAGAGTTCATCATTAAGGTGAACAGCTTCTATGCACTGTGCAGATGAGTAAAGGCCAGGATAATGTGTCACAGCCTTTCATAATGAGGCTTACTAGAGGTCCCCAAATGGGTACTGAGTAACTGTATGTACTGTAAGCAGTTCAGAGTGGATAGCTCTTGCACTTTCCTCACATTTTTTGACTGGTAAATGTGCAAATAATCACTACTGTGTAGTTGAGGAATTGATTTATTTTCTTCTCCCCATGAAGCTAATCTTACCCTTCCTGTTTCTAGGGTGAAGAAGCACAAACAATTGGCCAGATTGAATTCTGCTTCACCAAAGAACTGCAGCTGATAAACTGCATGGCGCTGAAGGGTGAATCCAATCCAATGCAGGCTCATTTGAGGCTTGGAACGGAGGAGCTGTCGGTGTGCAATGATACTCTCCCAACCTATTATCCTTCAGAGGTCCAAGGTCACAAATGAAGTCATAAGAGTTTGAAAACCTTTTAAACAGCAACAAAACCCAAACTCCTGTAATATTACAAGCCCCTGTCCATATCACAGGCCTACTGTGAAGATTTCTGCTGGAAAACATGGTTCTTTTGCTATTAAAGGAGAGTGGTCCACATGATGGGATCAGCATCTGATCTACAGCTTGGTCTGAATTTTTTGGCTTCCTTATGGTTTGGATCGATGTTCAAAAGAGCACTGTGACTTCTCAGTTTGACTTGCAGTTAAGTCTGGCACTTCAGCTGCTTTTCAGTTTTTACCAGTGAGTCAGGAAAAGTAAGTATTCTTTGTATCGAAAGGATGATTGTCTCTCTGAGATGAGATGACAATTTCTTGAGAATAAAATACTGTAAAGAAAAAGAACTCTGACACCTGTCTGGGAATTGCCATTCCCAGATGTAATAGCCACTGTCTTGCATAATTGCTCTCCAGAAGTGCACAACAGAGATCATCATGTTCTCTGAGGTGTTGAACCTTTCCTTGCTCAGGGATCACAGCAGCAAAGACAACTTTTGCATAAATTCTTAGTGCAGTAATAACTTTCTCCAAGTTTGGGCTTTTCTCCCTAAAAGATCCCAGGGACACTGTATTTGTAGCTTTACCTGTTCTTTGATTATTTTTGTGGCTGTAGCTCCATATAGCCTTGAGGAACAACCAGTGTTAGTGCTTACATGTTAGTATAGGAGAATGTTAGGGTCTAGAAACATGTTGTTACTAATTTTTAGTTGCATTTGAACATTCAACATTACTACACACTTTTTATACAAAAGCTTTTATATAAAAACAAGATTGTTGCGTAATCACTTTGTTCCAACAAACAGCTTTTTATACATGAAACAAGAAATACAACAAGATTTTCAGTAAAAGGTACAGATGTTGCCAATAGTGCATCTCTACCCCATGGTGATTAGTAACATGTCACGAAGTTGGATGTTTCCAAAGAGAACCAAATTTTGATGACATCATACCCACCGTGCTGTGTTAATCTGTGTGTCACAAATTGTGTTTCAAAGAAAGACAATTATGGCTCAAGGAACCATCTGTTTGTTAGTATAATATTACTGTGAAAACACAAAATGCAGTATTAGAAACAAATTTGTTATTTTGAGGGGGTTAGAAGCCATTTCCATTTACTCTCATTTTTGAGTGTCCCTGTTTCTCTTCAGCCTTTCATTTAATGCTCTGTTACCTTTCCATTCTAGAATGCTATCAATTTTTTAGGCCTTTCTTGAAACTCAGATATTTATTTATTTATTTTAACAGCTAAGAAATTATGGTCTTTCAAACAAGTAATTGTTTTTCTTCAGTTGTTTTAATTCCTCAGTCCTGTTCACAGTGAGAATGAAAACTCATTCTTGGAAGCAATGAATGGTAGAATTGATTCTTGCAAAGACTTTGCGTTGTCATCTTGAGTTTGATCACACAACACCTACCGGATGGCCAGGGTATCAGACCCAGCCAGCATGGATTTAGGAGGGGCAGGTCCTGCCTGACCAACCTGATCTCCTTTTATGACCAGGTGCCCTGCCTGGTGGATGTAGGGAAGGATGTGGATGTTGTCTACCTGGACTTCAGTGAAGCCTTTGACACCATCGCCCACAGCACTCTCCTGGAGAAGCTGGCAGCCCACAGCTTGGACAGGTGCACTCTTTGCTGGGTTAAGAATTGGGCCCAGAGAGTGGGAGTGGATACTGCTGCGTCCAGTTGGCAGCCAGTCACCAGTGGCTATGGGGAACTTTTCAGCAGTAGCAATAGAGCACAATATATATATATATATGACTACTCTTGCTTGGGTTTTGGCAAACCCAGCTGCCTAACTTCTAGGAAAATACAAATGTCTTTTAAAATCTGCTGACTGATTTTTGTACAGAGGTGTGCCAAGACATTATGAAGTTTTAAGTGACATATTTAAGGGATACTCTAAGATCTATTGGTGGGCAGCCAGGAAAGCAGATGAAAGAATGCTAACACCACTTCAGACCAAAGATCATGTCCAGCCCTTTGTGTTCTCTCTAGTGATGGCTCACAGCCAGTTGAGAACCTTGTCAGTTGCTTTCCATCAGAATGTATATAGTTTCAAGAGTTGGATTAAGGCCATCTAAATACAAGAAGTAAACAAAGGTATATTGGGAGCCTTAAAATTCACTTCAGTTCTGAAAATTGTCACTCACTTCCTTATGCAATATAAATTCTGTCAGCCTTGAAAATTCAGCACAGCCTGGGGATGATGGGACCTATATTCTGTTCTGCATCACTGAATAAATTAACTAAATTCCAGCAGAGATGTTGTGTGTGTAGTCTCAATGGTTTAAAACACTAGTCAACTCCACAAAGGGATGTAGCTTGTTTATACCCTTTGTCTGTGTGCTTTCTCATGCAAAATGCTTAAGCATCCCTTGGCATGTAGGTTAGAGCATGGGGTATCTGTCCCTTTTCCAAGGACAGCCCCTCTTCTGGGGCATGGGCAGGTTCTTTTCTCTCTGTTGCTTTTTCTCTCTCTTCATGGCCTGCACTGAGCCTTTCTCCACTGCATAGGAGCCCAGCTTCAGCCAAGTTTATGGTGGGGTGGAACAGGAAATTGCAGCTTCTACTCAGTTTCATGAGGCAGCTACCCATGTTCATGTATATTGTTCTTAAGGGCACATCTGTCTCTCCCTACCAGCAGGCAGCTGATCTGCCACTGCCAACCACAGCAGGAGATTGGAGAAGCAGAGGGGATTTCTCCCTGTCACTCTTGTTCTTAGTGGAGCAGTAGCTGCTTACTGTTGCCCAAGGGATAGGCAAAGCTACCTCTGCAGGCTGGAATGGAGGTGGCACAGGACTGACTGTGTCCCTTCTCTGCACCCTCTGTGGCTGGAGAGTGCTGGGCTGTGCTACTGCCCCAGCTGCTGCTGGCTAGAAGGAGAGGAGTGGTAGCAGGACTGCAGTGTGCATGCAGCATGTCAAAACAAATCAAGTCCTACAAAAGGGGACAGGCTCAGTGTCTACAGCTGCAAAGCAGCAGGTTGGGAAGGGGGATTTTGACAGGAATGGGTTCTTCAATTTGGCCACTTCAGTTCTGGTGTGGTTGTGTTTCAGTCAGTTGTGCTCTGGATCTGGCACTGAGCACCCTTAAGCCAAGGCCACGGAAGGTTAATGATGCTGCCAACAGTTATTGATGCCTGATGATGGTACTGATGATGCAAAGGGAAATTGTCAGGACTTTGCAAGTTGCTTTCCCAGGAATGGAGCAATCAATGATGAGGAATGTTGTACTTACTGTAAATTCTGACTGTCATGCTGCAAAGGCAGCTTCCTTCACAAGGGTCACTGTGTGGCTCCTGTTCCTGTAAATATTCCCTGTTGCACAAAGTTGCCATAGATCACCCAGAGCTGGTATAAATAATTCATTTTAGAAAGCATTTATATTTCTTGTGCTTTGAAGAATAACAGTATACAGGCTATGTGAGACTTGATATGGAAGATAGGCAGATTAGTTTGTGTTTGTGCTACAATTTTCATTATTCCTTACCTCAAAGTATACTGGAGCATCACAAACTGGAGGAGAATTAGATAGACCTCAAGGGCAGGCAAACCCAACCATGCTCACAGATTGGTGGTGTGAGTCAATGCATCAGTACATGCAGCATGAAAATCACAGTGCTGACATTCATATGCAATGCTCAGTCTGAAGACTGATATTTCAGTAATCTTTTATTAAAAAAAGAAGCAAAAATGACCACATTTGATAAGAATTTTAAGGTGTTATAAAATTCTTAAGCAAGCTGGATAGTACCATGATGCTGTTTTGTAAGAAATATTTTTCTGATTAGTCTCATTAACCAGAAACGAGGCTATTTGCTTAGGTTTTTTCTATAACTCATGCAATTGTTCGCATTAGAGACCTGTGCTCTGCATGCAAATTAGAAGAGTCAAGCCAAAACAAAATTAACAAGAATTAAAAGCACAGCAGTTACCTTGTAACAATTATAATCTCTATAAACAAGCACGAAGCATCCCAGCAGGTACCTGCAATTAGATCACTTATTTCTGCTTAGCATTGAGTAAAACTTGCTGCTGTCAGCCTTGGAGGGACTTGTCTCTCCCCAAAATGCTCAGCTGAGGGTGGAGAAGCTGTGTGTACTTCTAGCAGATGTTGGAAGAGCTGTCATGTCCCCTGGCTGCTGTGATTTTAGCCCATCAGCCTTCCACAGATCCATCTCCCTTACTGAGTTTCATAGGCTATGAGGGCTACACATGTCCAGATGACTTGTGCTAACAATTCCCAGTGCCAGTTGTTGTGGGCTTGTGTTCAAAAGAACATTGTGAAGGGTCTGCCCCTCCTCATAAACCCTAATTTGCAGATATTTGCTAAATGTCTGGGGTATGCATTTGTCAAGGATTTACTTGCCAGGAGGCTGTCTGACTGATGTGTGGAGTGGGAACCACTTTGTTGTCTCCCAGACTCAGATGTTTGAGGCTTAGAATACTCCTATCCTACTGAGGCAGTTGTTCTGTATGTAACATCTGGCCCTGACTTATCTTTTATCTGTCAGCCCCAGGATATCTTCAGAAATTTTAGTCTCACAGTTTCTGTGAGATTTAGTGAGCAACTTGTAATTTCTGAAGCCTACTGAAGGAAAATCACTGTAATAAAATAACTGGGACAAAAAGTACCCTCTCATTTCCAATGCCTCGGTTGTGTTGTTTTCTCTTTGATTCCCTTCATTATCCTCAGTGACTTGAGGGATGAATGGACCACACTCTTTGATCTCGCAGAGTAACTGAAGGCACAGATATTGTAGGAGAGAAAAATCTCTTCAATCTCATGGACAAAATAATTTCAAACACCTATTTTTTCTTCCCATTTTTCCCCCTCTATGACTTTGAAGGATTCTGATTCCAAGGAACCCTGCAGGTCTGAAAGGAGGTAGGCGTATTGATGGATAGCTTTTAGTCCTCTATTAGCTATGTGTTTTATTGTTATGTAGCACCTGTTTTTTGGCCTGTCTGTCTGATTAACAGACTTGCTGTCACACTCACAACTGACCAAGAACAATACTTCAAAAACTGCATTAAAAAAGATGGGGGAAATGGATATTTATTAAATCAGTTAACTGTCTGGGGCCTCCACAATTACTTAAACAGAAATATGGCATAGATAACCTGGTCTGTCTGGGCAGATGGGAGAACAGGGAAATTGGGGTATGTTTTCTTTCTTAGCTCTGCCAGTATCCCCCTGCAAGTGAAATTCGGTTTGAAATCTGATGACAATTTTAAGTCTCACAAATTAAATAAGACTTCCATGCACCTGCTGTCTGCAGAGGACCATTTCTTCCTCCCTAGCCCTGGACAAGTATAAATGCTTAAAAATATAATGGCTTTTGGAGGTAATAGAACATCTGGTCCCTACAGTGGTCAAAACTGTAGTTTAAACAGCTGAGCTCCTTTTGTTTACATGGTGTGAACTAAGTGGTGCTGCAGAGAGATGCCTCATGGAAGAGTTGGATTAAATCTTAAATCTGATTTCTTCCCAAAGTGGCAAGGAAGAATGTCCTGCTGCTCTGGTGCAGCCCTTCCTAAGCCTTTTGAGATAAACCAGGTATGGCATGTCCAGCAGGAGCCCAGACAGCACTGGTTAGTGTAAATAAGCACTGCTTAGTCATATGGCAAGTCACACTCTTCCAGTCACCCTAAAGAGGTTGCTGCTGCTACAAAAGGCCATTGGAGAAATCACTGAAGCAGGTTTATGTAGCAGAGATGAGAACCCAGGGCTTCTCCCCACTTCAGGCAATCTAGCCTGAAGTTTTCTTCACAGCTTCACAGGGAGAGACCTGGAGGAGGCCCTGTGCAAAAAGAAAGCCCAGTCTGTGGTTTGGATGCTCAGTGGGGAAAAAGAAGTTTTTGTCCCTCTTTGATCCTGTCAAGGGGAGAGTACAAAGGACCTCTCCTGTGTCTGGCACCCCTGCTTCACTTTCCAGTGACTGCTACAAAGAAAGAGCTCCAGCACTGTCATCTGTATGTGAAAGTGTTGGGATAAGTGACACGGACTCTTAGGAAGCGGCCCCAAGAACTGGTAGGAGAAGGAATAACCTGGTAAGGAAGGAGTGCATTAGGTGCTGAAATTCCTCCTCCTCACCCAGATAGATGAGCCTCAGCAGTACATATTCAAGTGCCTGGGGAAGGTCAGAATAAATGATGAGAGGGAAGACCTTGCAAACCAAGGTGCCAGGTGAAGCAGACTTTCATAAAATGAGATTTTATGATTTGCATGCCTTAATTCCCCCAAATCTCACAAGAAGCACACATGCTTTTTCTCATCCATCTCTTAAAATTTGCTAAACTGCATTCTGTGTGTTTCCCCTTCTCCAGCTGAATACTGCTGGAAGCCACTAGTGGTCAGTGGTGGAAATTTTAATTACTGGCAGCTTGTTTTATAAGCCACAGAGAGCCATACAGAGCTAATTCCATAACCCTAAATTATAAATAATGTATTATCTAATAGAGATGGTTAAGTTGCTTTAGGCTTGCAAATCAGCCAGTTAATAACTTTTTGGTTTAGACATACTGAACACTGTAATAACCTGATGTCATTTTGAGCACAGCAATTAAGTATTCCGTTTGCAAGACAAATTGAGACTCATTACAGTCAATCAGGGAAAATTACACAAACATAAATTGCAGATATTTATCACAGTTTCTCATAAGAAAAATTTTAACTATTTTGAAAGAAAAAGCTGCTGCTTTGTTATTCTGTAAAAGTACTGCCGTCTTTATAAAGAGCTTCTAATGAGCTCTTGTTCTAATCCTGATGTTTTATGGTAATCTGACTGTGCCATGTCATCATAGGTCGTGAAATTAGATCATGAGCATTACAAATATATCACACTGGAAATTTCTTAGCAATTTATTTTAAGTTTTTGCATTTGCGATGGCTAGAATGTGACAAAACTTTACTTTGGATAATGCAATAGGAACTGATTCAGCAGCCAATGACTCCAGTACACTGGACAGAACAAAACCAAACAACCAAATAAACAAACAAAACAACAACAAAGAAAAAGAAATAGTGAGATTTTGTATGCTTAGTTCATGATGTTTGCTTAACTTAGAAAATGCTGGGAATTTCCCACTACTTTAGAGCTCAGTAATATAAGTAATTCAAAGACTACTTAGTTAAATACACAACACTGAGATTCAATTATTTATGATTGCAATTTTTAATGTTTTTAATACCACACATCTCTGTAAGCTTTGTATTATATTTGTCTTTTTTACAAGATTGAATAAGCTGTAATAAAGCTGCCAAAAGCTAATTACCAATATTGGGGTAATACTAATATTTTGTAGCAGAGGAATTGGAATAAAATTATTTCCACTTAGCCAAGGATTTCAGATAAAATATTAAGAAGCATCATGGCTAGATTTAGAGAAAGAAACCAGACTGAGGCTGCTTTTCAGAAACTCGTCAATTTCTTTGCAACACAGGAGCTATTGACTATTGCTATTGACTCCACCTGTAGCACTTGAGGGCCTTATTACATGAAAGCAATTTTTTATCTATTGAAAAATCACAGTCAGACTCTGTTAATCACTAACCTTTGCATCATTATGAATGACCGACAGTAAAGCTTCTGTATTATCTCCATGCTTTCAATAACAGCGTGTTTCTCTTTCAGTTTATTTGGCATTATTCATGTTTATGCTGAGAGGTTGTGTTTTGTAGTCACTCTTTGTGAAGATATAATTTACCCAAACATTTCCTGAAATGTCACAGTCAACTTCAGTCTCATTAAGAGGCATCGGAATTACAAGAAAACTGTAATTTTTATTTAAGTAAAAGAGCAGAAAGGTTTGCAGAGAAAACCATGTTAATGAAGTAGTTTTGCCTTAGAAGAGTTGTTTCATTTCCACAGGAAGAAGTTATCTCTTCAGTTTCTGTATTCCACATAGAGAATTAGATATAAAGACTCTGAAATAGTGAGCATGCCATGGTGCAGCCTGACTGCACCAGACAGTTTATTAACAAATTTTATTCTGGACTTTATATATTTTCTGGAATTAGCTACCATGTGACCTGCTGTCAGAAGCATTCAAGGTAGTTTATAAAAAAGAGAAAATTTTACAATTGGTGTTATTTATATGAGACAATAAGCAGTTCCAGATTCTTCCAGTTGTGACTTTTTGGAAAACATTTTAGTTTTGAGGAACCTTTTCCAGTTTGCCAAGTGAAAAGTAGGATCTGGTTAGAAGAGAAGGCTATCAATCCAGCTGACATGCTGGATGTGTCCAGGTTGGCCAAAGAGCTGATTTTTTCCAGGATTCATCCAGAACATTTCCAAATCTCACTTGTCCACACTGTGGTCATTGGCTGCATTTCTCTTCTGGGAGAACAACTTTCCAAGCCAACCATTTTCTACATTTTCCCAGTGAGCCTTTTCTAGACTTCAGCAACCACCAGATAATATCCATAATGCAGCCGAGGTATTTGCAGTTTGAAGAATATCACAATGCAGAGCTGTGCTCTGTTCTGTTGTAGCTGGATCAAAATATTAGCATGTCAGACAATTCAGTTCTGAAATTCTGGGACTACTGGTACTTCTAATTTGAACTTCTGCCTTGTTTATATTAGGCTTCCTATTTTGTGTTTTACAGAAGAGGGAAAGAAACCAAAGGACCAAGTGACTTGCTGCAGATTACAGAGAAGTAAAACTGGCCATGACCAAGACCTCATTTAGTGCTGCCTGTATTATCTGAAATTAGATTTGTGGCATTATTTGCTCTGTTTTGTTGCACAGTATTGTTAGGGATTTGGCAGAAGATTTGTTTATGTGACAGCAGAGTTATAAATAACAATGCTTTGTTCCTACAGGTGCTGTTTTACAAATAAAATTATTGCAGGAGAAATACAGTCTGAAAATAATGTGCCATGTATCTGCTTTCAAAATGTATTAATTTATAACATTAAGGCAAGTCAGCATGCATTTTGAAACACTTTTATAAGACTTCTAATTCCCCCAGACAACATGCATTGCCCATGTGGAGATGAATCATTGCTGTCCTTGAAAACCTTGTATGCTGGAGCTGGTGGAAAGCTGCACTGTCAGTCATCCCGAAGGGCCTCTTTCTATGAAGTACCCTCCAACTAAAAACTGGCCCCTTGGAAAGCTTTCCTAAACGTCACAAACTTTCCTACTTAGCAAGCAAAATAAGCTTTTTTATCAAGTTCTCCGAAAGCCTGATGCATATGGGAGCCTTTCCCCCTAGAACTTTGCAAGAGGTTTGAGATCTTCTTTGAAATAAATTCTGCACTTAGAGAGCTGCTGTGAGGCAGCACTTTGAGACTAGGAGGGACTGAGTCTTCTTGGTGGATGTTTTACTCCTGATTCCATGTCTCTGAGTGTTTGAGACTTGAAAACAGGTGGCAGATTCACCAGGGGTTTATCCAGTCAATTACATCCAGAGAGAAAGAAATAAATGAACTGTAGAAATTTTTAATAGCTATTTGCTTATTTTGTGAAATAAGCACGACTGTGACGAACAGGGTGGGCCAAACCTAAATTAGTTAATTGACTCCACTGGCAATCTATGGTGGAATTTGTTACTTTTGATCAGGAACAGATTTCTCTGGCTGGAACCAAGCAGAGCAGGAGACACAGGAGGAAAATTATCTCAGTTAAAAACTGTTTGGAGGGTGCTGTCTGAGAGGTCTAGTAATTAGATATACATCTAAGTCAGGGCAGCTGTTTGCCTGCGATTGTTTTTAGCTATGTGACTTAGCTGCTTGGTGGTGTTATGTGGCAAGATAATGCAGTCACAGAAATGGTTTAAATTGCTTTATGTAGGAAACTTCTAGGCAACCATGTCACAGAAATGTCTCAAGGCAAATTGCAGCAAAGCTTGAAATAATGTTTTGCAAATTATTTAGGCTGTAATAAACAACATTTTTCTGGTTTTAATTATCCTGAGAAACCATAATTATTCAAGTAATCCTTTGCCTCTCTGGTGATAACAGACAGGTGATTAAGACACTGTTTGAAAATAATACTATGTCTCATATACTACTCAACATGGATAATATTTTTTTCTTTCAGCAGGATATTGTGGAGCTGTGTTATTGCTTATAATGAGGTTTGTGATATTAGAGTGGAAATTGTACCAGCAATTACTCAGGTCAGAATATCCTGCCATGAGAAAATAACATTTCTCAAACCCCAATTAACTGAACTGAATGACGATTCAGAGCTACATACAGGTTATTACTGGTGACCTATATAAATGAAAAATGTAAAATGTACACTTATTTCTAGAACATTTAAGCCAGCAGATACTTAAGCAGTAGAAACATATTTAGGATTATTTCTAATAGAAGCAGTAAAAGGAAGTATTTAAACAACAGGTGAGGTAGAACTTAGGGGTTTAGCAAACAGCAAAATTCTGAAATAAAACTACCTTTTTAAAACAATTTAAAAGCTGAGATTATGCAAATTCACTATTAAAGTAGTTACAGCCAACATAATTTCTCCACATTACACAACACACAGGTCAGCCATCATTATGGTATTAAAATCAAGGGATAAATTAGAGATACTTAATAACACCATGTGTACCTACTTGATTGAACAAGGTACCTAAGAACATGTATCCCAATACTAAGCATTGCCAAATTATTGTGGAAACCATTATAAAATAAAGCATTAAGTGGAATACTTTTTAATGAGCTCTGGGGAAATGACACAAACTCAGTTTCTGAAAAACCTCTTGTGCCCTTATTTGGAAAAGAGCTAGACTTTGTTCTTCAGTGTATCAATGCAATTAACTAAACTAGGCAGAACAAAATGTGTCCAGGAATTTTATAATTGGGCCTATGCCATCTGCAAACTAATTCTGGTCCCTGTGATACTGTCTTCTCCGACAGGTTTAATGGCTAGAAATGTTATATATAGCAGATATTGGTTGCTAGCATTAAGTTTTTGTAGAAGTGCACAAACTGCAGAAACATTTGAAGATTATTTGTTTGACCAGTCCTACAATTCTTTGCATGCAGGACTGGTTTACTAGAGAGCTTTGACTTCTATTTCTCCACTCTTAAATGTGAGGAGTGAAACCATCTCAGGTTGTACAGGTGAACCCTGAGGTAACTTCATGAGTTCATCATGTGCAGGAGGTTACCACAAGTGCTAATGAATAATCATTAGTCATCATGAATAATCATTACTTGGCAGAAGTATAAGTCTTGAAGCATCTCAACAAGAACAAAGGTTTCCTATTTTTCTAATGGCTGGCACAGAATATCAAGTACTATAGGAAGGGAGCAGAACATAAGCTTCTCATTGCATTAGTAGAGCTTCTTTTTCAAGAAAGATCATTAAGACAATATGAATCTGTGCCTAGATGGATTTCTAGAAGTAATGATTCATACATCAGAACAGCCCCTCCAGCACATATATGAGCCTGTATTCCTATTTTGAAAACTTCTAAAGTGTAAAAAGATTTTTTTAACAAATCTGATTTATGCTAATATATTGCTGCATTTGAGGGAATCTGTGCAAGATGTAAACATGTCTACATAGAAAAAAAATATAAAAAGATTTCTGATAGCAGTGTGTTACGGTCTGTATGAAGTCAAGCAAGTCATTAAAACAAAATGCATTTTCCTTGCTGTATTTCTGTCTGACACTGAAAACGTAAGTCGTGATAAAAGAACTTCTGATGCCCAGTTTCAAGTCCTGTTTGTAGAATTGGATAATTTTCCTTTGTTGTATCTTTATTATACTAGGAAATGTCTAGGAAAGGTTGAGTGTGTGTAAAACCAGCCCCAATCCTAAGTACATTGACACCAGTTTCAGACTGGTTAAAGATGACTTAAACAGCAGTTTCACTTGACAAGCATTGAACAGGGGGATTGAAGAGTCCTTTACTTGACAGAAATTTCTTCTTTCTTCTGGCAGTTAACCTCATTTTGCAAACTTCTAGTTGCAATATACTCTGATCCTATGATCTTTGACTTAAAGCTCATTTTCAAAGCCAAGATAGGTAGGATCTAAATCTTCTTTTACTATAATGTAATACCACATGATACTGTTCTGTGAGATTTCTTAGGGAAGTTAAATAGATTCTTAAATTGGAATCAACTTTGGCGAGAAGTCAGAGGATGTGTAAGACATAACACCTTTGATGCAGAGAAGTAGAAAAATACTCCAGCTAATGCTGAGTGAAAGCACAGAATCCAAATGGCTTCAAAAGTACAAATACCCTTAGAAAGATGGATATAAGGAAATTATGCAGAAAAAAGCAACACAAATACTAAAAAATTCCCTACGAGGTGACACTTTGTTTTAGTCAAGGGGTTAAACACTCACTTAGATGTAGGGATCCTTTTTGCCCAAGAAGGTTCACATTTCCCACCACTCATGAAAGCTCCTCACCCAGCAGAACAGTCTGGTTCGGATTGCATCAGCTGTTTGTATTGCTGTTTCCCTTTGCACAGATCAGCACTCTGCTGACAGGCCTGGCTCTTGGGACTCCTATCCATCTGCTGAACTTTTGAGACACTACACACAGTCATGAATTGCCTTTTCATCTCAGTGAAATTTCAGATGTTTTATGAAAGGTTAGACAGCTTTTTCAGCAAGATTGAGCTGATTCTTCATTTAGAAAATATCAATTGATGACACATGGTGTGGAGAGTGGGAAGTATGGGTCAAAGTGTCTCCAGGGCAAAAATGTGGCAGCAGATCTTTAACACCGAAAAGCAAATGTAAATCCTGCAAAGCACTTCTGTCTATTTGCTTCCTAGAAAACATTTTCATATTAAAGAATAGGGTATGGGGTAAAAAGTACTGTGAGTAAGCTCAGTACTTAGTACTTACAGTAGATACAGTAAGAAGTACATGTCAATTTATCTGGATACTCATTATTTTGTAATTATTTTGTTCCAGTGCGATTTTTCTGTCTTTGTATTTGTTGGTTGTTTAAAAAAAAAAAGTCTTACAAGGGATGTCATTCTGCAATGCAAATATTTTGGAATCCAGTTCCTCTTCACTGACCTTGGTAATTGCCTCCGGAAAACATAAAAATGCTTTCTACTTGGAAGGATGGAAAGAGATTCAACACATCTTATTAAAAAACTCCACAGCAGTGGGCTGCATGGGCACTGTGCACTTGCTACAGGAGGTATCAGACAGCCCACACCTGGAGAGCCATGAGGGCAAGAGCAGGTTCTTGTGTCCTTTGAGACACCCATAGAGGTGCCCAGCCCATAGGGGTATAAAGCTGGAGCTCACTCCAGTCAAAGGCTGGATCCCAAAGGGATCAGTACAGTCTGCTGTTGGAGAAGGCCAAGAGGATATTCCCTGTGGAAAGGACTTGATTGAACATGGAGTTCCTGTGATAAGGTGCACAGGACTTTTGTCAGCATTATAAAGGCCCTGAAGTCCTTACCTGTGGCACTCGGAGGATGGTCCAGGTTAGCTGAACAGCTGAACATGCACGGTTAATTCCCAACTTCAGCCTCCAAAAATCAGCTGAAGGCAATCATTCTGTGTAGGAGTTAATTGAACCCTGAAGACCCAGATCGGCATAATGAAGCTAGAGAGGGGGGAAACACTAGACGTCTGAGACAATGAACATGAGGGTGGATATGTCAAGTGAAGTTGGGAAATGAGGGAAAAATTATCCCTTGCATTTTATTTTATTACTTATTGAGTATAGATAAAAATGCTGTGAGAGACTTTTACTACCCTGTTCCAGATTTGAATTGACTTGAGATAGTATGAAATACAGCTAAATTGAACATTTTGCTTTTATTCTTTCTGCTGTTACCTTAGTTTTATACAAATTTGCTAAAGCTTGAAAAGCAAATTGCAGGTCTTGTGGGTAACAGCAGCCGAGAGCCCCATCCGTCTGTTGGGAAGGCTCTAATGAGGCCAAGGGAACTTTGTTTTGAAATCTAGAAGCATGACTGCTCTTGCAGAATTCTGCTCTTTCCATGGAGAATTGTGCCTCATTTGCACAAAGCTAAGACATCTTTTTTGCCTCTGGTCACCATTGCTCTACGTTTTCTGGTTGAGTACTGCTAAGGAAGAGCTGCAACCCTGCTCCCATGTTTGCCTCTTTTTAAGCCTTTGGCCAGCTGGTGGTCAGGCTCATGTGGTCACCTGTGCATGAAGCCTTGAAAGATTTTTGGCAGCTGCTTTAAAAGTAATTTATGATAATAAATTCTGCTATTCTTGCAGAACAACTGTGCTTCTTTTCTAATACAAATAAGCTTTTATTGATCAGTACTCATACACCAAGTTTGGCAAGCTTTTGTTTTTCATGCCTTGCTCCACAAATTACACCTTTTCTTTTTTTTTTTTTTTTGAGAAATACAAAAGCAAGTTAGGGACCTGTAATGGTTCTTGATGCGGAACACAGAAATCATAATTTGTAAGGGAACATCAAACATAAGTGAAATGTAAAATTCTACTGCAGGCTTAATTTTATTTACAGTCAAGAAAAACATTAGTTTTGGAACAAATAATATCCTGTACTTGTTCTAGAGCTTTTCAAACTCTCCTGATGGAAAGACGGTAAATGGATGATGAAAGAAAACCCAGGATATCTGTATCTTAAAACATCAGGGTGTTTTACTAGCTGGGATTTATTCTATTGTACCCCCTTTCTCTCAATAATTCCTGCTAGCAACAAAACCCCCCTTGCAAGTGAGTTACTACAATTTAATACATATCTGACTCAAAATATCAGTCAGCCAGTGCACATCTGACTGACAGCCCAGATGTGAGACTGCATGGCTCCCTGCACTCTGCATTTCCGCCACCACAAACACTCCCTGCCCTTGCTCAGGGGCAGGATGTGTGTCTGACTGGAAACAAGAGGTCAAGGGAAGGAACTACTCCATCCTTGCCAGAAAACCATTCCTGGAAAGCACCCCCAGCACTCACCCCAGGAGCACTGTTCTTTCCCGCTGGATCCTAGGAGCAGGCGGCTCTCTCCCGGTGGCCCTCACGCAGGTGATCCTCCTTATGTAAAGGAGGGGCTATAAATTAGTGCAGGCTGGGCCTCCAGAAGCCTTTTCTGCCTTTGTGGCTGTGGCGCGTTCTCCAGTTTGTGCTGCTCTTGAAGAGCTTAGGGGAAGCAACCTTGCCTGGATGGTGGATATGGAATCATGCCATCCCTGTGGGCCCTTGGGGCTGTGCTACTGCTGTGCTGTGACCTGTGAAGGTGAGAAAGTAGCTTGGAGTAACATCATTTCCTTACTGCTCCTCAGGGGGAGGAAGAAGGGCACCTAGAGATAGGCTGGCAGCACATACTTTCCTGGCTTATTCATCTTGAAAAGTGGTAAATAGTATGGAAAGTGCATAAGCAGGCTTGTTTCTATCTGGGCCTTCCTGCTGTGCCTCATGGGGTGGGAGCCTGTCTGTCTGCGACAACAGGCTCACCTGGGGACACCCCATCCCAGCCTCGTGTGCTTCTATCCCACCCACAGGGAGGGATTCCGGTTTGTGCGTGTAACTCATCTCCGTGATATTGCCATGGAAAGCGCTTCCTTGACCTCTAAAGTCTATTTTGGAAAGAGTTTCTGTGTTGCGGCTGCTGACTCTCTGCTAGTGGGCACTGGAAGTGTTAAAGGGTTTGGTCCCTTGTGTAGCATGATTTTAACTTGCCCATCATGCTGCTTTTTTTGGCCTTTTTTAATTCTTCCCAAAAGGAATATGAAATTTGAGTTGTGTGGGGGTGGGATACAGCTGTGCTGTGTAGCCTGGCTTTCTGCTCAGTCTCAGAGCAGAAGAGGATTTTAGCTCTGGTTTGTGGCTTTCTGCCCCCAGCTCTCCCCTCTTTCCTTGCCTTTGCTGATGGTAACTGCTGTCATGAGGGGAGAATTGTTTCAGGAATTGCACAGTTGATAGATGCAGGCCAGGCTACAATAAAAAAAATTGTTAATCATCACCCATAATATACTTCATTTCTTGAGCTCAGATATTCAAGTCTGAATCTCAATTATCTCACACTTCTCTATGAAAATAAGCAGTTACTGTAATATTCATTTGAGAAAAAGTATGCTTAAAATATCAAACCTAAAAAACTGTTACTTCTGTCTGCTTAAAATTCAAAACACTGGAGAAATTAACACAGTTTGGGGTCTGATTTGTTTTTTTAACCAGAATTGGATATATAACACCTGCAGAGTTTAGTAACTCCATTTTATTTTCTTATCTTCAAGCTAAAGTCTTCTTTAAAAAGACAAATGTGAACTGATTGAAGGGGAAAAAAATCATATGGCCTATTTGGTTTTGGATTAGAAATTCTTGATTTATGATTTAATTTGTGTGTATGCTTTCTGTGCTCTTTATTGATTTAAATGTTTGTTCTGTTTGAGAGGTAATAATTCCCTTTGATACTAAGGACACTTGATGTTGCAAAGCTTCTGTAATAATAGAGGATTGTTGCTGTTTATGTTGATCAGATTTTATTAATTTCGAGACTATAGGTTAGATCCCCAGAAGAAGGATTTATGAAGCTGAAGTATGTCACTAGGACTTCAGTAGGTGTTGCGTTCACCCCTGTTCTTAGTGGATGAGACCATGATTTACTGAGTGAAAGCAAAGCACCATGCACAAGCATTCAAAACCAATTGTAAATACTCTGATGTTTCCTTCTGTTTAAGGGTGTGGCTTCCTCAGGCTCTGCGTGAATATTTTTAATTGATATGTTTTGTTTCTCCATTGTTTATTCAAATATCTTTTCAATTGCTGAAAATCTCATGTCTGTGCACAAGTTTGATGAGAGTCTTTTGTCTGAGTAGACATACCGAAAGTCATAAAGTGCATTTTCTTGACACTTAACTTTTTTTTACTAACATCAAATGAAAAATGTATCTTCTTTTAGAACCGTTATAATTCAGTCATTCCATGTGTTTAAGCAGAGTGCATCTTTAGCAGGATTTAAACTAAAGTCTGCCCACAAATGAACTAGGATCTTTGTCCTGAGTCACCTAAAGTGTGTGTCACAGTTACTGGGTAACTTGCTGTGAGGTTTTCTATGATGTGTGATCTTCCATCACATTAATTGTGAAAAATTTCAAGCATAATTCAATTATGCTTGAAATATTGTTTACAGTCCTCTGCCTGTATTTTCAGACAATCTTAACTTCTCTGCTATCGTGATGTTTCCTAGTCTGTTATAGAAAGAAGATTAAGGAAGTAAGTTTTTTAGTTCTAAATATTTTTAATTTAGAAAGTTCATATGAGAAAACTAGTTCCTGAGCATTCTCTCATCAGAATGATGTTTTAGATCTAAAATAAAAATTTCTTTATATAATTTCTTTATGTAGGTTGATGATTTCCTTGGACTTCTAAACATACCTACTGACAGAAACAGTGACCTGTATGAATGTAGTCTGTTCAGTCAATGAAAATTAATGAATAATTAAATTTTTTTCTTGGGGACAATTCCCCCTGTGTATGCTGGAGTAAGACAGGTGCTCTTACACTGTTCAGTGCAGCCACATCCACCCTAGTGAGATACAGCCCTGTTTCCTTATCCTGCTGGTGTTTCTGCCCCTTCTACATGGCACAATTGAGGTAGCAAAGCTGTTCCTGCTCCTTTTAGTAAGGAAGTGTTAAAGCAGTTGGAGAGACTAGGTTGCAGCTACCATCTTTTTGCTATGTGCCCCACTGCTATGGCATTGAGGTGACTGGGATGAGTTTTTCCTTTTTTTTGGGGGGGAGGAAGAAGGGTACATTGGGATGGTATTGTTGGTGGATGCAGTGAGTGTGGCAGGTAGAGTAAGTGAAGGCTCAGACAACCCCCCCATCACCCTGTATTGCTTTATTGCCTCCAAATCAGTTTTCTGGGCCCCGAGCTGAGGGCAGTGTGACTGTCCTTTTCCCTTCCTATCCCCTCATTTTGGTTGTGGTAAGTGTTCAAGCTGTTCTGCAGCTGCTGAGAAGCCTTGATCCAGCCTGACTGGAGCTGTTGTGTTCAGCTCTCCAAGCTCTGACAGAAGTGGCTGTGTGCAGCAGGCAGGTGGAAGCCTCAGCCAAGGTACTGCTGCTGCAGTAGGAGCTGGCAGAGATGGAAGCATGTCCTTGGAAATCTCTGCTCTAGGACACTGTGAGCTGCTCCTTGAAGAGCTATATACAGTGTATTTCTGGGAAAACAGTCTCTTCTGTGCTTGTGAGATGAAAACATGAAGTCACAAAACTTAGTGTAATCTTGTGTAGCAGGAAAGCTTTTGCTCCAGCTTGACTTTATTGAACGTCTTTAACTGGTGTTAAAGATGTTCAATAACATTACCAGTGTGTAATGGGGAATTACAGTGTTAATGAAGAATATCCCAGTAGTTTGCACAGGAATTGCTGCATAGGAGGTTACTTGAGTAAATATTCCTAAGGGTCTGTATCTTTGCTGCAGGAGTCCTCTCGTTTATTATTATTTTTGTTTTTAATGAGGTGCAGGATGTAGCAGGTAAGGCTACCCTGTGATCCACAGCTCAGCTTTGTCTGCTCTCCTGACTCCCACAGTAAGGAGACTAACAGGCTTTGGATTTTGGGCAAACTGAGCAAATCAGCTCAGGCTTTCTAGCTGTGCAGGCCTGCAGCACAAACATGATGTGGGTACCCACATGGCTTGTGGAAAAGCCAGTCACCACCTGCTTTAGTGTAGGTGGTATTCAAGTGGATTGTAGAACCTGGCTGATGCCATGTGATGCCAGTTGCTGCTGCTTCCAGTATTCTTCCTGGGCTCACCAGCCCCAAGGCACTCAGGCTACTGAAGCCAAATCCAACACTGTACTCAACTAAACTGAAGGGTTAGTCCAGGAACAGAGTGGGGTCTCTGCTGTGCTAGCTGATTGTCCCTCTTGGGGTCATCAGCTAAGCCATGTCTGTACTGAAGGAAGCTAGTCTACTGCAGATATCTGAACAAGGTTTTCTGTTTTCCAAGTTAATTCTTCCAGTATTTAACTGCTCAGTAATATTAAGAACTGATTAATGTAGGATGTGCAGAGTACTTGACACCTTAATGCAGATAACTAACAGATGTGAAAAGTGTTTTTCTACAGCTCCTAATAGCCTTCATCCCTGTTTTGCAGAGGTACCAGGCTGCCTTGTAATAGCTGTCTGTTGCTCCCTTTAAAATGAAGGAGTCTAATTACCATTGTTGCTCTCTAAGCATATGGATTTTAATGTTCAGTCTAGACCTTCTCATTAAATACAAAAGTGAAGCCAGAGTATTGCAAAGGTTAGGAATTAAGCTGACCTTCTCTCCACTTTTGAATATTTCTTATTTAAAGGGACTTAGCAGACACGATTTTAGTTTGAAAATGTTAAATTATGAGCTTTGCAAGGGGCACACTGCTTTGATAGTGAATGCTTTATCTGCCACTGTTTCCTCTTGTGTTTCTCAGGTGTGTACTTCACGACTAAACAGTAAATTGTTTTAGCAGCACTAGGGATGCTTCTCCAATTGGAATAAACAATATGTCCCCTGTACCTGGCACAATTAGCCCTGTGTAGATACTGTGTTGTGCTTCTCTTGGGCTCTGCACAAGTGATGGTAAGCCATCCAAGTGCTGAGCTTGAAGTAGTTAATGCTGAGGCAGTGAACAAAAAAGCTGAGGAAATATATTCATCTTGTTTAGGAATGAGCTTAGAGCATTTCAACACCTGCTCTCATGGAGAAAAAGTAGTGAGGAATTTTGTTTATTTTCTTTCAATCAGAAAGAGTAGCTTTTGATAACTTTAATATAAAGCCAAAAATGTGTAGGCAACTTAGACTTCACTCCATCAAAGAATGATGCATGGATCCTGCACAGTTTAAAACCTGCCCTACTTTTACTAGTTGCTCCTAGCATTTGACACCCATTTGCTATGGATTTCATCCATCTAATACAAGCTTGACCGCACAGATTATAGGAAACTAGTCATGCACAGCATGGTTCTTCCACATTTGGGATGGTGTAGTGAAAGTTCTGTATTAGCCCCAAGGACCATGCTTTCTACTTCCCTGTCATGAGGCTGAATTTTTATGGCAGCTGTTGGATGGATATATATGTATTTTCTTCATCACAGGATGCCAAATCCTTTAGCTGAAGGTTATCAGCAGAACTTTGATAGTGATTTCCTACACTTTGTGGCAACTCTTTACTGTCAAGTGATATATTTTGAAGTGTTCTCTCAATGTGCCTTCATCTTTTTCTCTTTTGGACATTAGGAGGAATTTCTTCACAGAAAGGGCAATTAAGCATCCCTCTCCATGTGCTTATTCCATAGGTACAAATATTCAACAGAATAAAGAGGTTAAAGGATGATTGCTTGCTTGAAATGTGTTTATGTGCTGCAGGACAGTTTTTCTGCCCCAGGTCCATCCTTTTTGGCTGCAATATGTAGCAGGAACCCTTGGAAAGGACCAAAGAGACTCCTTTTAGGTGCCTTGGGAAATCGAATTAATCTGCCGAAAATGTTGCTAGTGCTCTGCTCTGATTTTGTTCTTAAGTGACCTCTGAGGGAACTTCAGCACATGTTGTACAGTCTGATTGCTTTGGAAGTTAAGGGATGATGATCAGTGGTTGGATATCTTATAGTTGAGCATTCAAGGCTTTCCAGGAGCCCCTTAGCAGCCAAAAATGGCATCAGACAGGTAATTCATTCAATGGATGTTCTCTAGTATGGCACCTGAAATAGACAGGGGAGTGTTACTACTTTACTATTAGCAATTGTTTTACTCCCATTTTTACCACTGCTATTGACACTTGAGAGACCTGATGTGTTCTCAGTGCCGGCACTTGGGGGATTCCATCCTTCAAGAAAATGTTCCATGTAGCGCTTATTTGCCAAGGAAATAGTGAACATGATGTTGAAATATTTCTTGTGTAAGGTTGCTGATGAACAGACAGGCAATTGGTCAGTCTTGTCCCAAAAATTATGTACAGAGAAGGAGTTTTCATTGAGTGAAAAATTGATTGAAATTTAGAAAAGAAAAACAAAAAGTTGGGCAGATGATGCTGGTCTGGCAGTGCAGCCAGCCTAATAATAGGTGATGCTTGTATAGTGGCAATCAGGAAGAAGCATTTAAATGCAGATGGGGACCTTGGGAATGCCTTTGAAGGAGAGGATTTTTTTGCTGACTTATGTCAGCAGTATCTTTTGGCTATTGGAAAGTTATCTAGCTGAAGCTTTGAGTGAGATTTGAGCTCAAGCTGTGTGCAGATGAGTGTGTTTTGGCATGAGGAGATTACATTCAACTGAGCACTGAAGTCATGAACCTAGGAGTGTGTTGAGCTAGTGACAGAAAATAATATTTCTCTTTCTCTGTGCTGCTTCCCTTTTGTGTATCAAATGGGGAAATAGTGCTTTCCTTTTTCACGAAGCAGTGGACATGTAAGTTAAAGTATCTTACTGTGATTTATACACAATGCTCTTAAGGAATTTTCTTCTGTACTTGTGTATCTCCTGCTAGTGTAGGAGTTACTGTAACCCAGCAGGATATTGATGTGTCTAATCCCCTGCTCTGCATCTGGCAGCAGCCATTAGTTACCGCTCAAGAGAGAGGTAAAAACAGATGAAAAATCACAGTGCAAGTAGTCCAGTGCTTCCTTACACAGGAGATAAAAATGTTTTATTTTCTTAATGCAAGTTGAACTCATCTCCTTGCAATTCTCAGCCTAGCTATCATATCTGCAAATATTACTTCTGCTAAATTGTGAATGTGGTTAACTAATATTTTTTAAGAAAAAAATCTGTAACTACTTTTTGCTCTGACCAGATTTCTTATGTGTCCTCAGAGACCAATCGCTTTGAACTTCTGTCTGCTCCTTTGTGTGCTTTTTGCTGCTGTTCCATTCCCCTTTTCCCTTCTATTTCTTTATTCTACTCCTAATGAGGTGTTTTTGGAAATGGACTACTCCTGATTTTGTGATACTCAGTCTTTCTGAACTGATAACTTTAAGTGGATCAATAGAGGTGCTTGAAGAGTGAAGCATGGATTTTTCTGCTTGTCAGTCCTCATTGTCTGTTAGAGGCTACCATGATGAAAATTACTGGTCCCTTTGTAGTAACACAATTATTTCTAGCAATACATAATTAACCTTTCGATTCAGATTCTTCTTAATTAAAAATATGTCACTTTCTTATATGAGGAATTTAGTTTGCCACATACTTAGGAATCTGAAGCTTGTGGACACACAAAAATGTTTTTTCTTACAAATGAAGATTATGGCAAAATACTTAAATCATGAAGAAGAAAGTCAGATATACATGTAAAGGAAGGAGCCCCTGTTCTTGCAAAATCTCTAGTCAAACATCAGTCTGGAGAGTTCAGTGGGATTACCCCGAGTAAGTGCAGCAAAATAAAGGGCAGGGGGAAAATTACCAAAACTCCTGCTTTCTTTTGAGCTGAGGTTGAATATTTCTGCCCTTCATTAGGTAGGGATAAGAAATGTATGGAATGCATACTTCAGTTAGTCCAATAAACTTGAATATTTATTTTGGGTCCCATTGATCTATTGGTGCTGAATATGTGTGCAGAGTCCATTGCACAGTATGTGTATCATGCTTATAACAGTAGTATATATGTTAAAGCAATAACAAGATCTTACCACTTGTTTTTGCTGGGTTTTAATTTAGGCATGCTTAGAGTGACCAAATAGGTCTGGAAATAAACTTGTGGGTTTTGATGTCCCAGTTTGATAATAGATTAATACTAAAAGAAGCATGTAACTGTATGTCTTAAGAATTAAGGGAAGTTCTTGGAAAAGTAAAAACAGATCTGTGTGCACACGTTTTTAGCTTGACTGCAGGTGCAATGACCCCAAACTTTGGATTTGCCTCCCTGGGATTATCTGGACACGTTCCACCTCTCCAGTTCCCTGTTGCCACAGATATTTTGCTCTTGCTATTAGCCTGTAGCATCCAGGAATTTATATCTCAAAGGCTAAAATACAGTCCTGTGAACTGGAGTTAAACAGTTTTTAAAAATCAAGATGTCGTTATATAATCATGGACAATCTTCATGTATCTTCTCTGGGATCATATGTCTGATAAAGGTCTCTGGGCCTTGTAAAACAAGTGTGGTTTGTGCTCTGAACTTGTTGCACTTGGTCCTGGCTCTGGCCTCGCAGTCATTGGTGCTATGAGGCTGTTTGGGAGTGCCTGTATGTCAAGTTAAAGTTAGTAACGCTGTCTCTCGTGTTGCTGGGGAAGAAGCAGAGACAAGACACAAGAGCCAGGAAGTATGTCACAGCCAGATACTGTAGCTTCTGACCTCAGTTATGCATTTGAGTTATGTGATTGGCATCACTCCCACTATGCTTTTTTTGGTGAGCAGTGAGTAAATGCAGTAGTCTAGATATTTAATTGCTCAATCTGTATAGCAGATGAAGCTGCATAATTGGTGTTACAAGTTGTTACTTTAGCATTGTCACAGATGTCAAGAAAAATGTTCACTTTCTAACACAGAATTAAAAGACTGAGTTCTCTCAGCAGCACCTGAATACATGGCTCCATTTGTGGCTCTGCTTGAGGTCTGATTTTTATTTTTTATTAAGGTTAGTGAATTTGATTTTCCTAACCATGTTTGGCATTTGGACTTGTAGGGCAGGTTATTAATGTTAAACAGAGTTTGGGGGAGCTGAGATGGGACTTGAGGAGGCACACTTCTCAAATGCCCCCTTGTAAAATGGCAGGAGAATTTTTGTTGTTAACTAGAACTTGTTCTGAATTTGTACATCACTGCCTATATAGAAGTAGACTGTGGTTTTTGAGCATGGGATAGAAGAAAAATGCACTCTGTATATTGACTATTCATTCCAAAATGGTTCTTTGAAGAGCTGTGATTTATTTAACAGTAAAACCTTTTGGACCCAGAGGAAGTTGCCTGAACAAGTTAAAATACATGTTTTGTCCTAAATTTGAGGAGAATTCAAATCAACATCTGCATGAATCATGGTCTCTGGCAAGTGGGCATGTGGTCTATTGCCATGCTTGTTATGGTAAGGTTGTAATAGCTTTTGAGATCTGAAGGAGGAGGAAAGGGCATCTGAATAAACAGACACTACTACAGGGATAAAATAGTAAAGGAAGTGATAGATAAGAGAATTCTTTCTAAGACTGGAGTAATACCAGGCTTGGTGAACCTTGGATATCTTTCCATTAGCTGCACTTTCTATCACGGTGCCAGCGTTCTAAATCGTATATATAAATCGGCTTATGTTCCTGTTGTCTCTCCAGCCCCAGTTCGGCCGCGGCGCCGCTCTCCCCTCCGGCCCCGCCGGTTCTCCAGGGCGCGGCGGGACGGGCGCTGCGGGCGGGGGCCGGGCCGGGCCGGCGCGGGGGGATGCGCTGCCGTTGCCATAGCAGCGCCCGCCGCCACCGCAGCATCCTCCGCAGCAACTTTCCCCCCGGCTTAAAGGCGAGCCCAGGCGGTCGCGGCGGCCGAGAAGGACGGGACGGGGCGGCGGGGATCCGTCGCCGGCTGCGGAGTGGCGGCCGCTGCCTTGTCCTGCCCCCGCGCCTGCGGAGCGCCCGCGCCCCGCCTGCGGCTCCCCTGGGGGCAGCGCGGAGCCATTTTGCCGAGCGGGTGGGCGGAGGGTCCCGGTCCCACTCCGCGCTGTGTCCCGTCTCCCACTGACGCCTTCCTTTCTCCGCTCCCGCTCTCACCAGCCGCCGACGCGCGCTCCTTCTGCTTGCTCCCGTCTTCAGGCAGGAATCGCCCAGCATGCCGATCGCCCACTTGCTGGAGCTATGGAAGGGGATAGAGGTGGAGCCCATGGAGACAGAGGTGAGCGGCAGCTGCCGGCGCCCCTTCCCAGCCGGGGGAACCACCTCGGTGGTGCCCCAAACCTCACAAAATGGGGTGTGAGGAGCATCCCTCTCCCGCTCTACTCGCTGCTGATGGCGGGGAGCCAGGCGAGGCTCGGGAACCTGTTGCTTCCCAGGCGGAGCGGTGTGGAGCGGCGGCCGCGGAGCCCGGGCGGTGTGGGATGTCCCGTCCTGTCTTCCCCTCCCGCCCGGCACCGGATTCCGGTCAGAGCCGTGTCCCTGGGGACTGGGGTGGCTGCAAAGGAAAGAGTGTATAATAACAGACAGAAACCCGCAAAGCGTCTGAGTCGGGCTCAGGCTCACCTTTTAAACATGAAGTATGCTGTCTGTAATTTGAGGCTCGAGTAGGTTCGTGGACCTCCCTCGGATTCTGATTACCCATTTGCCCATTACCTCTTAGCACAAGACTGTGCTTTCCGGATCATACTGGAAACCCGATGCTGTGATAACTCGCTGGCTGCTGTGTTGTGTGTGCGCTCACCATTTGTTTTGTAGTGGTTTCATTCCCTGCAATCTAAGGTTATCTTGTGTAAAGAAAGGTATCATTCAAGTTCAAGAAGTGTTTGGACAGCGATCTCAATCACGTGGTGTGATTCTTGGGGTTGTCCTGTGCAGGAGATGGACTCTATGATCCTTGTGGGTACCTTCCAAATAGGGTTATTCTATGATCTTATGATTTTTGCACTGTAATGTGACAAGGTGTATTCCTGAGTATTTCTGGCACTGTTGAGTAGTGCAATAAAAACAAAGTATTTCAGGTCAACTGTTTGCAGCATAGGACGCATATTTGTAACAAACAGGTGGTATAAATAGATGAGTGAAATTTGTGAGGTGTGGGGTGTTGCTGTTTATTTTTTAACACTCTTCTTTAAGACACCCTTCGTCTTTTTTAACACCCTATTTTTGAAGGGGATGCCCTTCTTTGATTGAAGTACTGTAACGGAGTTTGGATGAGAGGGACAGAGGGGAGTGTAACTGATCCAGACAAGTCATGGGGAGCACAAAACACTTGACTCAAGAAAGAAGCTGAACTGTGGGAAACGTTTCATGCAAGGCATTAGTTTGTCCATATAAACAATACAGCAGAAGTGATACTATAATATATTATACCAGCACAAATCGTTCTGGAGTCCCTAGGTTAAAAACAAGCTGTGAGGGGCTTGCAGAGGTTTAAATCATGTAATTTACTTATGAATACTGACACTTGTTCCACTTTGTGTGATGCAAGGAATCTGACTGCTAATAAACGGGTTATAGCTGGGAAACTGCGTATCGTTCCTGATTTTGTTGGAGAAGTCAGTTGACACCTTGTTAAATCACTTTCACAATGACTAGACTTGTTTAATTGTATTTATGGTGAACAGTTTTCTGCTGCACATTACAAAAATGGTGCTCCCCTCCCAAGTGTACCTTTCCGTTGACTGTCATATTCGAAGTGCGTATACATGCCTGTTTTTTTCTTCCTCCTTTCCTTCTTTCTAAAATCAGTTTCTTTTGTGTGTGCCCAGTGTTTTCCTTTCTGGACCAGACAACACTTCAGTCTTTGCTTTTTCTGCTGTCAGCTTCTGGGAAAAAAACTTCCCTAGAGCATAGGGTAAATAATGCACTGAAGCCCAATGTACATTGCCTGGGACAATATCTTTGTGTTGTCACCTCTTTTGCTGTTAGAGGACTATTTAGACCTTTCTTTCAGAAGAAACTGTGTGGGTCTCCTTACCAAGTGTAACTGACCCATTGCAATGCTAGGTAATTAGATGTGTGGGCTTGTGGGTTTTGGTGGTGCTTTTTTCTTAATTTCCTGCTTGATAGAATAGCATAGCTGAGCTCCACTGTCTTATCACTTGCTGAGATTTCCCTTACAAAAAGTTTAGAGGGTTAAAGAATTGCAGGCATAAACTCCTGCAGGGTAGATGAGAACAACAGATAAAGCACCATTTATTGGCTCTTTATGGCTGTCTCTAGGCACATTAAAGATATGCTATAGCTTAAGACCATTTTAGATCACACTGTAGGTAGAATTCCTAAAGTACTGTTTGCTCAAATCTAGTAAAAGTACATAGAAATTAATTTCATCTCTTGTGGGCTCTTGTCCATGAAGACATTTTCAAACAGCAGAAACATTTACTCTTTAATGAGCTGAATGCAGCTTAAACACTAGTGGTTGTACTGATTCAAGGGAGCTGTCATGGTCTCTGAATCTGTGTGGGATAAAATGTTTTCATGATTGTCTGCAAGTTGTTCTTTTTCACAGAAGCTTTTCACAGTTAGTAGACAAGGAGGGAGACAGTTTAATTCTTTGATGCATATAGACCTCTTTCTCCTTTTCTTCCCTTAATGCCAAAAATCCTTTTAAAACAGAGGCATTTCTGAGTGCCTGTGCATGACTCAGGTGAATGACTTGCAGATATTAAAGACAGCTTTTAGAGTAAATCAATTGCTTGATAAGGAAGTGCATTGAGGGCATGTTCTATATTATGTTTGTGCAAAGGAAGATTAGAGTGGAATACTGCTTCTTTCACCTGTTGACTCAGGAGGTCATAAACTGTGTTTGACAAGTAAGCAAGAAAATTGGGATATTTGCTGTTCCAGAATTTCTTTGTGAGTAGGCAAATTTATTGATCCCACTCAAGCTGCATGGACAGGACAGTGAATTACAGCCTTGGGAATATTTCTTCTGAGAAAGGGGTTGTGTGATCAAGCTCTATGTAATCTGTCTACCTATTCTCCAAAGGGTTCATCACTTAATGGATTTTAGGTGAGCGCAACATTTAAGTGGAAGCTGAGTGTTTAGAAAATTTGGTCCTATATATACACACATATATTCTTTCTTTTCAGCAAGAAGTGCTGTTCCATTTCTCTAGTTTTTTTTTTTTTTCAGTAATATACTTTTGTTCTTTATCCACTCTGTGACAAATTTAGCTTTAACTATTCATCAATTTTAATAGTTCTTTAACTGTGCTTTCTTCTCTTAGTATGTCATCTTGGAGAAAGCAGGTCCCCCAAGGTTAATTTACCTGTGCAAAGTGTGATGAATTGAACAAGCCTGCTATAGTAGTATAAACTGAGAGTAATTTAACAGCCTAAAACTGAATTGAGTGTATTTGGTGCTAGATCTTGGCTTAGAATTATCTTTCTTGGTCATGTATATTTACAGGATTTTTCCTCTCTTTTCTCTTCTCTCTTCACTAGACTGTGGTGGAAGATGCTGCCCAGGATGAAGAACCTGTTAAGGAGGTAAATCTGCTTATTCATGGATCCCACAAATGTTAACAAGTTATTATAATATCTTCTGTTTTCATAAAACAAAATCTCTCTGGTACATATTCTCCACATGCTTCTAGCTGTGAGGATGCAAAGCCAAGCTATTTTTTGTCTCTTACTATGAGGTGAAGTGAGGAAAAAAACATGTGTTCAACTAGAGGTTAGGGAATTTTATTTTACAGATATTATCTGTGCATTTTTTTCTGAATAAGAGCACCCAACTTTTTGAGGCATATAGTTTCCTTGGTGAGAAGATTTTGTAATTTTTTTTTAGAGTAGCTCTCATATTAAAAATGTTGTGTTGTACATAAGTTAATTCCATAGACTAGCAAATTCAAGTCTTTACTTCTTGTTCCCTTGGCTAGCTCTTTACTGGCGCAAGACTGAGCTAACCCTTTGCTTCTGGTTAATCTATTTATATTAATGTAGCATTGTACTACTGTGGTAATTAAAAAAGAAGCAAAAAAACAAACCCTAACATATCCAAACCTACAGGAAAAGGTGAGTCTTGCCTCAAAGTGTTTAAATGTCAAATAGAAGTGATAAAAAGTGATATGAAGATGTAAAGCAGGTAAGATCAAATCATCATTCACTATTATGATTAGTTGAGGGCAAAGCTTGACACTGGTCCCAGGTGTCAGTGCAAGTTGCTGCTGGTTTGTGTAGAGTGAACCAAGGTGCGCTTGATAGATCGTCAGTCATTTGCTGATGTCAAAAAGCAAAGTAGACTGAATCCCTTCAGGACTGACAGGAGGCTGCAAAGATGCTTGTCTAAGTAGCCACCTTGTGAAGATCAGCTTCCTGGTATCTCTTACTCAGTGAAATATAAAATTTACCTTTGCTGGTTTTCCGTGCAAGGATGTGGTTTTTGCTACTTTTTGCTATGTTAAGGGCATAATTTAACCCTCTAACGATAGGAAGGTGGAAGAAGTCTTAGCGTTGGTCTCTGAAATGAATGCAACTTCCAAATGGATTTTTTTCCCCCTCTATTTCTTAAAAAGAGCAGTAAATTACTCTTTTAAAAGCTTGGGGATGAAATTAAGTGCAGGTAGCTTGGTTCATCACTGTCTTTGAGGATATGGCTGTAGATAAAATTTCTGGTTTGTGGGTTTTGGTAGGACTTTTTTTTCAAGATAGCCTTCATTTCTCAAATTAAATCAAACCTAGTTAATTTTCATTAGGGATGCTTCTTATAATTCTGAATATTTAAATTTGGCAGAAAAAAAATGGTGTGTAATGACTGCTTGTATAGAAATCTTAATCCTGTGTTTTCATTTTCTGATGTAAGCATTGCAGTTTGCAATTCAATATCTGGAATGATGTTTTTCTCTATGTCTGCTCCTGCCTCAGCAAGACAATTTCAGTGCCTGCATGACAAGTGGCAGTATGTACTTGTCTGACTGAAAAGCCTCCTGCACTTGTGCTTTATAAAACATGTACACTGTGACCACTGACAAATTATTGACAATAAATATCACTGTCTAATGCAGAAGTACCCTCCTCCTTTTAACTTAACTTTCCATATGTCTTGACTACACATTACTACAGAAAAATACAATAAGGAAATCTGGCTTTTTCTTCCTCACTCTGCTGCCGTCATGCTATTTCAGCCCTTTGCTGGTTCAGTCTCTAAGCCCCTTCCATTTCTATGAAGCTTGTGTCCTACTGTAGTTGTACTGTAAGAAAGAACAATTTACTCTTCCAGGGAGAGATAGCTGTGCTGTGCCCAACCCCAAAGTAATTTGTAAATTTTTTTTTTGAGACGTTGAAGCGTGACCTAAGGAGTGAATTTAAATCATGTAATGCAGTGGTTCATATCTGATTAAAGGATGTTCTTGTAAGTAATGTGCCTTAAGCTATGCTGGCCTCCTGCCATTTCTCTCATCCTGTGTATAGTATGGACAAATGACATGGTGATAAAATGCATTGTAAAACCTGCACTTCTCATTTTTTTTCTGAGGTCTGATTTTCCTGTAGATGGATAAGTTCTTTAAATGTCTTGGAGGCATAAATTAATGGGATTGTTGGATACAGTAAGTGTTCCTGAGACACATCTTGGCCCTAGATCACTGTGTCAACTCTGCTCTAGAATTTTCACCCAGATTACTCAGGGTTGCTACCATGAGGGCTTTTCCTAGGAGGAGGAACATCCCACAGTCCCTGTTTGTCCTGCCACAAAAGCAAGCAGATTAGCAAATGGAAATTTTTTAAAGAGGATTTTATACTCCTGCAGCAGTCCTTGCAGATACTTGTGGGATGCAGTTTTCCTTAAGAGGTTCTCTGACAAAATAGCCTTTTCTTGATAGAGAAGGGTGTTTGACCATCTGTGTTGGTTAGAGGCCCCAGCATATTTAAGGATGATGTGTCTTGTGGTCTAGTCTAGTTCAAAGTGTTGACATTCTATCTAAGCTTCTTGAAGGCGAAGCTGGCAGCAGAATTCTGTCACATTTTTCTAAAATAATGAATGTATGTGCAAAACAGCTCACAGTACTTTGAAATTGCAGCATTCAGAGAAGCTATCTTGTAACATTGCTTTGAGCTGTTTTACCCTTTCAAGGGAATTTGTATGCTCTGGTTCAAACATTGCATGGGACCCTCGGGGAAAGTAGAGCAGATATGCAGGGGAAATGCTGATACACAAACAGAATTGCATGGCAAAAATGAAAATGGCAATACCTAGGCTTACTGTTAACTCCTGTACAGTTTCCAAAGACATGTAACTTCTGCTGATGCTGTGTACACTGGTGAAAATGTGAATAATAAAATTGGAGGGAGCAAAGGTGGATGATCTGTGTGTAGTCTCTTGGCAAGAACATATTGCAGGCTCTACTGCTGTCTATAGAGAGGATATGAATTTATTTGATCCTTAATGAAATATTAAGTTTCTATAATTAATGGCAGTAGTAACTCATGTGATACCTTTCAGTAACTGAAGGAAAACTAGTGAATGATCACAATGAGGAGAGCGTGGAACCCCTGCCTATCAGTGGAAATTTTGTATTTGTTGCTCTAGTGGTAATGTTATCACGGCAATAAGTGTACATAGCAACATAGAAAACTGATGTTGGAAGGTGCCTCTGGGAGATTTAGTCCAAACTTCCCTGCTTTGCTGAAGGCAGTGCCGGTGATAGGAAGGTGCTTGGGACTGCATCCAGTTGTGCCTTGAATGGACTCTACAAGGTCTCTGGGATGTTGTTTTAGTGTTTAATCACCCTAAGAGGAAAACAAAACTTTAATGTTTAAATAAAATTTTCTGTGCTTCAGTGTGTGCCCACTGCCTCTTGTCACTTCACTGGAGATACCATTGCAGAGAGTCTGGTTCTGTCACTTTTACTTTCTCCCTTTTGGTATTATATATATGAATAAGACACATTCTCCATTCCTTCCTTGTCCCCTGCATTGTCTTCAAGGGTGTACAATCCCAGCTTTCTCAGAGTGTTTTTTGTAGGTCGGATCTGCTCATCCATTGCTTATTTTTGTGGTGATTCACCTTCACTTGCTCCAGGTATGTTGATGTCCTTTTTGAACTGCATAAGCTCAGAACACGATGTCACTCCAGATGTCTTAGCAGTGCTGAGCTGGAGAGAAGGATCGCTCCACTGGACCTGCTGGCAACACCTTTTCTAATACAGTCTGGGGTGTTGCCAGCTTTCTTTGCCAGCTTTCTTTTCAACTTGTCCACCAGGTCCTTCTGTGCAAAGATGACTTCCAGCTGTGGGGCCCCCAGCCTGTAGCAGTACATAGGGGTATTTTGTCTGTGGTACAGAACCTTGCATGTTCCTTTGCCCAACTTCAGGATGACAGTGCTGGCCAATTTCTTCAGTCAGCAAAGGTCCCTCTGGACAGCAGCACAGCTGTCTGGTGTTATCAGCTGCTACTGCATTTTGTGGCATCAACAAACTTGCAGAGTGTGTGTTCTGCCTGATCATCCAAGTCATTAATGAAGATGTTAAATAACACAGGACCCAGTCTTGATCTGTGGGTATGCCAGTGACTGACCTCCAGCTGAACTTTGTGCTGATCACAACCCTTTGGGCAGTGCAGTTCAGTTTTTGATCCATCTTGCTGTTCGCTTCTCTGCTTCAATCAGTCCTTCATCTGTTTCTCTGCCATGATGTGGGAGACAGTGTCAAAAGTCTTACTTGAAGCCTTCACCTGTATTCTTTAAAATGGTGAGGGCTGACAGGTGGTTTAAGCACAATTTTCCCCTTCACGTATCTGCGATTACTAGGGCAAATAATATTCTTGCCATTCATATGCTTGTGAATTCTTTCCAGAGGGATTTGATTCATCACCCTTCCAGGTATTGAGGTGAGGCTGATTTGCAATTTACTGGATCTTTCTTCTTGAGCAGAGGAACTACATCCTTTGTCACACCTCTCAAAAAGCTTTCCCACTTGCTATGAGTCTTTAGAGTACTGAGAGTGGCCACACAATGGTATTGGCTAGTTCCCTCAGCACTCATGGATATGTCTCATCAAGTCCCACAGACTCTTTGCAGGCTATGTCCAATTTGTTTAAATGCTCCCTAAACTGACCCTCCTACACCAGACTTTCCAGGAGGGAAGCCTAGTTCAGGTTGCTAGATGACAGCAACATGTTTACTGAACATACTGGGTTTTATTTCTTCCTCCAAAAAACCAAGCAACTAAACCCAACAACAGCAACCAAACACTCAGAATTAAGGAACCTTGTTTAATAAAATGTTTGAAGTAATGAAAAATTGTTTTCTTATCAAGTAATGCTTTATAATCACAGTATGTAAGTAACTGTATGTTCAGATATTGTGCTACACATCTTTCTAAAAGAAAGATTTATAGGCATCTATCTGGCATGACTTTTTTCTCTCTATAGAAGTAGATGCTGAGTGAACTCAAATGAAGACCCTTACTGGAAAATTATGACCTTGCATAGCTTCTTACAAAATCACACTGGTGATGTATTTAAGAAACAAATTATTTCTCCTTTCCACAGTCCTTTGAGCATGTGTTGTAGGCAGTGTAAGCTGTTTTACTTAATTTTCATTTAAACAAATAATCTTTAGTATTTAGCCCTTATGAAGGATTTGGTGGGTAATAACTTTGTAAATTGACTTTTAGAAACCGTTTTAATTCCCAAAATATATTGATCTATAATGCTTGTTTTTTAAAACTTAAAAAAAAAAGTAAATAACTGCAATTTATTTTGTAATGAAGTTGATCAGGCAACCAACAGAATTCTGGTTTCCATATAGAAACTCCATGAAAAATTCTGAAAAATAGAAACTCCATGAAAAATAGTGTATAAGACTAGGTGTCTTTGAAGATGAAAGGTTTTTCCGTCACTGACTTTGTGTGACTAAAATGTGATGGGGGACAGCTAGGGTCATGGAATGAATTAAATGGCTCCTCCTCTTGCACCCCAGAGCCTGTGCTCAGAATCTCTGCACTGAAGGGGAAGCTGACAGAACAACAGCTGTGCTACTCTTATTGAAATAGAATTTTGTTACTTCTGATTCTTTATATATTTATTTCTTGTCACTGTCCTCCTCAACTGAATTAAGACAGAAATAGGGATATCAATATAAAAGGAAAATCTGTGTTTTTTTCACTTTTAATTTTTTCCTTCTCCTCCCCCTTATACATTTCATATGGCAAGTAGAGAGATAGAAAACTTCAAATTTTTAAGGGTAAGCAGTGTGTAGAAAAATTTATTACATAAATTGACTTTTGACATTTGAACATTTAATATCATATTTATATATGACATCCCATTCACATTAAATGTCAATTCTAGCTATGTTTATTGCATAGCTCTTATTTTTTGAATTACTGCTATCAGACGGTGTGCTGTTGTGGCTCAGGTGCACTAGAGAAGATAACAGCACTTTAAAAAATCTTCTTAAAGCATCTGTGAACTCTTTTCAGGATTTTTTCAACTCCTCCGGCTTTCTGCAGTTTTTATGAAATGCTGCTCTCCATGGTGAGTGGCAACCTGCATTGAAGCTATTCTCTCCTTGGCCAAAGGGTGACAGATTCTGTTTCTCAGAAATCTTAGTCATTCAGAACCAAAAGTGAACCCTCTCTCTGTATCTCCTGAGACCCCAAAGGAGAAACTGATGAATTTTTAGGTGGTAGGGAGAGTCACTGATAATTCTAGTTGGCAGCACAGCTTCCCCTGAGAAAACAGCTGATGCTCCATCCTGTTGAAGTGTAACTTCTACATGTGTTGGCTCTGGTCTTCTTGCTTAATTACTGAATCAGAACATGCGGGTGGTGGTGAATTCACTCCAGTTCCTGATAATCCAGGCAGCACTGATGCAGTGGGATGGTGCAGCCTGCAGAGTTCAGGGACAGCGCATGGGGATGTGTGTTTTGTCAATGTGTTTTTGCCTGTCTTTGATTTTTAAGTTTGAAGTGTTTAGCAATGGAGCAAACAGCTAACCAACCACATGTTTTTTCCTATGTGGTCACTAAAATGACCAGCTCTGATTTAGTCAATTAGACAGGCACTTGGATGCACAGGAAATATATTGTGCTTGGAAGCTTTTAAAATAAACTTTTCAGACCACAGTGCAGCAGTCACAACTGAGCAAATGTAATGCTGAACAGGGAAAGGAGGTTCTGACAGTATATGCAAGATGTAAAATTCTTCATGGAATTAGGCTGCTTGATTTAGAGCAAGGGTTACTACTTAAGACAAATGAAAACTCATCTGGGGAAAACCATTCCCTCATGGAAAGAATCTTGTACCGTAATGGCAGTTGGTGCCCGAGAGTGTGCTGGCTGTGAGTGAATTGTGTCGTCAGGAGAGATGAGTCACTTGGCAGTCCCTGGAGTCAAGGATAAATTGTTTCTGTGGTGAATGTGGTGCCTCCTAGGGTGCTGTGTTATTTAAAATGGAAACAAACTACAATTTACACACAGATGGTTACAAGTCTAGTGTGAGAAAATCCATATTTCTTCATTACAATGAAGTGAAAGTCAGCTCTGTTGTTCTTTTAATTTTTTTCCCCCTAGATTGTTCTAATTTCCTTGCTCACTCTGTGGTTTGTTCTTGCCTTGGGACATAGTGTTTTGTGTTGAAATGAGACTTCTTTCTTTGGATCTTCTTCTCCCTTCTCCTGCTACTTCCAAGGTTTATAAATAACTTTCACCAAGGGAAAAGTCATATGACAAAGAAGCAAGATGAGCGCTACTAATTCAGAAGAAAAGGTTTTCCTCTGACTGCTTTCGTCCAAAGATTTGGTGGGGAAAATCAGAAGGTAGCTCTAAATATTAAAAAAAAAATAAAAAAAATTCTCAAATGGACATGGTTAGACACAGAAGAGTTATGTTGTTATTGGAGGTATCAAGTATTAAGTTTACTTCAGGGTGCAATTTATTCAGACTTGACTAGTTTTCCCTGTTGATTAGAAAGGGAGCTTTCAAATTAGTCTGGCTGCATTTGGAATAAATGAATTACACTTGCAGAAGTTCTGTGTTTATAGAAGGTGTGATCAGTGCATGTGCATGCATATTACACTCAGGGTTTTGCAAAGATTATATTGACATTTACAGGGTGGTGTGTGAAATATTCAGATCAGCAAAAAACCAACACTGCATAAATTTTAGAAGTCATGAAGGAAGCCAAATTACCTCTTCCTAAGCACCCAGATGCTTAAAGCCACCAGATGCTTTGTCTCATTTGGCCACTTATTTCTGATAGGTGGCCAGAGAAGTCATGTTGTGTGTCACGTCCATGGAAGAGGGTTGCATCAACTCCAGGAGTGTGTAGGGCTGAATATGAACACCTGATGGCTGGGGTTGCAGGGGGGTGTTTGTACAGTGTTGTCTCTGTGAAGCTAACTGCAAGCTCCTAGCTGTTCAAAACTTTGATCCAGCATCTTTGTAGAATTCCTGGCATATCTAAGTTTCTTCAAGGGTGTAGGTATCCCCATCAAATGTCTTCTTTGTATTTATGCAAGGTAGAAACCTGAAGTCTTCTAAACATTTCAATTTTGGATGTAGGAGGATCTTAGTAAATCACAAATTCTGCCCCTGCTCAGACCTGTCTCATCAGAAGTGAATGTGGATTTCTTGATTGCTGTTTTAGTCTTTTTGAGTATGTTTTCTCCCCTTTTTAATTGTGTGAAGTCAGTAATTAGAGTGATTACTAGGTTTGCTTAGTCTGGCCTAGAATTATTCTTTCTGATAACAAACTTCAAACAAAAGAAAAAGAGAGTGAAAGCATAATGGGTACAAAGTGCCTTTCAAATATATGAGTGATTGAAGTATAATCTATCCCTTTCATTGGTGTCTGTTGTTATTTGGAGTGCTCTGGGTTTTAGGTGTACAGTTTAGGCATATTCATATTTAGCACCTATTCAAGTAGTCTAATCCTTTTGTTCACTAGCAACTGTGGTTCTCACCTCCCGTAATCAGGAACTGAGGGGTCCTCAACAGCTACTGATCCAAAAGTTTGTCTTTTCAGTCCAATTTTCAACTGTGCTGAAAAGGTAATACTAATGTATATTTAGCAGTACCTCTCCAGGAAGCAAACATTCCGAACAGAATAATCAGCAGTATGGTACTGTTAAAGCTGATATACTCTTGTACATGAGACCTGCTATTTGAGTGGATACTTTCCTGGTTTGTGCTATTAATCATGTATGTTTAGTTTGTATAATATCCTACATTTTCCTATAAAAAAATATTCTGTTATGATGAACAGTCTTGAAAGACTTTTTGTACAGTATATATTACTATGGCTTTTAATGTGATTTTCTTTATTGCTTTTTTAAAGAAAGCTAAGGGTTGTGAGTCACCCTTCCAATAAAGGATGCTTTTACAACAGGGTTAAGCTGCATAAGTAGTGTTTTGGTTATGTCAGTGATCCTCCTCTGTGTATCTGTCATCTGAAAACTGTTTCTGAAATGCTGCAGCAGAGGTCTCCAAGGCTGCTCTGAGCAACTCTGCACAGCTGAACAGGGAGGGAATGGTGAAGGGGGTGTTCTTTATTTATTTATTATTTTAGATAAGTCTTTGAAATGCTTGGTTTCTTTGTCTCCTTTTAAGTAATTTTGGGAGGTTCCTTAGAAGAGGAAGATTAACAATAGAAACAGGGCTGACTTATGTTCCTAAAATCAAAGCTAGAGCAAGGTGATGCTTAGTGCTTCCCATCTTCCTGACTGCACCTGACACAATGGGCTTCTGATAGAGCCTGTCCTGCAGCAGCCCTGCAGAGAAGCTGTTTGCAGAGGTGGAGGTGATGGTTTTTCTCCAGAGGGAAGTTTTCCTACGGCAGCATCCCCTGGCCTGTCCTGCTTGTCAGAATGAGCCTTGGGTCCTTGGCCCTGTGGTTGCCCAAGCAGGGTCAGAGCCCTATCCCAGCAGGGCTGTGTGCTAGGTAGCTTGGTTCCCATAGGTGTTCTTGAGAGTTCCTTCTCAAACAACTGTCTAGGTTCTCCACAGATGCCTAAATGATCTCTTGTAGTGTTAGCAGCCAAATACTTGAAGATACTGAAAAATCTGTATGCCTAAGCCTGGTAGTATAATGCTGTTAACTTTTAAGAGAAAACGGAAGGTTTACTAATTTATTGAATCTTGTTAGTGGTGCTGTAGATGAGATGCACAGGGCACATCTGACCCAAAGAATTGAGTCAGCAGCTCTGTCAGGGTAGGAGATTTGTGGCATGTGTCTGGATTTATTTCTATCCAATTGGTTTATTCTCTTGAATATCCTGGTGTTGGTTTTCCTAGACTGGCATAAGGTTTCATCACACTTCAGTCAGGGGAAGGTAGCCCTGACGCTCCAGACTGTGCTCCTGGTTTCACAGAGAGATTTCTTCTGGAAATGATGTATGAGAAGCAGTCTTATTGCAGATATTAATATGTTTCTGGGGGTGACAGTCTTGTTGAGTGAAAGGAAGATTAACATAGACCAGAGATCTGAATAGTAGTGTGTAGTATGTGGTTTGTTTATGTCTGTAAACAGACAAAATAAGTGCTCAAATCCTACATACATCTGAATTCAGTATTCAACAAATATTTATGCAGTAAACCACAGTGCTAAATAAATATCACTTGATATCCAGGTTTGAGGCATATCTTGTACAAGACATTGTTGTGGATGTAAAGGTGAATGAAAAGGTGTAAGAAAGTGACAACCTTTCCTTTCTTACTGGTTTGAATCAGGCTTGATTTAGGGTTGCCTGAAGAATTTTGCTGACTGATAGCTCAGTGTCAATAGCTATGGTGAGGAGTTTATCATTACCACAGTCTCTTTCTGGTAGCCTTTGTCCTTGATCTTCCATTCTTTCTTGGGAGAAGACCCCTTTCTTTGCAGAAGGTACTGAAAGGGCAGATTAATAGTGTGGGAAGGGTTAAAGGATTAATCTTTCCTTCTACAGGATAGACGTGGCCACCTGTTGTAGCCCCAAGTGCATTAGTGGGGCAGGTCTTGAAAGTCAGTACATCCTCTGCCACAAACATCCTTCTTCTGAGCCAAATGTTTAACACCAGCTAAACAAATGTTTAGCCCTTTGACAAGGGGAGGGCAGTAAGTGCTTCTGGCAGGATGTTTCTTGAGGGTTTCAAGTTGACCAAGGAAGCAACTCCCACAGGATAATGTATATATATATATATACATAATAGTTTTTATTTTAGCATCAGGACTGCTTTGTGCAAGTTTGATCTCTTGCTAGTAGTTTATCTCAGTATTACATCTTAAGGTATATTTCTTGTTAAGTGCATAATATGTCAAGTTACAGCATGGTAACCAACAGCATGGTAACCACTGAGTCCATGCAGGGGTGTACACAATGATGACACAAAAATTATACTTCTGAGATCACTACCACAGTCTCTTTCTGGTAGCCTTTGTCCTTGATGTTCCATCCATTTTTGGAAGAAGACTTCTTTCTTTGTAGAAGGCACTGAAGGGGCAGAGCAGTAGAAAAGTGGTGCAGTGTCATTTGGCAGCATAGTGAGGATTAGCAGAGGGCTCAGTGTCAGTGCCTCAGCCGCCCCTGGTTGGTGCAGCATCTGTTCTTCAAGTCATGGCAGTTCTCCTCTTGCTTCCCCTTGCTTCCTCTCTACTATGCTTGCCTGTGAAGCAGTGTGTGTGTATCCTTCTGGATCCCTGCTTCAGTAAGTAAAATGTTCGGCTCCAGAAGCAAGCAGTTAAGTTTTTGTGCTGCTTGGAGTTTGCTCCTGTGATCTAGCTACCATGATTCATACTCCTGCTTGCCAACTGGAGTTAGCGTAAGGCTTAATTAAATGTGTAAAACGCTTTGAACGTAGTGAGTCATGTTGCTGAAATATGCTGTATGTAGCTGGCAGACTTGGCCACCTTTTTGGTTCTCAGAGCCATCTTTAAATCAGTAATTGTCTTTGGGCAGGAGGTGAAGTATTTGGTGTGCATAGTGTCAGCCTTGAAGCATCTGCGTTAAAAGAATATTTAACAATTTAAAAATGCTCAAGATGAATGGATGTATACGTAGTGTACAAATGAAGAACATGTACTTTTGTTTGCTTTGTGTTTGCTATAAAATTTGAAAACTCCAGAGGCTTTGATGTCTAGGTGAGGCTTATACAATCCTGTTGATAAAACAGCTCAGCTGAATCTAATTCTTGTCCCTGGAACCCTGCAAGTTCCCTAGATTTGAAACAGGAATTAAAAAACTGATCTTCCTTCCAGACAGGTAAGCAGGAGTTCTCATGCGCATTAGATGATCAGCCAGAAGTCTCTAACACTGTTACACCTGGGTTCTCATTTTGACTTCTCTAACTCTTTGATTTTGCAGTAAACTCATCTGTAAATGTAGCTTTAAGAATATGAATATTTAAAGATGTAACTGGTAAGGAATAAAAAAAACTTTCTCAAATGTCTGAATTGGGAGAAAAGGAATTTTAAGTTCAGCTTCTGTATAGAATAACTGTTTATCTCTCAACTTGATGATTCACTGTTAAGACTGATTAGAGCAGTACAAAATTATTCTTCTTTAGTCTTGTTCTTACAGTTTTTGCCCAGTCCTAATTTATTTTCTTTCTTCTTAAACTGTTCTAAATGTCTCTATTAGCTTTGGGAGAAAATTGGACCAAGCTTCTTTGAAAAGCCTGAGATATGCAATTAGTTCAGAATCTTGTAGACTGGCAACATACTGGAAGGACCTGAGTTTTTAACGTTTAACTTTTCTAACAGTATAGATGCTAATTAATTGTACAATGGACTCTGATTACAGGTACAGAGAGGTTTGGTATGGCAACTCATTTCTTCTCTTGCCCACGAAATGTTTTATCTTTAAACCGGACTTTACTTTCTGGAGTATCTAGAGCTATAGAAAGTTGTTGCTGCAGGTTTGAAGTGATGACCTCATCAGTTTGCTAGGTTTGGCGCTGTGACTGTGGTGGCTCTTATAAGGTGGTGTAATGGTACGGGCACAGGATGTTTTCTTTAGAACTGTCTGACTATTAACTCCCACCCACCGTTCCTGGAATTGAACATCTCTGGGCTATTGTAGAATGGATTGAAGCAGGCTTAAAAACCAGAAATGCCTTCCATGCTGCTTTTATGCTATTGTGTTTTATGTTTGTGTGGGGGTTTTTTGGGGGGGATGTGGGGGTGGGTGTGGGTATTGTGGGTTTTGTTTGTTTGTTTGTTTGTTTTTGGGGTTTTTTGGTTTTTTTGTTTGTTTTTTGTTTTTTGTAGTTACCTGTATCTGGTACCTGTTCTCTAAATATTACTAGTCTTTGCCTTCAAGGCATCACAACTTTTTCATTGTATTCCTTAGTATCTTGGTGGCCTTTAAAAGTGCATTGCAAGCATAGTTACAGGCAACAAGTGGCCAAAACAACTGTTACCATCTGGTTGGTGACTTTAACAACTGTGGCTATCAGAGAACACTTGTGAGCCTTCTTTTCCACTGCCTTTTCTTATGACTAAGTTATAAATGTTGGATAAAGGTGCTTCTGGGCTAGCCAAACCAACTTTTTCTTTGCTGTACATATTAAAGGAGAAAGTTTGTTATCCTATGTCAATCTACAGAGCCTCCTCTTAAATTTGATAATTTATGCCTGAGATAGCATTCCTTACCCTTGCTGCAAGTCTTAGAGTTCAGTTTTATTGCTAGAGAGCCTACACTTATTTGTATGCCACTGACCAGCAAGAAAAGTATGTGTGCAGGCCAAGCGCTTCCAATGTCCTCATGCAGACTGATTTGAGCAGAGAATCTTGCCCTTGGGAGCACACATGGTTTTTCAGCTGTACAGCTCAGTTGGGGTGAGGCCCTGGGAGAGATGTGGATCATTATCATTAAAACACTGTCTTGTCTAGCTTGTTCTTTCTGCCTGTTTTTTATTCTTTAAGTAGTGTGGATGGACCCTGCATGAAGAGCTGGAAGAGCTGCTTTTTCTGAGATAAAGCAGTTCTGTGTTCCTGGCTGACAGCTGGGGGAAGCATTTAATGGCACAATAAGTGCTGTATGAGGCAGATGCTGACAGCATGAGAAGCAGACTGAGTCTCTAGCTGTCTAGAAATAATGGCTTGTGCAATTCTGAAGAGGAAATCTAACTTGCATTAGGGTGTTTGTGTCATAGTAATAAAAAAACCTGGAGGATGGGGAGCACCTACAAATCCTCTTCAGCAAAGAATACCAATGCTGGATGCCTTCCCTGTTGTGGCTGCAGAGTGATTACAGTCTGAATTTGTCTGCAGCTGACATAGAAATTGGACTTTGTTTCTCTTTTTCACAGGGGACAGAGAAACCCTCTAATATTTTGTGCTTTTAATTTTTTTATTTTTTGTTTTTTACTAATGTATTGGCAGATGTCTTGGAAAAAGTGGGGTAGCTCTTCATGCACTGTTTATTTTAACTCTTAATTCTTGTAGAATTATACTTAGGCATCATTCAATGTCCAGATATTCTGCTGATCACTTGAACTTAGGGCCACTAACTTGCATTGTTTATGCTCTCTCTCACCTCTCTGTAAAAATAAAGGAAATGTAAGAATAGGTAGTGGAACAGTGATATTTTTTTTTTCTGTCAGGCTTTTCACAGCCAAACAAGACAAATGTTTTTAGAAAATGTAATGAAAACTGGAGTTTGACCTGATCTCATTACTCTGTGGTTTAAACATAAGAAATACTGGAAGACTTTCTTGTGGGGGCTGGGAGTGTATAGTGTTTTGTACACAAATCTCCTTGCTTATGGTCTCATCAACAGCAAAACCTGAAAAGTAGAAGCAAAAGAGCTTGCTGTATGACTTTTGCAGTTCTTACAACTAAGCCGATGTGTGAGACTAACATCAACTTTCTTCACTGCTTGAAGACATGGAATGTGCATAACTCATTCCCCAGGTGAGTATCCTGAGGAGGCTGACTGCCCTTTGCTGTTTCAGTCTGTGAATTAGCAGGAATATCCAGTGACTGAAGGTGGTACCAGCTTTTATGCAAGGGATTAAATAATTTTCTTCATGTGTTGCTGTGGCACAACATGAAATTTCACAGGACTACCAGACTTAATGTTGTGATGGGTAGATGTGGCTTTTGTTTAAACAAAGCAGAGATTTAATTGAGGTTTCTGAGTATTACCCTGACGATATGGGTGTGGTCATACTCAGGTCAATGACCTTTCTAGCATAAGGTGGTACTTGGAAACATTCACAGGCAAAAGGAGAGAGCCAAGCAAAGAGCTCATAGAGCTCATTGGGCACCTCCGTCTGTGGTATAGGAAGTGTTGCATCTCCTGTCCTGTGCCTATGTTAGTCACAAGCATCTTAAGTGACTGGGTTGTGGGTTTGGGTTTGTGGTTTTTTTTTTTTTGTGGGAGTGAGGTGGAAATGACACAGGTACACTGTATGCACTTTGTTTCTTTTATCTGAGTAGATCACACTCTTGTAAAGTGCACAAAATAATTTCAGATAACATGATGTACATTTCCTACCAGGTGCTGCTCTGCAGCTGCTTGTGGTATTTCTGCAGCTGGGGGATAGAAACATTCAGTCTCAGGAGTAGCTATGTGACAACAGCATGCGCTGTAGTCGATGAGTGCTTACTCTGTGTGAAAAGTCTAACCCATGATATTTAGGATGTATTGTAGTATTTTCTTGACCTAGCTACACTGAAGCTAGCAAATAAACTGCAGTCACATCTCCTAACTGGGGTGTGGTCATGACTGCAGTCTGTTGCCATGGGGACCAAGATAAGTCTTATTTTAAAGAATTGTACCGAAAATTGCTGTACCCTAAGACTGCATGACCTGTAAGCAAGCAATTTTGCAGTCCTGTTGAAGGATGTCAAGGTTGATTGACTTTATCAGACCTTTAGGCTGTTCCTAGGGAAGCAATGTGTACAAATCACACTGATCAGATGTCCAACAGTATGAATATTATGGCCAGTTTCAGTCAGTCTGGACAGAGGGAGAAGGCACTTAGATCTGTTCTCAAAGATTTTGTGCAAGTTCATAAATAAGCAGAGATGAGAGATTCAAAGCAGTACCTGACCAAGGGATGGAAAAGCAGAATTGTACCTGGCCACAAGTCAGTGTGTATTATTCAATACAATAAGTGGGCTAGGAAATCTGTGTGCTATCTCTCTGTCCAAAAGGCAGGAGGAGGAAAGTCCAAGAAACAATAGCCATAGGTCTGTTGAGAGACAGGCTCTATTAGTACTGCTTCTTGCAGAACAACTTTGACTTACCTGGGAAATTTCATCTTCCTAAAAACAAGTACAGAAGTCTATTAGCTACTTTATTTCCCTCCAGAAACCAGATAGCACTTACTGTGGCTATGCATTGATCTACTTTTTAACCTTTCTTAGATTTAGTTAGAAGACTATCCTAGCTTAAAGAGAAAACACCTTTTAAAGACCAAGCATGTAGTTTCTTCATTTTTGTCCATGAGAGCAGAAAGTTGTTTTTATTCTTGTTCTTTGACTGCTATGCAAGCATGACCCTTAATGGTCTAGAGGATGCAGCACTTTGGGAATACCCAGTGTGCCTGTGCCAGCTGAACCTGGGCACACCAGGGCAGGACTGACACCTAGTGTGGGCTGGATAGCTTATGAAGCTTATGAAGGTCCTGCAAAGCTCAGTAAAACTTAGTTGAAGCTTTGGATGTCACAAAGCTTTTGGTATGTAAGTTTCTAGGTCAGACATCTGACAGCTCACTTGTGCCCTTGTTCATCTTTCCAGCAGCTAGCAGAGCTGATGCTGTAGTGAGCAACCATGGCAGCTGGAATGTGTGGTCTGCTTTTTACTTGTGATGACTTCCTTCCCCAGCTGGCTGATTTTTAGGCCAACAGACACATTTCTGCATTATGTAAGACAGTTATTCACTGTATTTTTTGCAGCTGGAACTGCCTCAGTCATGTTACTGTCATACTTGAGGCATTGAAAATAGTGCTTGTACTGCTGACACTAAGGCAATCCTGTGCCTTTTAATTAGTGGTAACTCTTGAGTGTCTAACCCTCTTGAAGAAAATAGAGCAGGTCTTGGAGAGTTGAAACAAATCCACAAAGCAGGGTGAAACTTAACCATAGCAGCTAAGTATTTCTAGTCTTGAATTTAAACTACTGCAAAGCTTCCAGATAAAATTTTTTGTATCTGCGTTTTAAACTACTGTGATGTGTCTTGTATCACTATCCCCTAATAAAGTAGATGTGCTCTATGTCTGTTGCAGATGGTAACACTGAGTTTCATCATAAAGAATAACTATCATAGCTGTAATTATTTACTTTATTGTAGCAAGACTTTATTCTCTGTATAGACACACCCCAGCCAAGTATTAAAAGAAATGGCTCTCTCTTGCTCCAGATCCTGCCCATGTTTCTGTTCCAGAAATGTGCCCCAACTGATAATTGCCTAATTTTTGCCACAGAGTCCGAGTCAAATCTGATTTTGGATTGACTTCTTTGAGCATGTGGTTCATCTAGATTGCCCTCTTGTTAGGGGTTGCTTTGAACCTAAATGATTTTAAGAACTGGAATTTTAGCCTCTATTTTCCCCCTGTTCTTGCATTGACCAGTGTGGAAGGATAATTCTGTTTCTTAAATTACATCCTGCTGTTTCAATGGAAGGGGAAAGGTGGGTGCTGGTTGTTCCTTAACCAAATAAATAACCACATTGTCAGTTCCAGTGTTTGGAGCACCATCACAGCAATGTTGCAGTCCACAGTGACTGGGGTGCAGCACAGGGATCTGGCAGGGAGACTGTCACTGGGTAGCCTGAGTACATCTGTCAGTTTAACTTTGACAGGGTTGGGATGTTATTTGGGATGCTGTGCCTGGCTGACACATTAGTCTCAGTGTCACAGACCTCAGTTCATGTCAGTGGAAAGCTGACCTGCAATCAGGTATTTTGATATTTGTGGTAAATGCGTTCATTTTAACTCTTCATATTTCTTGGTCTCAGCAATTACATCTTTTAATCCTGCTTGTGAGATCTACAGCACCTTATTTTAAGGAGAAACAGCAGTGCCACGCAGGGTAGCTTGTTGCAAGATTCTGGTCATGTTTGTTTCCATGGAATGGGTCCCTTACTTAGAAAGGCATTAGGAGGGAGGGACTTCTCACCTCATCTGCGTGGCTGCTTCTGCCAACGAGCCACCTCTGCAACTGTGCTGCAGCAGGAGCCTTGATTTGCGCTGCGAGCTGTAACCTATAACCAGCCCAGTGGAATTACTCCGGGGTAAGGAGGAACATGTTAAACATGCAGTAACTTCATCCAACAGTAGAGGTCTGTCTTGCTTGGCAAAAGGGTTTTTATCACTTAAGAATGAATCATTGTAGCAGAATTTGAGTAGATTTTCAGTCGTTTTTAGGGTGGAAGTTTTTTTTTTTGTTTTTTTGTTTGTTTGCTTTTCCTTTGAATACCGGTTTAAAGTTGTTGGTTTTTTTTTTTTTTTTAACGACAAGAGCTGACCTGAAAGCGCAGCATGCACTTAAGTGAATCACAGTTGCTGTAGCTGGGGAACTCTGGCAATCACTGAGCTCGTGCAAGAAGCTGTAAGCAGAAGTTGAAGCCTCTGCCCCCTTCCCAGACCCAGTACCGAGAAAGAGGATAGAAACTACTGGCAGGTTTTTGGAAGTGTGGGAAGTGGTTTTTTTAGAGGCTGGGAAGTAAGCTTGTCCTTCTCTTCAAGTTTTCAAGTCAGAACTGAATTCCTTTCCAGAAAATTTGCTTTAGCCAAACCCCAGTATTTGGCTTCAGATAGGCACAAGTGGATGATAGTTCATGGCTGATGTGAGACAGGAATTGTTACAGCAGATGAATGAAGTTTTGTTTCTTCTGTTAACTCACAAAACTGCATATTTTCTGCCAGAATTTGTATCTTTCAACACAAATCACCTCTAAGTATTCTCCATATCCAATTATCTGTTACATCTGTGAATGAAGGGACTCTGTACAGTCTAGAAATGGTTTCATAAGCTCCTAAAAGCACAGGGCTCTAATGTGGGTTTTCTGTTACTTAACTCAAACCTTTTCTAGTTCATCATTATCTGTTAAGGTATACAATTTTTTTTCAACCGTTCGCTTGTACTGTTCTGGAATGGTATTTTCCTTTAGGCTGTGATGCTATTTTCATTAAGCTGTTGGAAAATTATATTTGATTTTACCAAAGTTGAATGACTTCAGCCCAAACATATAACTTGCCATTTATGAGTCAGAACTATGATAATTTCTGCTAATCATCCTGTAAAGCATCCTACACCATGGCTAACTACACAACATACAGATGGTCCTCTTGTTCCCTCTATCCAAATTTAATGCAAGTTTGCTGTAAGTCAATATAAATTTCAAAGTTCTCTTTCTATTCTGTGTCCTAATTTTGTAGATAAGAATTTGAGAGGCAATTGATGAACTGCTCTCTTGAATTGCAGACCAAATTTGCTAAGTCTTAATGGTAGTTCTTTGGGCGCTTCTCCATATAGAAATTTTGAAAGGTAACCACCATGTAAATTCTGCATAAATTCCCTGTCAGAAAACACATCAAATTTAGTGGAAGGTTATTCATTAAAAATACCATCCTGCATTAGCTAATCGTTAATTAAATAGATCTTGCAGTTGCCTAAATCAAGCTGCAGCTTTTGTTGCTCTTTTTCTGGCTTTTTGGTTTAACTGAATTTTGTAAAAGTATCTTTAGAATCATCCCCGTATTGGCAGTGTTTTTGCTGACATGTTGATTTTAAAATTCTGGATCCTCTGCCTCACCTGAAAGATAAAACTCCTGTGAGAAGCTGTATATTTTCCAAACATCAATCCCCTAGCTCATTGTTTTGAGGTGACTTTTTGGTAGAGTTTGTTTTACAATAGGTTATGATCAACTGTAGAAATTACTGGAATTATTACAAAGAGTATTATTGTGCTACCTTGCATGAGATAAGATGATAAAGTCAGTGGGAAGATGGATTTTTTAAAAATCCATGAGAAAAGAACTTTTATGTTGGCATTGTGATATTATATTCTACATTCACGTTTTTGGTACCTCCACAGAATGACTTAACAGAAGAATAATTGCATTTTTAATCAGATGAAAAAGCAGTGAAGGTAGAGAGAGATTTTTTTTTTTTTCCTTTTTTAAAAAATGTCAGTAGTGTAGCTATTTCTAGAAATCTCTTTCAAAATACTAACAGTATGCAGGTATGGCATTGTTGTGCCAAGTATTGTGCCACTGTGGGAGGTGCAGAGCACACACTTTGGAGCATCAATTCTCTTTCTGTTTGTGAAGCATTGGGGGCGGGGGGGTCGGTACTGTAGGCAGGAGGAGGTGAATAGGAAGTACCAACAGAGCTATGCCACTGTGCTGGTTTTTCTCAGTTGGAACCCTCTGTTCAGTTCCAGGCATTTCACCTTTGAAAAAGTATAGAGAAACATGGTTATTGAGACCAAAGGGTTGGTGGAAAATTATTAGAGCAGTGCAGAGAAATGTATATGAGATAGGAAGAATTTTAAACCTCTTTTAACTGAAAGTGAAATAGATAGGGTATGGTTCTTTTGGTTTGTGTGGTTTTGCTTTTGTGTGAAGATCAACTAATGTAAGAAATTTAAACTTTTTTCTTCCTTCTATGTGTGTCTAGAATGTGCAAGAATCACAAATAAAATTAAAATGCAGGTAGATTCAAATGAATGCTTACAAACTAAGAGAATAAAACCAAGTATGTATTTTATCCTAAAGAAAAGATGTGACATATTTCCAGTTGTGGTCTTTTCTATTTTTCTCTGAGGTCGCTGGCTTAAGTCATGTATTACTTCTGGTTTTATATCCTTGATAGCTATGAACAAGGCATAAGAGTCACCAATATAATAAATATTTTCGTAACTCTGGAAGTGTATGCTTTTAGATAGTCTATATAGAATATCTGAAATGTCAAAAAAAAAAAACCTGTTCAAGAGATATACTTGTTAGAGCACTCTGATTATACACTGAGATCTTAGTCTGAATCTGAGGCTTTCCTGGTTCACTGTGCTAAGGAATTGCCCTCAATGTGAGTTAATCTTTACCGTGATTATTGTAATAAGAGTAGTATATGGTATGAAAGCTTTTCCATTTTTATATCAACTTAACTACTTAGGTTATTCACTTATAGTTACTCTGTTGGAAAGGTCAGGTGAAGATATGAATCTGTGTTCAAAATAACTTACTAACATAGCATATTTCCAGTATATATCTAAATTACAGATCTACCATAAAGACATGAAAAGCCAACAGAAACCCTAGGTAATTTCAGGTTGCAGCCATAATCATAAGTTACTCCTCCTGCAGCAGTCTTGCTTTTTTTTTTTTTTTTTTTTTTTCTTCTCCAGTTCTCCAGTGACTTTGTGCTCATGAAGATGTTTTGAATGCTGCCTTTTTTTTTTCTTCCCCCCTTCCTCTACTTGTGCCCTTGGGATGCTGTAAAATGTATGCCTAAAAGTAGAATCTGGAAGGAGAAGCATATGCCAAGCACGGTGTCTCCCCAGAATCCTGCTTTCAGTGGATCCATGTCCGTGCATCTGCAAGTAAGAGCTCAGAACCACCATACTGGTGGGAAGGCGGTGATTTGACCTTGTACTTCTGAGACTAGACCTTTTCCCAGGTGCTTCTAACACAGTTCTCACTTAGAGTTTTAGAATGACTGTATTTTTATTAAGATTAAGTAAATTTAAAAAAAAAAAAGCAAAAAGCTGAATCCTATACCTAAGTGAAAGAAAATACCCAAAGTCCAGCTTATTTTGCAAAATAGGTTCTCTTTTCCCAGACACTCCTAGAAGATGGCTCAGAAGTAAAGTATATGGTGCTGAAAGCTCAAGTCCAAAAAATTCAGTCCATGCTCACAAATGTTGATAGAGAATTTTTTGTCTGTGATCAGAGCTTGAGCATACAGTGCTATGTCTCCTTTGACATATTACCTGTTGGCATGTTTTCCTGTTTGTCATGATGGTAGTGGTTCATGTTTAAATCTGGCACTTCCACCAGACAACCTTTTTGTTGCTGGAAAGTTAGCCCTGCCTATAGGATAAGGATGTAAATTAACTATCGGGGTTCCCCAAATGGTAATTCTAGTGTCATCTGTGGACAAAATTAACCAATATGCATAGTGTAGAGTCCTAAATAACTTGAACTTGGTTAAAAGCAGATCAAAATCTCAGCAGGGCCATGAACTGTAATGTACCTTTTGAGGATAACATGTTTTTTGTCTGATGAGATGAAATAAAGAGTATGGATTATTGTGAGTTTGTGTGAAATATCCCCCCAAAAATATCTTCTTGACTCTTAGAAAGATTTGCAAAAGAGGAAGCTAAACTTTAATAGCTGCTGTGTACTAATGTTGCTTAAAAAGGCTTCTGAATAAAAATTACCTTGACGGTGGCTTGCATTTATAATAAAGATTTAGAGAAAATACATGGAGCTCTTTTACCCTTATGAAAGTGTAAAAAAGAAAGGAAAATCTTGACTGAACCTTGATCACAGCATCCAAATTCACAGCAGAACTGGAAATGAATCCCTTAAAAACCTTGGCCATAAATCTCCTTAAGCTGTGTGATATAATAAGTTTCAGGAAATAAAATACACTTCTCTTTTCTTAAAAGTAGTTCTCCTTTCCTAGTAAGTTACTTCTACATCTAGATATTTCCTAACTGTGATGTAGCCATGTTTCTTTTTTTCTATTTTTAATTGCAGAGAACTGTTTTGTTTGTTTGGTATGAAGGTGATGCAGTCATTTTTTTCATTGAGAGCATCTCAAAAGGTAACTCAAGATTCTTAGGACAGCAAGGAGACAAAGTGGGTTCTGTGGACAAACTATTTCCTTGCTTTTATTGCAGTAGTCCTTGGTATGAGTCCCCCAGGAAACTGCCATGTGTTGGGTGTTTGGGAAGGTGTGAGGGGAGAGGCGTTTATGCAAGAGTTGTTTTAAAAGCTTGAGCAGGATCTGCCAGGCAGTGATGTTCGCTAATGTGAACAAGAGAGGATAATAGCATGCTATTGCTGCTGCCTGAAGTGGGCACTTCCAAGCCCAAACTTCTGTGGATTTTGGCTCTAGTTATTTTCAAAAAGGAGTAGAGTTCTGTTTTCCAAGGTCAATGCTTCTGACTTGCTATCATGTATTCAGTGCTGTCCAGACCACAGGCACCATCCTCTGTGGTCTGCTTCCCTGTTTGTCCCTCAAGGTGGCTCTTGAGGAGATGGAGATGGTAAATTGGGACAGAAGAGGATACAATCATACCTTTAGGCTTTTAAGAAGTCAGAGGGAAAAAAAAATTTTTTTTCTGTAACCCAAATTTCCTGATCAAATATGCACAGTTATTTTTAAGTAAGTTTGGTTAGAAAAAAGCCTGCAAGCAGGCAGCCATAATGGAATCTTTCTCACTTTAAGTTACTAATGGTCTGTAAGACAGCTGCATCAGTCCTTTGCTATGTAACCCCAGCAAGCTTAAACAGATTTGACTCAACCAGTTGTCTGGAGAAATCCTTTCAGCATCAAAAAGGAAAAAAAAATCACTTCTCTATGTTGTCTATATAATGATCTCAAATAATTGAGGGGGAAAAGCTGACAAAAACATCAGTTTTGATTTTTGTGTATGCAGAAACTAACTTGTAGTAAACAATTCTCCTGGTGTAAGTTTAATTTTGTAAGTCTGTGAATTTGTAAATCAAAACAGGAGGTAAAATGGAAACCTGTCAGCTACAGGACTAACATTTCATTAGAACGGCTGATAAAATAATTTATTTTTTCAAATTGTGCTTCTGATTCTTTTTTAACCACATGAGTTAAAACAGGAAGGTATTTTATCTTTTCAGATTTGAGTTAAGGAAAATAGAAAGGTAATTTCAGTAGGTGTAGAAAAGAGAGTATCTGTAATACCACCTACATTTGTATGGAACTCTTTGATATTGGTTCCAGTCAAGAGTAACACTGTATTGAAAGTAAAATCTGAGCTATATTTTTCTTTAATATAAAATACTGTATATATGCAGAACTAAATAGAGCCACAGGATGCTTTATTCCTTCAGTCAGAATTTGCTAATTGGCTAGCTTCTCTTGGGATGCTAATGCCATCTTTCCAATACTAATGAGAACTAGTATTAGATGGGAGCAAGCCTTCAAAGAACTGGATAATTCATAAACAAAAATAAACAAACAGCGGCAACAGAAAAAAAGGGTGTTCCTTCTTTTGGTCCGGTCAGAAACATGAGGTGAGCATTCATCAATGAATGAAGCATCTTTCATTTAAACTGCCCAAGCAAAGCCTGTGTAGCACATAACAGTGCACCGCCTTGAAAAGGGCAGATAGCTGTGTCTGGAGGGAAAGGTGTTTGTGCACATGGAATTTGGAGGACTTGTTTATATGTTAAATGCTGCATTTAGCAAGAAGGATTGTGAATAAGCGGGGACTGTGTATGTGTTGCATCTGTTCACTGTCAGATTTAACAAAAAGCAATTATCTACCATAGTAACCATGACAGAATTCAGAATGTATCCTGACATACAGACATACATAAATAACTAAAAATAATGCTTCAGTCCTCAGTGTTTTTCTTGATTTAAAAAAACACAAAACAACACAAAACAACAAAACCCACAGAAATTTAGAGTTATAGCTGAAATGTAGAGTTAAAGCTTTTACCTTTGCTGTGATGTAGCTGTTTTCCAACACCCGGTTTTGTATTTAAAGGCAAGAAAGTGTCTTTGTGGTACTTTCAGCTCCAATCTAATTGTTTAGCTGGAGCTAATCTTTAAAGAACTAGACAAATATAGAGTCTGGAATGATTGTGTTGTCTCAAAAGAAGGAAGTCTTGAATTTAACATCTCTTCAAAGTGTTTTTATTTGCTCTTATAGAGGAAAACTTTGCAACTTCTGTGGATGTGAGTGCAGAAATGAAAATTCAGCCAAATAATTACAGTAGGAAAAGTGAAATTCTAAGTCAATACTGTTTGACACTGGGGAATCTCCTAGGCAGAAGTTCAAATACTAAGAAATTATGGAGAACCTGGTGATCTGGAGTAAGAATTATTAGTTTTAAAAGTAATATGCTTCTTGGTAATGCATACCCCGAAATCACAGGGGTTTTTAAACTATACAGCTTGAAAGGCTTCAAGTTTCAAAGCCAAGCATGGCCATTTGTAGCAGAAGCTGTCGAGAAAGATACTATGGCTGCAATTTATGTTTCTGCTACATGCATCCAGGTGGGTTTTATGGTGTGCTCATCATTCTGTTTTTACAGGTATCGTGGATTCTTTTCTGCCTGACACAGTACACAGTGATATTTTCCTAAGAAATGTTCTAACTCTTATCAAAATTGAACCCGAAGGCTTTAAGCATATATCGTGCCAAAGAATTAGCTGTTATCTTGCTGCTTGTGTTCCCCAGTTTTCAGTTTTGGAACAATTTCTTGAAATGGGACTCAGAATCACCTTCTGTGTGTTGTTTTGATAGATATCCTCATGGTGCAGGATGCTTCTCAGAAAACTAGTCTGCAATTCTCCACCGTCATGCATGCCTGATGGCCAGAATAATCTAAATGCTTTTACCAGGTACTGCTTAGCTTCAGCTGTTGGTTTATCACAGTGATTGTCCTGGGTCTTTGTCTTTCTCCTGACCAATATTTTGACATACCTTGCACTTCTGTTCTGTGGCATTTTCAGTGTGCTGCCTCTTCAGTTGGACTTGGGGTATATAGAGGCACTGTTCCTCAGTTTGGTTCTGCATTTTACTGCAGTCATCATTTGCTTGTCGTGTTTGTCCTTCCCTTAAATACAAACCTCTGTAGCTAAGTGTGTGCTGAACTCTTAACCTCCTGTTTCCTTGGCTTGCCTCAGACCTTGCCACTTGCTGCAGGTGAAGCACGTGTGCCTTTGTAGGAGTGGAAATTTGCAGCGACATTTGATACGGTTTGGGGTACTTAAGCTCCTGAAGAATGGGCAGTGAGAGGGCACAGGAACAAACATGGTCCTTGTGGTAAGAAAATTATGCAAATAGCAGAAAAATTATACAGGTAGAGATGGACTATTCGAGATTTGCCGCTTGTGTGACATAATATTTATAGTATAAAAACAGGAGATGGAGATTTGGGAGCAACTGATAATGTTTGGAAGAAATTCTTCTCATAATATATTTCTGTGTGTTCTTACACATGCTGACTCCTTAAACACTGATTGGGGGGTAGCTTGATCATGAAGTGATTTTTAAACTGATTAAACTGGCTGCTTCAGCATGTGCTTCATTCTTAAATGCAGGGATTATTCCACTGGCAGAACTGGGAGTGAACACAGTGTTTGAGATCAGATCACCTCACAGCACTTGCTGTTTTAGGACACCAGTGGCCCAGGAGATGCAGCATTACTGGTGTGCTGCTAAGCCCTGTCCTTCCAAATCTGAAGCTGAGCTTTAGCCACAGATTCCCAAAGGAAAGGCAGCCATGCCCATGATTGCTCGTTCCTATGGCATTGAATCAATCTCAGCATTGGTGTGCTCTATAAATACCTTCATATGTATCTGTATATAACATCTTTGCGTGCAATCTCTTTGTAGAATTTTTTCTAAAAACTATTCAGAGGAAATAAGTCTTCAAATGATTTGAAGAGAACATCAATGACAGGCTCTTTCCTGTGCTTGGCTGAATCACATACAATGTGATTAATTAACAGGTGCACAGTGACAAGCTGCACTCAGCAGGCAGTGCTGGGTCGTGTTCAGAGTCCTGGACATTGAGTTTCTTCTGTAACATGGGATTTGAAAGTAACAGTGAGATACTGAGCATCTCTGTGCCTCTTTCATCCTCTTGTAAATTCTTGCCCCTGTATAAACACCTTTTTTAACTTTTGCAGGGTTTTGTTGTTTTTTTTTTTAAGGAAGCAGTGCAGACCTCATACCTGTTTTCTTCTTTCTTGTGCTGACAACACAGCTGAAGGCTTTGGCTGGTGCTGGAGTATCTGTATTATAGCTTCCTTGTTTGAGTAAAAAATGAGATCCAACCTAGCTCTTGCCTTCTAATCTGTTGCGGGGCTGGGCTGGTGTTTGGTGACGCATTGAGCTAAGCTGACTGCAGCGAGTTAATAGAGAAGGCAAAAGGTGTCAAACCCCTGCAGAATGGCTCAAGTACTTGCAATGCCTGACCTGTATCCTGGATGGTGAAAAAAAGATGATAAAGCTGCCTCACAAGAAATTGCAGAAATTTTTCCTTAAAAAGGTAAAATGCCATTTTTTTTGTTTGCTTGCTTTGCTTGCTTTAGTTAGGTTGGTGACAAAGTTTGATAGTTGCTTTGTTTCTGTGCTGTCAGCCTTGTGATTTCTTTGCACTGAGATGCCTTGAACTATTCTCAAAATGCAATGTTACTCTTGGCTTGTGTTCTGGGACACAATTTATATCCATCAAAACTGGACTTCAGCAGCGTGCTACAGGGTTTAGTTTGATTACAGATACACTTTACAGGTTCCGTCACCCTGTTGTATTATGCTGCCTTTTAGCAGTGCTGCTTGACTCAGTGGCACTGTGTATTCTGAATCTGTGAAGCAATTTAATGCTAAGTTTTTGCAGTATACAAGACAGAATGCTGCTCATTGACTGACTGATTTTTGTTTAAAAAAAAAGGTGGTGGTAGAAGATGGATGTATATATTATGTGTAGGCTGTATATTTGCACTCTGTTTTCATATATACTCACAAAAATCACTAGAGATATGGATACCTGTAACAGAAAACTGTACACTTTCAGGTAGAAATCTATTTAAAGTTCAGTTTAAACTACCCCTAGATCATATGTTTCTGGAAAGCACTTTGCCTAGCTAGGTATTGAATTCTGTGGTTATTAGCTATCTGAAATAGCCTTTTTTAATTTTAATTGTCTGCATTATCTGGATCCTGTGTTGGCAACATATAAACATTTATCCCATAGATTGTGAAAACATACTGGGTTTTTTCCTCTCCCCCTCCTTCTCATCTTGGCTACTCATACCCAGGGTTTATTAGTGGTTGATTAGAAGTGCAGTCTCTTTATTCTGCAGAGCATCTCAATTTTCATGCAGGGCATTTACATTTGTAGTCAATTGGAATTTTGTATTTTCACCGTGCTGTATAATTTAACATAAATGAAATTTCATACTGATATCTGCAATATGGTTCTTCAAAATAAAATATTCAACTTGGTTGTATACTAATTAAAATAGTTTTAAAAGGGCACAAGAGAAGACAGTTGCATTTCAATGTAAGTTAGAGCTGGTACATGGTTCACTGATTTTTTGGCACATTCACAGATGCAGATGGTTGGTTGTACCTTTTTCTCTGGAGTAAATTTTCAGTATTTAAATGCTGATATTGTAGTTGTGATGTTGAATGATCCTTTTAGGGTTTCTAATGCTGACTGAGAAGAATTTTCCCATTTGCTAGTTTATATATGCCTTAATACTGCCATATCTGATTAAATGGTCATAATTCCTCTGGGATATATTAATAACTGTGAATTTTTTGTTGCCCTCTTGAAAATAGGACTTAAAGCACCTAATCAATTAAAGTGGATTAAAGTGCAGGAGAGGACTTAGGCTAGATTTTCTTTTAATGTAGTTGGAAATGTATTTAATTGAGCTACTAGTCTGAAGTGACAAAGTGAAAGTGGGTACAACCAAGGTGATGATGACCATAAGCTAATATGAAATTAGCAGTAGGTTATTGATAGTGTTCAGAGTCCCCTAGCAACTTCTCTAAAAAAGATGTCTGTGGTGCCACACAACAGAAATCATGTATCATTTGTGTACTCACCTGTGTTGATGGTTCCTGTTATTTCTCTAAAGTTGGAGGTTGATGAAGTATTTTAAACAAGCTCGTTTTATTTGTGATAACGTACAGAAGAAGATTGTGAAAAACATCTGTAACCCTAGCAAGAGTTATGTACAGGTTCAGTTTGGAGAGGCCTTTTTTCTAGATGCTAAGAAAGGGCAGCACTACAGAACAAGGGGCCAGACCCTGCATTGTGCACATACTTCACACTCAAGTGAGTGCATGAACTTATTATGACTAAGTCAAATCTCTGTCTTATGCTTTCATTTGAGTCACTGGAATCAATAACCTACGTCATTCGAGATTGTCTGACTGTAACCTAGTTAGTATAGAGAATTTTGTTTCCCTTCCTCTTTCATGAGGTTGTAGTGTTGTTGTTAAAAGAGTAATCTCCAATAACTGGAAGGTGAATTAGGTGAACTAAGTCTTTGAGTAGTGGCTGGGAAGAAGTTATGGATGTTTTGTGAGGGGGGGTTGCTGTGATAAATCTGGAATCTAGCTAATGATTTTTTTTAAATTTCATGTGGCTACTCTCACTGCAATATTTTTCTGAAGCAAGTTTTGAGAAGGACCCATAGCTTCCTTCTTGTTTTTGTGAATATAGCATCTCCCTGATGGCTAGCCACATGAATATTGTCTAGATGTTGGTGCAATTAAGTAGCTAAAAGAATATGTTTGTAATTTTACATATGAAAGAATGCCCTAAATTGACAAGTTTCTTAATATAAGTAGATTGGACCTAAGCATGGTCCTGTATTTTCTGGGGAAAAATGTCTACTGAAGAATGACATTGAATTTGATTATTGTAGTGAATATCTTAAGTGCTTACTCTTCAATATTACATACTGAAGCAGCAGTCAAACACCTTTTCAGATGTTACTCAGTTTGCTGTTTGAGTAGGCATCAGCAGCTCTTAGACAACGGAATGATTTTTCTTGAGTACATGAGGTGTGGTTTCAGAGTTGAGTCTTCAGTGACTGGGTTGAAAATATGACTTTGCCCTGGAGAGTGACTGAAAAAGGATGTGTGTTTCAAGCTCCCAGAATCAGACAGTGGTTTCTAAAGGGACTTTTTTCAGGAGCAGAAAAAATTAGTTGTTAAGAAAACATTTATTAACTTTGTTGCCTACTGAACCTTGAAAGAACTGATGTCCTTCCAAAGAAAGGGCAACTGCTTAATGTGTGGGAGTAAATTATATTTCCGTGTAAACTTGTCTGTGCTACTCAGTTTCTTCTGAAAGCTTTGTCTGAAACAACCATGTAAAGGCAGAGAGGTCTTCCTCCTGTAGTGCTTTAACATTGAATTAGTATGCTTTACAAAATTGGTATGCATAGAAAATACAGTATCACATAAACTGTTTGATTTAAGGAATGGATCTGAAAACAGCTGCTTGTAATAAACAATAATTCAGTAATAGAGTCAGCATGAAAATAAGCTAGTGAAAAACATTTTGAATAGCATTTTGACAGACAAAAATAGGTTTTATTAAAAATGGGTAATTTAGAATTTCACTGTTTAAGAGTAAGATGTAATGTCACCTAATAAGAGAGAAGCACTTAAGGAAAACAAATTAAGTCTTCAGCTGATGTATTCTTTTACAGGGATCTGGTGCTGTAAATGCTGATTGCATGATTTATGGAAATGCGTATGTTCTTTGTAGCATTATAAAGGAGGATTTTTAATTTTTTTCAGCATTGTGAAAAACAATTTGGTAATGACTGCAGTATTGGCAGAATATTGCTCTGTTGTAGCTTGTGATAAATGTCTCTGCCTTTTCTCCATTGCCACCAATAGAAGTTTCTGTCCTTAAGGAATGTATGACTGAGTCACTGATGCAAAGGACAGCAGAATGAAAAGATACCTAGCACCAAAAGAAGCTGACAGCACGGACCTGTTAAATGTCTTTCTGTACCTTCTCACATGGGAGAATCATACACATGGGCAAGGTATTTTGTGGGTTTTGTTTCTGGTATTTGTTCATATTTTATGTAAAACAATATGTTTTCTACATGTCTATAAAATTAGCTGTTCGTCATGTGCATGCTCATCTGTTGTGTTCTCAAGGACCTATTCAGCCTGAGTTGAGGGAACTGCTCTGTCTTGGTGATGGTGCCTGTCCAGTTTGGGTGGGGGGCTTGAACCCTTCATAATGGAGGGTTTTCAAGGAATCTCTCCCCTCCTGCACACGCACCACCTTTAATATTTGGAGCCACAGTTCCTGTCCTCAGTGATGACATTGTTCAGTACAGGGTCAGCTCTCAGGAATGCGGGGAATTCTAGTGGTGGCTATTTGACTTGTATATTACTGTGTTGCTATTGCAGGACCTGTGTGTTGAGGTATTGAAATGTGCCTGATCTGGCAAAGAGTCTGCTTTGGTCATGGCTGAGGCAATGTTAGAGAAAAAGGGCAATAGTACTTTCCAAATATGTTGGAGAGCATAGAAGGTATGAGGATTAACTTGGGGACCTGTTTCAAATGAGTTTCTCTTATGCCTTATTTTCTAAATAACCCACTAATAGGGATGTGTGTGTAGGGAGTTTCCTGTTTCTGGTCCTCCTCTGGTCCAGAGAAGGTACAGGTTGCCTCAGTTGTCAGCTGGAGGCAGCCTCATTGGCTCAGGCTGCCAGGACCCAGCTGATTCATGAGGGCTTTGATTTGTGTATGAGGTTGGCACATCTTGGCCACTGTTGATATTGCTTTGTCTTATGAGTCCATGCTAATGAATCTTCATTTTACTGCTGTTAAGACTAGGATAGCCAAGCAAAATTACTTCAGGTTGGCAGTTGCAGGGATGCTTTTGAAGCCAGGTATGGGAAAGGATTCTATCTGCCACACTCAGCTCATAATGCCTCAGACTATTAAGCTGCCTAGAGCTGTTGTAGTCTGGGGCCAGCAAGGCTGCTGGGTGGGTTTTGAGGATGTCTGGTCTTCTTGAGTATGAAGATCTGAGGCTAGTCAAGCCAGGCATCTTCCCCCACACAGTAAGGGGAGAAGAACAGGGCAAAGCTCTGGAAAACCAGCCTTGTGTTGTTGCTGCAGCTGCTGGATGACTTGAGGGATGGGACAGGTCGGAGAGTGCTCCATTTGTCACTTCTGCATGTGTGAATCCAACTGCTACCCTGTGATCCCTATCCTGTGTTTTGCAGGTGAATCCCATGACTGTGGCTTGGGCAGGAGGGAAGACTGTTTTGCTCCATACAGTGGCCTGTTTTTCTAGGCAATGGCTTGCCTTGATTATGCCTAGACATTATCCTACTTCTGTATTGTCTTCCAGCTGTAAATGGAATGTTAAGGAATAACTGTAATCTTTTGAACATACAGTATTAATTGTAAGTCCATAGATGTTTTTATGAGGAACCTTGCTGGAAGTTGTACTCCAGAAAATATGTAATAGTTTAAAATGATCAAGGTGCTTGATTCTCAGATCCGGTAATAGATAGGCATGATCACTTTGAACAAGCATCACTGTCAAACTAATTCTTGAAGCATCTGTTTTATGAGGAGAGGAAAGAAGGAACAACTGAACATTATTTCTGGCTGGGCTTTAAAAGGAAAAGTTGCAAGTAGGAGCAGTTTGGTTCTCTTACTCTGCGTGAGACATTCAAGACATTTACAAAGATTTGCCTACTTCACCTTCAGAAGAAAAGTCTTGTACTTGTCTGTGTGACACTGGGGGGAATTAAAGCTCTATGAGTTGTTTGGCTCATGTTTTTGCAGCACTGAGTGGCAGAAAATGCAGCTGTGTTTTGTTGGTATTTGGAAAAGTTGCAGGAGAAGCTTTCTGAAGTGTACAGGTCTCCTAAACTCCACAAGACAAGTATGCTTTTGAATGTGAGGTTCTTATAGCTGAAGTACTTCTTCAGAACCAAGCAGACTGTTCACAAAAGAAGATGGCAATTCTATTCAAGTCAAGGCATGGAGTTTTAAAGGGAAAGCAATAAAATTCTGAGTTTAGCATGGCTACAGTTGTGTATTATAATACATATAACATATATATATATATAGAACTAATATAAAGACAATATGTTAATATGGCCTTCAATCATGTATAAAATACTACTCATGCTTCTGCATGTTACTGCCAAAAAGTTTTATCCCTGTATAAAAGGAATATTGATTGAATATAAAAGACTCCTGAATTTAAATTATTTGATGATCACTTTCAAAATTACAATGGGAGCTAATCTTTTACTTCTGTCCTTTCCTCATGGAACAGCACCTGTACATTTTCCTGCCCTTTATATTGGTGTCAGTGTTCCAAAAGAGAGTTTTATTTGAGAGAGGTGAGGAAAGGTTGGTGTTTGAGCTAAGCAACATACGTCTTTCTTCTCACTTTATTCTCATAAACAGCTGAACTAGTCAAGCTTGAAAGTTTGCAAAAGAATTGAGCCTGAGGCAATCTTCTGGCATGGAAAACTTCAGTCTAAATAGACTTGAATTGGTAGAAATAGAAACAACTGAAGCGTGATTCTTTGATAGAGGTGTGTCAGTGAATTCAGAGAAGGATGTGCTCGTGGAGGTGTCCCGGGAGCCGCAACACTCGGGGAGAATGCAATCCAGCTCTGGAGCACTGGCTTCACTCTTTCCTCCTCTCCCAAGCTGTGTGTCTTGAGCAATGCCATACCCAAGTCTGTGAGCACAGCTCAGAAATATCTACTTACACATACCACTCATGCCAATGGGACAGCTACTGCTGCCCATGGGTTATGTAACTGGATTGCAAATGAAAATCAAATCCAGCCTGAGAATTTGTACGTGGTAAATGTGCCTCCGTGCAACCTGGGTGGAGTTGTGTTGGCATGTGGTTTGCATGTGTGATATAGCAATTATTTCAGGGTCTAGAAACAAGAGGGGGGCAAATGGACAAGACACTTTTTATTCTTGTACTTGAAGTGGAGGAAAATAGGTTGCTTTTAAATGGGCACACTGGTCCTAATGAGGCCTTTGGATGGAATAGCAGTAGTTATGTTCAACAGATTAATGAATAATATGAAAAACTCCCTGGATTTCTGATACGAATCAAGGAAGTAAAATATCAGCTGTATTTTCCAAATCCAAAGGCCGGATGGGGCTGATCCATGGTTCTATAGTGATGATTTGCTGCAGGCTTCCTTCTTCCCCCTCCTTAAAAAGAACCCCAAACAAACAGAGAAACAAGTGAAACAAAAACAAACCCTAAAACATGACAGTGATACAGGAGGACCTGTGGAAATGCCAGCAAATTTCTATCTCCTAGATGTACTATTTGACCTCTTATAAAATAGCTTATGAGGTACCTAACATTCTCTTAACGCTTCAATAAGCTGTTGCTCTAGTGTGAGACAGACCTTGGTAGCACTTTGAGAAATGTACTCTTTGGGCCAAGGGAAAAGCCTGGAGATGCTAAATGCTACCAAGTGATCTCTGCTTTCAGCCTGCCACAACTGCTCCACGTTCCTTGCTTGCAGCGTGGCTTGGGCTATGTTGCCAGCCTGTTTCCTGCCTTGCTCTGCTCCACTGGGCATCTCACCTGGTCATCTCACACTATTACCTCCCTGTGAGAGCTGGGAGAGCTTTTGGGGGGAGCAGGACCTCAGAGCATGGGGGTGTGGGTGTGCTCTCAGTGGGCAGTGCTTTTGCCTCCCTGGCTGAGGATGAAGGTCTGCTTCACCTGTCTCCCAAAGCTTATGTTTCACCAGCAGACTCTCATTTTGGTATGACTGAGAAGGCTGTGGGAAAGGGTCTGACTAAGGAATCTGGCTGGGGCTCCAAGAAGGGAAGAAGCACTAATGGGCTGAAGAACAGAATGGGGATTTTGACATTAACCTTTGTAAAATTGATATGAATTTCCTTGCTATGGCTAGCCTAGTATGTCTGTTAAGCATGTCTTGTAATTTAACTTGTTTAAAGAATTGGTAGGTAAAGAGACTACCTGAAACACCACTGTAAGATTAAATGAAAGACAATCAACAAAAGACAATTATGTGTAGTGTCACACACATATGCACTAAACTTTGTCTTACACAGATGTGTATTAGATTAATACGATATATTTCCCCCAAATCCTTCCTGCCCCATGGTGATATTCTCCCCTGGAGCACAGAACTGTAGTAATATCCTTGAAGACTATTTGCCTGAGGGCCTGCTGCTGAGTTTCCAGAAAATGTATGACTTCTCTTACTTGAAGCTTTCTAGTATTGTGCGGATTTTTGCCCTGTACAACAATTTCTTGGAATATGAAGTCAAAAGTTAAAATTCAGGTGGAGATGTATGGTATATCACAGCTTTCTCTCCCCCTTGTTTTCTTACACATTTCTCTCCCCTTTATCAATATGCTTGGCATTGTGCAGTGTCTTTTAAAGTGATCGTATGAGTAATTCACTATTAGTTCATGGGAGTTTTCTCTGAAATACCTTTTCCTTTTGGCTGGAGGCAAGCACAGGTGCTTTGAGCTCCAGGATCTTGCCACTGGCATTTCGGAAATACTTCAAGGCTTCAAATATGTCCCTATAGTCTAGGTGTTGGGACAAATGCTGGAGTGGTGTGAACCCTTTTAAATAATTTTTTTTTTCCTGAGTTTCAGAAAGGAGCAACCTGTGTGGTGACTCCTGGCTGCACTCTGCTGCCTGCTAATGCACCCCCAAGGGCACTGACTAGTTAACTTTTACTGCAAAGGTACACAAAGATGGATGTGTATTTGTTTTTTAAAGTAAAATCAATACTGTTTTTACTGCTATGAATATGCTTAGAATCTCAAGTAAGAGAAATGTGCAAGAGATGAGGAATTGGCAGTCTGAAAAGTGCTACTGCCTCTGTCTGCTCAGCTACACAGTAGGATGAAGTACCTGAGTACCTTTTTTTTTGTTTGTTTCTGTTAATGACTCTTAATTATGGTTATGCTCAGGTCAGTTACTGCAGCTCGTTGCAGAAGATTCCGAGACCCAGTTTATAGCAGAAAATGCTGAACTGAATTCACCGTAGCAGGTACCTTCTGCCTGCAGTGCATTGGGCCTGATTGTGCGCCTTTCACAACACTTTTAAACAGCCGTATGCCATAAAGGGCTGTTCCCCTCTGCAGATTCCATGGATATCAAGGCCAGAAGTAACAGCATTCCCTGTGCCTTTGAGCACTGCTATTCCTGTAGCTTGGCTGAGCACTGCACATGCCCTGGCTTTTGATGCACTTCTGAATTCTCCCTTTGCTTGAGTAGTCCTATGCTGTCCACTTCCAAAACACTTCACTGAGGACTTGTAATGAAGAGGCGTTTGAAAGGAGCACAGCAGAACTTCACATCAGGACATGCACAGGCTTGGTGTTCAAGAGCCCAGCTTGGGCTGGAGTAATCACCAAATTCTGTGGGGCTTCTGTGTTTGCCATGGAAATATGAACTTGTCTGCAAGCAGTTAGTATCTCAGCAGCTTTTCTAGGGACAAAGTTGGTATGAAATAATTGATGTACTTTGCTCTCATGTATTCTGCAGTTTTGTTTTTTTCTCTGTAGCCTGTTATTAGCTTAATGTGTATATGGCATTTGTATTGCCTTTCAGAAAAGCAAATTGTATATTATGGCTTGGAAACTTTTAGAAGAAATGTCACGTTCAAATGACTGAGAAATCTACAGCCTTGGAAGAGAAGTCTGAGGCAGAAAATAATGTTTGTATGAAAGATACTTGAAATATATAAACTCTCCAAAGCTGTAACAATATGGGAGTTACTGATTTTTTATTTTATTTTTTATTTTTTTTAATTTTTTTTTTTTTTGGTTCAGGGGAGTGCATAATTCTGCATGAGTTCTGGCAGCACTGTTCATAGTGTTAGCATTAGCCAGTTCTTATTTTCTGCACAGGCAGAATGTTAGATTCTTTGTTTTAACTAGACGTGATGATAAATATCAGTTTCTTGTTCTGAAAATCAGAGCATTCCCCCCCAAACAGCTTGATGATCAGTGACTTCAAACAGGTACTTTTCCCTGCATGGAAATTTTCCAGTCAGGGAATGTGCTTGTAAGTTCTTTGTGCACTGTTGTCATTCAAGCTATTTACCCTTTGTTGAACTGCAAAGCTCATGGTGTGTTTTAGAAAAGAGCAGGAATTAGCCGCTTGAGAAACAATTAATGATTACCTTGTGTGAGCAAGCTCTTTTCTTTCCAGAACCACTGTTTCCTTTGCTGGTATCTTCAAGAGCAGTTAGTAATGTGGTTTGGTGTTTTTTCTTTTTTTGTTTGTTTTTTTTTTTGTGTGTGTGTTGTTGTTTTTTTTTGTTGTTGTTGTTGTTGTCGGGTGTGGTTTTTTTTTGTTGTTGTTGTTGTTGTCGGGTGTGGTTTTTTTTTGTTGTTGTTGTTGTTGTCGGGTGTGGTTTTTTTTTGTTGTTGTTGTTGTTGTCGGGTGTGGTTTTTTTTTGTTGTTGTTGTTGTTGTCGGGTGTGGTTTTTTTTTGTTTTTTTGGTTGGTTTTGTTGTTTTCTTTTGCTGTTTTTTTTTTTTATCCTCTTTAATTTATTCCTCTATTTCTTGGCTGACTTTTTTACTTTTTTTTTCCAAAGCTTTGGTCCATTATACTTCGTATGTTTCTTTATTGGGATCTTCTTTAACAAATGTTCTTCCACTTTAGAAAGCAATAAACTTCTAATAGCGGGGTTCAGTGAACTGAATTTATATTAACGCCAGGACAGTATAAATTTTCAGTTGTCTTTGAACGTTTTTACTTCTTCTGCCTCTCTGCTAATTTTAACTTTAGGATTACAATATCTGTGCTAATTCAATGGTGGTTATAAATGATGAGTTTTATTGCACAAAAGCTTCAGAGCTGCAGTACTTGACTTGTTGCTGGGTATGACTTAACAGCCCAGATCCTTTCCTGTTCCTTTTATTGGCATGCCAGAAAGTCCTTCCTGAGTTTGATGGTACTTGATACAATATATGTGACCATTCCAATACTTTGCCCTCTGTATGTTGCACGTGAGTAGACTTTTCAAGCTACAGAACCATGCTAATGGAGATTTCAACCTTTTGTTTCTGTTCTTAATGTTCATGCATTTCTTTAGCTACCTCTTTGGTTATACCTAGTGCTGCACATCCATTAGTACATCCTAAATTTGTACCTTTTTCTATACTGATATTCACAGGACTTGTTGAATAGACTGGGGAGGGAAAAAGGAAAATCAACTGCTGCCTGATATTCAAGCATCATCATTTTGCACACCTGCACTTAAAATTTAAGTATTCATGTAACTGGATATAAGCTAAATAAAGTGTGGAGGAAAACAATGTCACATACAGAAATTAAAAAGTCAATCCTGCAGGCATTTTTATATCTATTATATACAAAATAATTCAAACTCTACTTGTTGTGGTGCAGCCAGAGGGCTACCTGCCCCAAATTGCTAGTCCAGTGCAACTCCTGATGAAATTTTTAACAGTAACTATGTCTGGTCATAATAGTTTGCAGCATGGCTGAAGGCTCAAGGCCTTAAATGCCATTGGTGCCTTTGGGCTCACTCAGAAATTTTGAAATGTACAAACAGTAGAGTAATTGCTGGTCTTGCAGTAAAGCAATTAAAAAAAAAAAACAAGTGGAAACCCAAAAGAAAGGCAAGGATCAGGACAGAGGGCTGAAAGAGAGAATATTTTGATGTCGTTGCTAGTTTTGTTCTATTTTGGTTTTACATTTCTGCATCCTGGGTGGCAACATTCTTAACTTTTAGCTTGTGGTGGTTGTGCTTTAATGAAATGAAACTTATGGACAAAACAGTTAAAGAGTAGTTCATGTTCTTTTGAAGTGTATCCCTTCTTCTCAATTTACTTACTTTTTCAGGTACCTTCCCTAGTTAAAACTTGGGAATGCAATGTAAGCATCATCCTCCAACGTGCATTCAATGTCAGGTCCTGTGAATGTTGTAGGTTCAGTCTTGTATGTGTTGTGGCTGCTGAAGAGTTACTCTTTTGATGTGCAGTGAACAGAAATTTTGTAGGATTCTTACTTTGCCAAAATGTTTCTATCTATGTCCAAGCAGCTTTCTCTTGCAGTCTTTCAGTACTAAAGCTTTCCTACCAAGACAGGTGAAACTTGACTCCTTTTTCCTTGTCTTAAGACATAGACTGTTTTGAAAAACTTCTTTCTCTGACTTTAAGAAAAACATCACTCCCAGAATTAATCTAAGGCATCTCATACTACCAATGTTTTCATTTATTTCCCCTTAAGGAAAAGCCAGTGGCTGAACATAGAGATTTTTTTTGTGTCAACTCTATTGCACCTTCTCCTTGGATTTTACCCAAAGGATGCTGCTCTGAAAAATGAAACTCACTTTTCTCCGCCTAAGTGGGGCTTTAGCTTCTTGCTTTGCTCAATATTCAAGTTGTTTCTTGTCCTCTGGCATCATCCCTTGTTTCTTTGCATTGATTTTCCATTTGTTTTTTCTGTATCCAAGATTCAGCACTGTTGCTAACAGCAAAGCACACATGCTGTGCACCTTCTGCTGCAAGCACAAGTCACCCTTCTTGTTTCAATATTCTGAATGCCATTCAGGCCAAGTTAATTTTTGTTACTCTTTTGCCAGTGTGATCTGCCTTTGCCTTTTTGCTTTAATTAGGGTGGTCTTCCATTTATTTAATTTCATCCCCTTGAATATGGGTGTCAAGTGTCTGCAGCAAGTATATTCCGTATTTATTTCTGCACAGGCAGTTGTAATTTTTCCTTGCCATACTGGGACCAGTAGGTATTAGCACTGACGTGTTTCACCTTTTTTGTAGTTTTCCAGAGTGATGCAGCGTCTTCTTTCAGCAGTCATTGCTGACCTTCAGAAATGATATTTAAAAGGGTGAAACATGCAAGTATTCAGTTTTGAAACTCTTAGGGAGTAAAAGCAGCAATCTTGGCAGAAAACTCTTCTCAATGACTCCTGGTGCTACTATATAAAGGAAGGTATGAGTCATGCAATGGAGGTAGGTTCCTGTACATTTCCATGCAGGCATAAATTTCTTTGCTTTGGGTTTTTCTCACCTGTCTTAAACCTGATACAGGCTACCAAACTAGGTGAGCCTTAGAGAGAATATCAGAAAATATACCATGTTTTCTAGAGAGTAATAAATCTACACTGTAGTTGTGGAGATAACTTACCTATTTCTTACTAGCAGTTGTGTCAGCTCAGGACTGCCTAATTTAACCTAAAAGGTAGCTCTGAGCTGTATCTTCATTTACAGCTCCCTGACAGGTATTTTCTGCATTTAATCTCTAACTGGTCTCCTGTACCAAGCAGAGCAATGTTTCATCAAAACCAGTAGAAAATGTTGACATTGAATTTGTAACTTTGCATATAAACTAGGGTTTAATATTTTCTAACTTTTTCTAGCTTTTTAGTACTGTGTGTTGTATTTGCAAGACTGGGCTAGCTTCCAAAAGATTCTCTTAGAAGTGAGGAATGATAAGATATGGCTGTGAGGTCAATGTTAGACCTCCAGTGATGCTCTGTATGGAACTCATGGGATTGGTCTTTGGCACAAGCTCCCACAGTAGGTACCTGAGGAAGACCTGTCAGTCAAACAGTCCCTAGAGGGCAAGGCTGGGGTGGGTGGTGTGAGAGAAATGTAAGATTGTTATTTTACTAGCTGTAATCCAGGATACACCCTTTCTGAACTGAATTCGTGATAGTAGTTAAATATTTGCAGCACAAACCATATATTTTGTTTAAAGTTAATTCCCCTTCCCCTTTCAATAAATTTGGGGTTTAATTACACTGTTTCAGCCTTTTATTAGAGTGAAGTCAGTGCAACATGACATGTCCTTAAAAGAAAAATAGCTTTCTGGCCAGATGGAAATGGAGTTAGTTTCCAGAGGAGATTATTTCCCTTCAACTTTGCCCACAGGCTGGTGAAAGTTGTGCCATTCCCAAAGCAAGCAGTGAAGCCCCTTTCAAGTAGGCACCAGGTTATGATCAAAAAGATCTCTGAAAAGTCTGTGGGCTGGGAAGCTCATTAAGATGAGGAGACAGAAGTTTACAAATGTGGTTTTTACTTTATGATTGTATTGAAATCAGGGATGTTTATGTAATCTTTATAAGATAAAGGGAAATAGGCAGTGTTGAAGGAAAAGGAAGTCTTAGTATATCTTTAATAGCCATCTCATAAGACAGTAAGTCTTAAAACGGATTGGCAATATTTTACTGCATTACAATACCAGAATCCAATAGATGTATGACATTATCAAAAAACTGCAACACATCTTTAACTTGAACTGTAGTTAGCTTTCTCTTACTGTAAAATTTTATGTTGCAGTTTCTTGCTTTGCTCACAGATCTTGAGATTCAGGTATTTCTCAGCTCCGTTTTCAGAGAAGTAAACTGGCAGGAGCCATTTCATCCCCCCTTTTCTGACTGTTGTAGTTAAAATAACAAAGGAAAAATGAATGGACTTTACTATGGCTTTTTACTTATATTTTTGTTTAGAATTTGGACTTGCCTTGTGTGTTTTTTCTGTGCTAGATTAGTTATTCCCCTTTCCATTATGCTGCACTCGACTTCTCACTTCTGAAAAACTACCACACAAAAAACCTTACAGACATCTTAATATGTGTCTTTTCTGAGTAATAATTTCTCTGCTGCTCTTAATCCATTGCTTGATGTTATTTGAAATGAGATTCCACAAGCCAGGTGATAGACTTGTATAAAAAAAAAAAATCTTCTCTTTGGAAGTTTTTCTCATCCCAAAATGGTTTAAAATTCTGTTTTATGTCCTCTGTATTATAGATATATCTTTTGTGAGTCACTGAAGCTACCAAAATGGGAAATGATTCTAGATTTTCAAAACAAAGCTCTTGCATCAGCTTACTCATTTGATGTAGCTCTTAGGCATTAGCTGCAAGGTGTTGGTACTGCATTACTGTGGAAGGCTGATCCAGCAAGCAATTTGTTCTATTTCTTTGACTGGATGTGATAGGATCTTGTTCCCTTTTATTCTCCCTTCCCATTCTCCCTTCTTAATAGTCATACTGTTTTTCTTCTTCCTCAAGGGTAAAAGAGAGCCCTGTTGAAAAAAAACCCAAAACATAGCCTTCCAAGCTGCTTGCTCAAATATAAGCACTCTAAGTCTGGAAAATAAAGGTACCTTTACATATGTCATGAAATGATCAAGAAAAAGAAAATGAATATGTATTTAAATTTCATCTCAAGGGGATTATTTCTGGAGTCTTTAGCAGAATGTGTTGTTGAGTCCTGAAAATCAAGGAGATTTTGTAGCTATGTGTGCCCTTTTCCTTTTGCTCCCTCCAAGAACAACTCCTTAACATGGGAAGGCATCTGCTATATCTCATTTCAGGCTCTGATGCTTGACACAAAGTAATCTTAGTACAAGACTAATAACTATTGTTAGCAGAAAGGAACATGACTAGAAATGTCTAAAAATATTTTTTTTATGCTTCTTGCTTAGGGAACAGGAGTTGTTTTTATTTAACAGAAAACAATTGAAGGTCCAGGGCTGTGCAGGGTAAAATGAGCTATTGATGAAAGCATTAAAAAAGTACAAGTGCATATCAATTTGAAGAGCTGTGAAATGCCTTGTGTACCTGTTGTACTATGTATGTATTCATAAGCAATACTGTGAGTATATTTATTGTATGCTGCAGATTCAACCTCTAGTATTGATTTGCCTGAATTACATTACAGGATGGAATTGTAAATGTCTTCATTTATTTGGGAAAGAATTGGCAACTCAGGTGCACTGCAGGGATAATAGGTAGCTATGAAAACAACTTTCCTTCCTAGATGAAAACATGTAGCAGTGGTGGGGACAACAGAATAAACAACACCCCCTCTTCTGTCCCCAAATACTCAATGAAATAAAAAGAACAACAAAAAAATCACAAACAATGAAATAAACCCCAAAGCCAAAAAATGACTTAATGAACTTTGAAAGTTCCTTTATTTTCCCCTGCAAGTCAAACGATTTTCTCATGCCTCGGATTGTGTCAGAAGGTATCATTTCAACATTCCAGCTTTTGGGGTAATAATAAGACAGCATTATTTATTGAATGACACAAAACATCTGTAAAATAGCTGAAGATAGCAGTAAGAGACCTGTTAATTGAAAAGAAATTGCAGAAGAAACAGTGATAAACCTAAACAAGATGTTTTCTCTGTTTTGGTCTCTGTCTTTCTGCTTTATGTTGGGAAAAGCATGTTTAACTTTCTTCACTTTGAAAGCCTTCTGGTTTATCCCATTTAACTTTACATAAAGTTTTTTAAAATAACCTTTTTTCTACTAAAAGCTGAAGCTATGCTCTCCCTCTTAGTGTCAGGCAGTAGTGAGAAAGACAAATTCAAGTGCAGAAAGCAACCTGCTTGATTCAAAGAGAAGCCCTACAGATGGTTATGCAGTTGTATTAGCCCACTTAAGTAAATCCAGGCTAACAAAACCAAAGATTTTCCCTAGCTGCTAAGCAGAGTACTTTCTGCCAGTGTCCTCCTCCTACTGATTGCTTCTGAGGAGGCAAATAGTCAGCTGTTGCCAATGGTAAAGTTGATTACCCAAGATGGATGTGTGTCTCCAACTTCACATATAAATGTTCCCCTTAAAAAGCTGATGACAATTATTGGTATGCAGCTGATGTTGGTCAAGTCTGTGTTGAAAAGCTTAGAATTTGATCTGTGGCAAGCAGCAGTGGAAGAGGTGACAATATGACCACAAGCATAAAATGGGAGTTCCATGTGAATATGAGGAAAAACTTCTTTACTATGAGGGTGACAGAGCACTGGAACAGGCTGCCCAGAGAAGTTGTGGTCTCTCCTTCTCTGGAAATATTCAAAACCCACCTGGATGCCCTGCTCTGCAACCTGCTCTGGGTTAACCTGCTTTAGCAGAGGGGTTGGAATAGATGGTCTCCAGAGGTCTCTTCCAACCTCAACTATTTTGTGATTCTGTACTATAGGACAGACAGGTTAAGGCAAGAGGAACCAAACTGATGTTATTAAGGCTATGTGGTTATGTAATATAAAAGAAAGTAGAGGTTAAGTCTTTTGTATTACTTTTTTCTCCCCTTGCCTAAGAATTTGGTTCCTGAATGGAGTAATGCTAGTCTGTATTGATGGACCTAGAACAAAAAAAAGGTAGTTAAATTAGTAAAGCATTTTCAGATTTTCTTTTTTAGTCTGCTATGTACACAAATTTGTAAGGAAGAAATGGAAAGTGGAGTCCTTCCATTATTTCATGCTCAGAATTCAAAATTTAAAGTTTTCCTTTAATATTAGTCAAAATTTTGCATGATCACTGTAACAGGGAAATAAAATGTGAAAATATGCCAGAAATTTGTAGAATGTGTTTTCAGATAATCTTCTTGCAGTAGAATATGGATTCAGTGTTGTAATAAACTCTCAACTTATGGCTACCATGGAGAAAATTAAGAAGAAAATGTATAGTGATAGTCCCTGATGAAAACTTCACCCAGGTTCCTTTTGTGACTTGGCAGCAGCAGCCTGTCGTGAGCATTTTATCAGTTCTCCTGTTAGGCTCCAGCATGCTGGTTTCAGCTTCTGATCAAGGTAGATGGAGTTCTTGGGTCTGAAGTGGCGTGCTGTTTCTGGTATGCTGGGGAAAAAGTAATCGCTTGTCAATTTTCGTGTTAGCATCTGATCCAACTGCCTGTTCAATATCAGCAGTAATGAAGAGTAGTTGCTTGTTATGCTGTGTGTGTGCTTGTATGGGAATATCAAAGCTGCTCTGTGCTTTGGTGCTGATCTTTAGGAGAGAAGTTAGAAGAGCACAACAGATGTTCCCCTCAAACAGCTCCGAAGCCAGCAAGGCTGCATTAGCAACCAGTCTCGTGGACAGAAAAGGTGCAAAATGCAAACAACCTGTTCAATAAAATATGCCCAACTCCTGGTTTTGTACATTGTTTCCATGGCAGCATGGGGCACCATGGCCTGATGCAGCTGAGCAAATTGATCTCCTCAAACCTGGCTAGTGACTCTTTTTCATGCTTGCCAGGAAGTGAAAGGGAGAAGCCTCCCCACTCAGGCTTGTTGCAGCAGTGCTTCTCACAGAAACAGATAGAGTTTATAGAAATTTATGGGCTGTTAGAGAGGAGGAGTAGGAGAAGACAGTGAAAACAAGGCAGAAGAGCCATCAGAGACACAGGTGACTGACATGACGAATCCATTTAAAAAGATACCAAAGTGGGAGAAGAGTTGGAAAGACCTCAGCAACTGTCTTCAGAGGACTGAGCTGGGAAAAGAAGACAGGGGTGATTTAAGCAGGGATGGATGTCTGTTTTGGGGAAAGTGAAAAGGAAGGTAGGAGGGAGCACGTGTAAGCTGTTGTGAGGACCTGGCTCAGCTGGTGGCTGTTCTTGTAGCTGTCTGACTGGGAGCTCTCCTTTCATATGACCAGGCAGGATGTGAATGAAGAAGGGAAGCTAATGCTTTTGCTTGTTATTGCTTTACAAGCTCCCAATCTGCGTCACTATATAAGGATCTATATATATATATACTTTTAATTAAGAACTTTGGTTTAGAATACTACAAGCCGATTTGAGAACTAGTATTTACAGATGAGTGACTTTAATTTTCCTCTTATATTCTCAGTAAAAGGCAAATGAAGGTGTAAAGATAAAAAGATGTTCTGTCTCGTAACTCAAAGTAATGCTGTAGATGTGAGAAGAGTGCTCGTGATGAAATGTCTAGGCTTTAAAGTGCTGTTAGACTGAGACTAACAAAATTAGAAATACCGCATAATTTTGGTAAGAAGCATGTTTTGTTTTACAATGGTAACTTAATGTGTGATAAGATAAAATAACAGAGTCTGCCTGTCTGAGAATAAAGTGAATTTTCACATTTTATGACTAGTGAAAGTTTATACATGTTTGCAAATATGTAAATGAAATGCAAACTGAAAGTGACCCATAGTGGTAGACAGTTATTTGGAGGTCAGCAATGGGATAATGTTTCACATTAACTGAATTGAATGGAGGATGAGTACAAAAACATACAAAATTTGCTAATTCCTTTTAAGCCCCCACTAATCTATGTGATTGTGGATAATCCTTGAGGATGGCACCAAAATCAGTACGTGGAGTATAGTCATAAGCATGATGTTCAGCCTTACAGCATTGCTTGTGGCCCACTAACACTTATAAGAAATTGTGTTGCATATAACTTTCTTCTATTTGGCCAAACAAGAAGTGTCTTCAAATTTAGAAGTGTCCCTATCATCCTCTTGTCCTCTGCCCTATGTTTCTTCAAGAAGCTTATATTGGATGGTGTGAAGAAGACAAACGTGGTTTTCCAAATCTAAAGACACAAGTTTTGTTTAGGTTGTGTTTAATCAAGCATGGAGATATTAAAAACAGCAAAGTTTCTGACTTACTGGAAAAAAAGAAAATTAACACCTGCATGGTCATCATATCTCTTTACAAGTTATGTGCTGGGGCTGTTTACTTCAGGCTTAATGTTCTTTACCAAAGCTGCCAAAGATTGAATGCTCTTCTAGTCAAAGGACTATTTGACCTAACATAGTTTTCTCTCATTCCTCCCATTTTCTTTTCCATCCCTGCCACTTAGAAGTCTTTCTCAAGACAAGCAAACTTAAAAATTCAAACCCTCAGCTTAGAGCAAGGAATTAAAAGATGTCTCGGTTATGCCTAACAAGCTGCTCTTGTTACATGCATGTCATTCTTCCTTCACCAGTCTCTAGGTTTAATAATGAGTATTGTTTTTAAAAGATGGAAATGTACTTCAGAGTAGTCTTGAATGTGTGACACAGGAAAATGAAGAGGTGTAGATAGGGGAAAGTGTTCTTACAGTTAAAATATCACATGCTTCATTAGGAATATAATTCAATTGAAAGACAATATTTTTTATTTTAGCTTTAGAAGAGTTTATTTACTCTGTGCAGCACTGATTTCTGTGCAAACTGCTCCTTCTAAGCTTTAGCAGCACTGCCACTGCAACTTGTTCAGGCAGACAGATGGTGTGCTATTAAATCCACCTGACTGCCTCATCAACAGTGACGGTAGGCATTGGAGGGTTTAGCTGGTTTTAGGGTGGGGGAAGAAAAATCCAGCATTAATACTAAAACAAATCAATGCAGCATTGTTTATGACAACCCTGACAAGTCATAAGGGCAACTTCTGAAAAATCTAGCATGTATATATTTTTTAAAATTCATTTAGATGATCCTTTATTTCCACTGTTGTTTTCTTGGTTTCATTCTGAATGTTTGTTTGACTTTGAATATATTATGCTAGATGAAAATAAGCCTCGTGCCTAAAGATTAAAGCTTTTATTCAAATAAAAGGAATTGCTATCTAAATGTGATATCAAACTCAGTCAGATATCTTAAGTTAAAAGTAGTGCTTACAGAAAAAAGGACTGTTGTGTGTATGTGTATGTATTGTGTTATTTGGTAACCTGTATGACTCATGCAGGTTACCAAATAACCTGACTCAAGGGCTTTGTTTCTGGCAAAAACTGATCTATGGGAAAAGGCTGTGGTCATTAACCACTGCCCATTCTAGACTTGTCAACAGAGCTTAAGGCAAATGTACAAATGAAGAAGAAAAACACAATGCCCTAATTATTAGTCTATTTAGTCTTATCAAAAGTGTAATATTAAAGTTGGTGAATTTTGATTAGTTCCTGATTTTCTCCCTCTGTAAGTGGTGGTTGATATTTGCCTGGCAAGCAACTAGCCCTGCTGCAAGTTTTGATTAGCAGGGATGAAGAGGTTTTGTTTTGGTTCCATTTTGTTTGCTGTACTGGATTTCAGTAGTATAGGGAGGATTGCTTGCACAGCACACACTTCTCATATCTGAGAGTCTGACAATGTTTTTATGCGAAACTAGTGATTTAGGTTCCTCTCTCTAATAAATGATCCCTGAATCCTACAGCAGTGGAATGTAGAGCAAGAAACCACATTGCACAGATTTATGGGATTTAATGCAGAAGAGCTTTTAAGTCTGTATTGTTTCCACTTGCAAAAACTAAGAATGACTGTGCTTCTCACATCTACATGTGTATTAGTTATTTCTGTCTGGTAGCTCTCAAAACTGCTTTTTCTTTTATTTATGTTGGAGACAATCCCTATTTTAGTATTCACAAAAGATTCATGATTCATTTTGAGATGAGACATTTTTGGAGACCTATTGATAGATGGCAATGTGTGAAAACAAAGATCAAAAGCAAGTGTCATGATATGGAAGAAAGACAGCAGGAAGTGCTTAGGTTTTCTTTATTAAATGACTAAACCTCAGTTGTAGTGGAAGATTTCCCACCACTTTCCCATGATCCTTAATACCTTTAATGGTGAGGTGGGGTAGAGGACTTTAAAAACCGGATGGTAAAATGCAGTGCATATGGAAAATACAAAATGGCCTACAGAGATACTGTTAAAGGATATGAGCCCCAGAAGCAGAAAAATTATGGCCAGATATTCCTAGGAATTTAGACATTAATGTTTAAAATAATGGCTGGTGGTATAACAGAGGATCAGAATATGGCTCTAAACACATAGGATTGCAGCATTTTCAACCTACTCCAAAGATCCTCTCCACCCCCCCCCTCGTACCTATTTCCTACCTTATTTTGCTGTTGAGGTTCACATCCATAAAATGTCTTACAGATCTCAGCAATTATAGTTCTGACACTGTGCTAGTGCAGGGCTATGTTTTGTATTTAAGCTGAACACAAGGCTGATAATGTTTTGAGAAAATATGAGATGTTTTTGTTTTGCTGGGCAGGGCTTGCGTAGAGCCAAGGTCTTTTCTGTTGTTCCTACTGTCACGCTTGTGAGGAAGTTGGGGATGAATGGGAGTTTGGGAGGACACACAGTCAGGACAGGTGACCCAAAATGACCAAAGGGATGCTTTTACTTTTCTGCTGGTGGGGGAGTGAGAGAGTGTCTGCATGGGGCTTGGCTGCTGGCTGGGGTTAAACCACAACACACACCTAAATAGCTTTGATGTTTCTCCTGTAGTTTGCTTCACCCTTAATTTCACTTATTATAGCACTATCCTTCTCTCTTGCTTTCCATTACCCTAGCTCTCTCCCAGTTGTATGGTTGAGAATGTGGATAATACACATCATTAACTCCCTGACCCTGGGCCTGTGATATATAGAGACATTATTAAGGGTTTGAGGTATTAACAATCAGAGATGATGACAAGCTTTCCAAGTAAGTGCTGACCTGATGTCCAAGGTTAATGTAACTGTTTGATCTGCTTAATGATGACTGATAACATTAAATATTTGCTGAGTAAACTTCCAGGAATCTAAATGGCTATTACAGATAGCAGGTAAAATGTGTGTAAGGAAGCCTAATTCATATTAATTTTAGAGGATGGCCATGATAAATGGTCTTTTAGTTGTTGTGCTATTTACCAACCCTTAGTTTTGGGCTTAGCATCAGATACCATTGTAAAAGACGCTGTATTCCTACCTGATTAATTTCTAGGCACTTTCTCATGTAGTGTTAATAATACATATTACAGCTAAGTCTTTGAAAGAAACTGTTCAAATCTTGCAGTGGTGGTTTTCTGGATTTATATCCCATTTTATGCAGTTGTGTGAAGTGTCTGAAGAAATCAGCAGCTTCAGTGTGGTCCAAACGGCCAGACACTTACTCAAATACTTACATTCATTCCCCTTTGGGATTGAAACATGTTTTGTTTATGGCTGGAGAAGAGATTACAGTTTCATCTGAAGGAACATGCTATACATGCATCAAAATTGCTAGGTGATCTAAACCAATATGAGTATCTGTGGTTGAGTATTTGTGGCTGATAGCAGGATTTGCTTCATGAACTACTGCTCTTAAATAAAACAGTACTGTGGGCATAGTGATGGGTGCAGATGAATAGGTGTTTTCTAATCTCAGGGAATTAATATTATATTGTAATTAGTTTGTTCCTGCCTTTCTTAGCTTGTTTTCTACAAGCTATCATGGTGACTGTCCTATCATAACTTGTATGGCTTGGTCTCCTTTTCTTTGCACCTAATTTGTATTGTGCAAAATGGAGCATGTGGATTGATGTCTAGCTTATTTGTGCACACAACGATCTGAATTGACTTGATTATTACCTGAATCCTCTTTATGGACTCATTTTAAAATAAGTTTCTCAGTTGCTGATCTGAATAGTTCATGAGATTGTTGAAAATGCTATAATTTTCCATTTTAGAAGTAGCAGTGCAGCAGCTGGACTGAAACGTTCACATACCTACAATTTTCAGTTTGCATAAATCAAAAGTGTGACACTGATGTTCTGCATCTGGAGACCAAGGCCATAGAGAGATAATGTACAGTGAATAAAATTTGATTGAAGTGTGCTGTGAGATTCACTTCTGAAAAAGATGCTATTTATGGAGAAATGTACGTAATACTACTACTGTGCAGATCTGAAAGTATTGCTTAGGTAGACTGTTTTCTAAACAGCTAGTAGCCAGCAAATGTAGAGTGTAGCTTGTAGGGATTTTTATTTTTAACAAAAGAAAATGTTCTCTCTTAAGAGCTTTTTTAAAAAACTATATATATTTAATTTTGTGGTAGTTTATAAGCTGCTTAATTTTATTTCCAAGCTTCATGGATGTGATATCACTTCCCATAGCAGTGATGAGAATAGTTCCAAAAGAACTGTTCCTTTCGCTAGTTTTAAAGTACTAAGTACTTGCTAAGAACTTTTCATGGTTTTCTTCCCCCCCCCCAATTTTCTTCATTTGTAGAGGAAATTCTCCTTTCTGGAATTGCTATATTCTTCCTTTGCAAGGAAAAAGTACTTTGGAACCTGGTGCATAGCTTTTGGGAAATCACAGCCCCTATATCTGAGTTTGATATTTGTTTTCCATGCTTTTCTTTCAGTTTTTTTCCCCTCAGTCTCTGACAGCAGAGTATGATGTGGGACATTGACTTTTATGCACCTAGAATAAGGTAGTGATGCTTTTGTTATTTTGAAAACACTTTCTTGGGGAACAATCTCCTTGAAAAGCTTTATGCTATCAGAGTGCTGTGTAAATGCTGAGGAATGTGATACTTGGCTAATGGAGGTATTTCAGCTCCAAATAAAAAAAAGTAGATTTAAAGTGTCACCAGTAGAGCGATTCTAAGAACAGGTAAATATTTCTTGTTTTTCTGATTTGTGTCCATACACTTACTTTAAATAAGGCAAAAACCTGTATGTAGAGTCATTCTCTGCATTTTCGCTTTTACTTTGTACACAGAAACTAATGCTATGTGCTAAGTAAACCTTTTAAACATGTATGAAGAGATAATGCCACTGCGATGAGCTCAGCTGTTCAGGGCTCGGTGCTAATAACATCAAGATTGTGAGTTTGATCCCTCTGTGGGCCATTCACTTAGAAATTGTGCTTTTGATGATCATTGTGGATCCCCTCCAACTCAGGATATTCTGTGACTGTTAATATAAATGTTCTCTTCTATCTAATGTGTTTTGTAATGTGCTGCATTGGCTCCCTTAACTCTTCAGCCACGCGAAGAAACAGCTTTTCGCTGATGACTGGAAAAAGTTTTGTGCTGACAAGTGCAGAGATGTTGATTCGTTTGTGGATTGATTGCTTGATTTGAACTAACTATTACTACAGATGCTCAGAATATAGTAATTCATTATCCATCACCACCAATTTTGAAACTTTTCTTTTGCATTTTTAAATAATTCAAAATAGTAAATAAGAATTGTCATTTTGTTATCCCAGAATAATGTTTTCATACAACTGCTAAAATAGGGACTGCATAATGTCAGGGAACTACATTATATTTTAAGTTAATTAAAAAGCAAAAGGTTGTAAGAGAGAACACAGAAAATTTCAGTCAGGTTGTTTTTGTATCCCCTCTTTTCTCTTCGGAAACTTGACCCAATTTGAAAGTCAGTTTCTTTGTAAAATTACGTCTTAGATAATTTTCTTAAACACTGTTTTGTATAGGTACTCTGGTGGGGTTTTATATGTTTCCTTGAAATATTGTAATATTTGTTTGGATATAAGTGTATCATAAGCTTTCAGCAGAATGTGTATTCTATCAACATTGTGGAAATGCCAGCAGTGTATCTGATATATTTAACAGGTTCTTTGGACTTCAGCATTTCACAGTTAATTTTCTTTCTTCAGTTACTCTACATAAATTTTATTGCTGCTTCATAAATTAACTGGGATTTTTCTCTGTTTAAGTATAAAACCATTTTGATGGAATTAATTTTGCTTACAGACTTTCTTGGTCACAAATCATCCAATCTTTATTTTCTTTAAGCCAAAACATTTTTTCATAAATGTTGCCCATATCATGTGCATTGTAACTGATATATATCTATAGAATGGCAAATTTTTAAGAGGGGAACTCAGTAGGAGTATAGAGTACTGTAATGCTAACTGAATAGATGACTTGTGTTGCAATGCTTTTGTTGAATGATTTCATGGAATCCTTTAACTATGCAACTGCCTCAATTAAAAATTTTTTGAGGAAAACACTGTTGAGCAAAACTAATGTCTTACTCTTCGAAGGCTGTTTGAGCATTGCTGTTTGAATTTGCAAAACAAGCTATTAAATTGCTCCTTTTGTATACTTCACTTACTGAAGTAACTGGTGTTTTCAGAAATTTGTAATGTCTTTTTGTCAGGAAAAAGCCTGTATAAACAGTACAGTAATTTGTATATTGTCAGAGTGATTTTCTTCAGTGTTATCCACAAATATGAGAATATAATGAGAAACCTAAGGAGGACCTATCAAGAAGTCATAACTAATACCCATTACAATAATTTTGCATCAGCTGATGTATGTGATCAAGCTAGAGTGTCTATGTTTAGTTGAGGATAATGAGGCCTCTCTTTTCTTGTTCTTTAAAAATTTTGGTATGGGTATTTATTTTAATGTGATATGTATTTTATCATTTTTAATTAGAATTCATGAAATGCAAATCTGACAGTGCTGAACTCTGGGATCCATTCTCCTGTTGGTGGTGATAGATATTTTTCAACTGAGTGGCAGTAATGATACACACCTATGATGATAAATGTTTTTTTATGAATGTGGGGTTTTCAAAGGCAGGGCTGCAGCAGACACCAAACATCTCCTTAAGTCCATGCCACAACAGCTCTTGAACACTTCTGTATCTACTCTCACTGCTGTTTCTTACAGCTTCCATCTTTACATACCTTTTAAATTTGACATCACACAACACCTGCTGTTGAATGATTTCAGGTTTCCCTAACTTCCCCACCCCAGGAGAGCTGCATATACATTTTGTGACATAGGATGTTCTGTCCCTAAAATGAATGTGTGCATGTACTTGTATTAGAATATTTAGCAGTACCCTCAATAAATCAGCGTGTGCCATAGATCCTGCTGCTTTGGGCAGTCAATTGACCATTTGTTATTAGAAACTGGGAAGTTCTGGAGAGGCTGGGGGCAGAAAGGTGCAGAGAGAGAAATCTTTGCACTTTTGTCCTGTTTGTTATACTTCTTCTCCAAGGCAGGTTGTATGACCACCTCTCAGGCAGATGCTAGCCTGGGTGTTTTGACCCAAGATATCCTCTTGGTTTTATGCCTGCATCATATTTGGCTACTTCATTAGGATAGTTTAAAACACAAGCCTGAGGGAGACATAACTAATGCAGCTTTTTTGAATGGCTTTTCATTAAGGTCGCTGCTATTGCAATTTAAGTTCATTGCTGTTAGGCATGGCTTCTGTTCAGTGTGTGCTTTAGTGATCTGTGCTTCAGAGTTGACTCTACCCTGAAGGGGTTCTCTCCCTCCCTGCTTACACTGCCCCCAGCCCCCACCTTTTCCTCAGGCTGATGTGGCTTTTTTCTGATTCAAAACGGCATCAGACTTCTGTTTCTGTGACAGAAATTCACCCACACAAGAAGTCTACATCTCCTAATTTCAACAGTAACCATTATGCAGATTTGTTTGGTTTTTTTTTTTTTGCTCTGGCAGCTGTGTTTGAAACCTCAGCTATGTCTATCCTACAGTCCTTAAGGAGGATTTTTTATTAATTGTAATACCATTCCATTATTCATTTTGGTTTAGTATTATCTGCTGTAAGGTAACTAGAAATTAATCCCTTCTCACTACCACTGTAATCCTTCCATTTCCTCTGTAATAGATGCCTTTCAGACTGGTATTGCATGTAATTAGATTGGCATCATTTGTGAGTTTGAATCAGAAGTAATTGACGTTTACACCATATGTTGTTTTATATTCTATTTCAGGCAAGCAATTTAAAAAAGCATTTCTGCCTGAGGATGCTATAGAAAGAAAAAAAGAAGGCAGATTTCATCACCTGCTCTCCTTACCGATTGTGAATCTGTGCTGTTGGTCAGCAGGCTATTGTGTACCAGAAATTTTTCAAATTGTTTTATATGTATCCCTATGTTAATTGTTTAGGCAAAGTTAAGTAATCTATCAACACATGCAAGGAGTTTTCTTAAGAAAACAAACCATAAATCTTTCCACCCTATTTCCACTGCAATTTCACATGATGTTTGACAGTAGAAGTCACACTCTTATTTCTCTGTTCTGACTTAAAATCTGAATTCAGGTTCCATGCTTAGCAGCAGTAAGTTTTTGCTCTGAGAGGCCTCTTAGCTGTGTTCTCACTGTACCTACTGCAGTATTGTGGGACAGCTGGCATATTCTAGAGCATCACCTGCATTTAATTATTTACTTATTATATTTAATCAGCACTTATTGCTGATTGAGTTTTATAGCATTATCTTTGAAACCTCAGCAGCTAGAATTTTGGTAATGAATTAGATATGTGACTTTATCTTTTTAAAGGAAAATATTTATTTGCCCTTCTAGAGAAGAAGCTTTGAAAGTGTGAGTTGGATGTGGTATAGCCTGAAAAGCTGCAAGACAAGTAAAAAGAGCTCAATACTAATTTCAGACTTGGTTGTTTTTGAGTGAGTCATGTGATTTTTTTGGAAGCCGAGCCTCCCCTTTTTGAATTGACATGTTGTGCAGATGAGCAGGCTGAAGGCACAGGAACAGGGGAGGGTTTGGGGAGGAGGAGCTGGATGGGGCTTTGCCATGTCCCTTGGAGGTGCAGGGGGTCAGTCACTTTCTCCATCTAGCCCTGTTACACCTCCAAGCCAAATGCTGGGAAGAAATAGTTATAGAACAGAGACTTGTTTTTCTGATTGATTCAGTAATATGAAATGGCATTATTGCAGATAAAGTAGCTGTCATCATCAATAAAATTTTGGCACAACAGAATATTGGTCCAGGGCTGCGGTTTAGAAATAATGCTGGCAGCCTGTGTTGTTCCAAACAATTGATAACCAATTCTTACTTTGCAACAGTTCAACAAATTGAACTGTTACCTTTGTGGGAAAGATACTACTCTTTGCTAAACAAAATCTCATGTTAGAAAAGGGAGACATAATTTTTTGTTTTTATTCCTTTGTTCATGTCATGTTTATGCTTCACAGCTTTCACTATGCTAGGAGGTATCTGACATGATTACATTCTCAGTTTTTTAAAGAACGTTGAGTTGCAGTATATTATTTGACCACTAAATGTCTCTGAAAACCATATAAAGTGCCAGGAGCAAGCAGTAAGTACATCACAAGTAAGGAGCAGAAAACCCACATAATTCTACTGAATCCCACAATTGCCACTGGTGACAAGCAAGTTATCCTGAATTTATGCTTCCTGTGATGTAGCATATTCTGATAACTGGCCCATTTCTTTAAGTTATTCCGCTTCTTCCTATCTCACATATTTACAGAGTGTAAGCCTGGAATCAACTACTGCACTGCACCTGGTTCTCCCTGGGTTATCCTGGATATAGCTTGCAATTGTACATAAAAGAAAATGTCCAGGATTCAGCCTGGCGTCATTGAAAGGCTTCAGAGAGCAGACACATTCCTTGCATCTCTTAGTAGTTTGTTCCTCTGTCTAGTAACTTCAGCTGGAAAGGTTTTTTGCCTTGCTGGAAGTATGAAAGTGGTGGGCTTTGGATTCTGCTATTGTTTCGTGATATATCTTCCTCTTTTCAGGCATGAGTATATCGGAGGATCAAGCTTGTTCTTACAGTCATTATACCTTCTTTAAAGAGCTTGTTCAATTGAATTTATCAAAAAGGGAAAAAATGGGATGTTCTCCTGGGATGTTCTCTAGCTCTTATTTCATACCTTCTGCAACTTCTCTACAGTCTTCTAGATGTGTGGATACCAGACCTGGATCAGAATCATTTGCAGAAGTAAAATTCTCACTTCAGAGTAGTGGCAGGAGCGAGAAGATGGTGTTTTGAATTTGCTATTTAAATCTCCTTCTGAGTCATGTATTTTTTTCTGTGCAGTGCTGACTATTCTTTTTGTAATCTGTTGTCCATAGTACTACTCTAGCCACTTGATTTTTGTGCTTCCCATTCTCTAAATTTTCTCTTAAACTTCTCCACAGAAGATCCAAAGTTTCTTGTTTCCTGAGATGTATTTGTAGTAACCTGAGTCTATTATTTTAGAAACAGCAGTGAGATAAGAAAATTGACAATAACAGCAACAAAATTAATAACAAAGGTGTACAAAAGGGAGAGTGAATTGCATGCAAAAATGCTCACCACTGAGCTCAACCTAACCCCTACCACTGACATGTTACCCTGACTGCTCCCTCCAGCTCAGAATTGATGCCACCTGACCTCTCTCTCCAGCTCTCACCTTGCCCTGCTATCTGCCATGCTTACGCAACCAGAAGGAAGCCTTTGACCTTGGAAGAGACTTTTTCCCCCTCCCCCAGTAGTGGGTTGTTGCTGGCTGGATGCCAGCATCCACCTAATTGGTATCTGCCAAAGCTGCTGGCTCAGGCCTCCCCCCAGCTGGACAAGGGAGAGGAAATGTAACAAAGGTTTCATGAGTTGAGACTGGGAGAGATCACTCACCAAATACTGTCACAGGCAAAACAGACTTGAATTGAGGACATTAATCAAATTTATTACTGACAAAATCAGAGGAGGATAATGGGGAGTAAAATAAATCTTAAAAACATCTTCCCTCCCCTCTTCCCAGTTCTGCCTCCTCCCCCACAGCAGCACAGGGAGACAGGGAATAGGGTTATGGTCAGTTCATCACATGTGGTTGCTCTCGCTGCCCGGGGAAAGGAGTCCTTCCCCTGCTCCAGCATGGGGTCCATCCTGTGGGAGACAGTTCTCCACAGGCTGATGCAATATCGCTCTTCCATGGGGTGCAGTCCTTCAGGCACAGGTGGATGTGCAGGGGGGACTTCCCTGCCTGTCCTGCTTCTGCAAAACTTTAATGAGGAGAGGCTGCTTGTGCTACCTGTTGTTGCTGAGCTGGCAGAAGTTTCAGCAGCTATCAATTTCTTTCTTTTGGATAATTTATACAACAGCTGCTATTTATCAATCTATCCCACTCATTATGCAGGAGACTGTGGATGGAATAAAACCATTGCCAAAATAAGAATTGTACAGAGTATTTAGTACTTGATGTTGCATGAGTAATAGCACTGAACTAGGGATGTGCAGAGCAATGCTCCCTGTAGCTGTTTTGATCCCCTGGAAATTGTTTACAATTCTCTAATAAGACATATTTGCATACACTTTTAATTTGGTAATTTATAGAGCAAGTCAGAACTGACACAAGCTAAGATTGTAATAAGCTTAATTTTTGATGCTGCCTTTTATACAGTCCTTGCAATAAGCAGCTCACTGGCAAAAGTCATGTACCTGTGCTTGCCAAGAGATACATTTTTGTAGTTTGGAGGAAGGCATTTCTAGACGTGATCTTGAAGTGAAAAAAAAGATGCTTCATTCACTCTAAAGTTCATAGCTTTACATATGATATGTTTCAAATTTATCAAAAGAATAAATTAATGAAGGCTTTGAGGGAATAGTGTCAGCTAATATCAAACACTTTTCCTGTCCCATTTAAGTGTTTTCTGCTTTCCCTCTAAACATTTCCAAAAATATTATGCTATCTAGACAGTACAGAAAAATTACTTCATAAAATGACTCTGACAACTGTGGAATTAGGCTATACACATTTTTATTTTTTTAGATGCTAAATCCCCCNGGCTTTGAGGGAATAGTGTCAGCTAATATCAAACACTTTTCCTGTCCCATTTAAGTGTTTTCTGCTTTCCCTCTAAACATTTCCAAAAATATTATGCTATCTAGACAGTACAGAAAAATTACTTCATAAAATGACTCTGACAACTGTGGAATTAGGCTATACACATTTTTATTTTTTTAGATGCTTAAATCCCCTATTACTTAGGCAGGTATCCCATCCTTATCTCAAAAGGGTGTACGTTGCCCTATTTTTACAAACAGTAAGGCACAGGTAAATGGTAATTTCTTAGTGTTGCACAAGGAGCTGGTATCTGAGAGGGAATTGAATCCAGGCCTCTCAAAGTCTGAGTTGGACGCTGTTCCTCCTGCCATGGTAAGGAGAACAAATTTAATATATTCTGCCAAGACTAGGGAGACAGGGTAGAGCTGTTCTATTTGTATAAAATGCAAAGAACTAAAGAACATGAGGGTTCTGCCCTCCTCTAGTGTTGGGAATTTTAAGAAATCTTTCAGAGTTCTGGCTGGTTTTGGCATTTCTCTTGTTGAGCAGAGCTGGGCTCTTTCCAGACATATTGGGGGCAGTTGAGTGATATTGTGTAGCCTTTTTTCCCTTCGTTCTTTCCTTAAGAATATTTGAAATAAATCTAATGTTACAGAACAAAGAGTGAGGATTTGCAAGAATTTGAAGCCTGTCAACATGTAAAATTCCTGTCATTGCTACTTTTGGTATGGCTTTTCCTAAGCAGCACAAAAAGACTTGCACATACTTGTTTTAAACATGTGGAAGAAAATCCAGCAATTTGTGACTTGGCACTAGTACAGAGATCCATATTAGTTCAAAGATCTTAATCTTAACAAAATGTTGGATTTTGCTTTCATTCACACCACTGTAAATATTAACTCCATGGAAAGCTGTTGATTTATTCCAGCATTACACTAGCATGACAGAGAGCAGAAGCCGCTTCATTAATTTTGCCCAAGAGCAAAAGCTGAGTATGCAGGTAACTGAGTTGTTGTACTTAGTAAATTACTCTGTCTTGCACTCTCCTTCCATGAAAACCTTTGTAAGATGTTGTTTTGTTTGCTTAAGATTTGTAAGGATTTGTAGCCAGCCTCTGTGTGAGCTGTGTGCCACTGCTTGTGGCTTATGCTGTGGAACTGATGCCCAAGTGGGTGATTCAGATGTCTGCACACTGGCCCAGTTCCCTCTTTGTTCCTGCTGTCACTCTTTCTGTTTGCTTATGCCAGAATTATCCTGTGTGCTGGGTATTGCCTCTCGTGCCTCTGGGAAGGGTCACCCCGAGGCACCTCCTTGCAAGCTGGCACCAAGTGTGGTGCATGGTAAGTACTGGAACAAGCCACAGAGAGACTTGGGTACAGGGAATGAAGCAAGCCTGCAGCTCCTCTGCCCCTTCCTACCTCCCTGATCACTTACAAGTTCAGAAGATCGAAGCCTGACTTTTGCTTTTGGATTTATCCAAGGGAAGTGGATTCTTGCAGTATGTTCCCATTACTTTTTGATAATAACTCCTCTTAGCACTTTCCTTGCTCTTGTTACCCAGGATTTTTTGAATGGTTTATGTGTATAAATGTGTTTAAGCATCAGCATCTTCCTGTGATACTTGAAGGCCAGAGTGAGAAATGCAGTTGTGGTGTGCACTACTACCTGTTTGTCTAGGTTTGGCAAATTACAGTATTTTCTCCTCCAAAAGGGACAGTGTAGGTAGCTTGACCAACACCATATGCTGAATCACAGGAAAAGAATAAGGAGATCTGTTTTGTTGGCTTTTTTGTTTTGTTGGGTGGTTGGTTTTTTGGTTGTTGTTTTTGGTTTTGTTTTGGTTTTTTTTCCATTTTTTGTTTTTTGGTGGGTTTTTTTTTTTTTTTTTTTGTTTTTTTTCCATTTTTTTTTGTTTTTTGTTGTTTTTTGTTGTTCATTTGATTTTGAGTTGTTTGTTTTTCTTTTTGTTCTGCTGGTAATTACTGGATGACTAGGAGCACTCCTTCCCGTGTTTAGGGGAGAAATGTGTGGATTAGGTGCAGAAGGGGGGAAGGTGCATCCCATATCTAGCTGTTCTTTTGGTGATTCAGTCCTCAGGAACTCTCTTATAGTGTCCTCCTTTAGCAGAGAGCTCTGCTTGCTGCGAAAATAAATGTCTCTGCAGGATGAAGATCCCTGTCTGTAACAGATTAGAAATAATTCAGGAGGAAGATGCAAAGAACATCTCCCATTTCAACTGTTTAAGTACAAAATTTTTTAATGTTGTAGAGTTTTAAATGTGCATGTCAAAGATTTATTAAAAGGTCTCATGATATTGTAGTTAAATAGTGCATATGAAGTGTAGAACAGTTTCACCAATGGATGGAATTTGGGTATATAGCCACCTGTGCAACACAACAGCAGATAAAACAGTCTCTTTGCAGGAACTATGGGGTGCTACTATTTAGACGGATTTTGTTAGGCAGGACTGGCAGGACTGAGGCGCTTCCAAGCATCTACGATAATAGTATATTACACTAATTGCCACTAAAATTTTGTTATCAAAAATCAAAATGATTTGAAGAATTTCAGGTGAACTACTTCTGCTGGAAAACTTCCAGAGTGACCAGTTCTGCATTTATGATCACAAATCTCAGCAACAGATGAGTTCCCTTTCCTCAGACTGTAAAATCATGAGGATTAGCAAAAAATAGAACACCTACATTCAACATCCTTTTCTTTGCTTTTTTAATTTTACTTAAGGAAACATCTTTACCAAGAAGGTAATATGCCTTGTCATTCCTTGTTTATGCCTATTAAACATACTTTAGTCTGAGATACTGAAATTGGAAGGAAAATAATACTTTGAACACCATTTTAGTTTTCCTACCTGCTTCTAACATTTGCTGTTGTCTGTCTCACTTTCAAATCAATGATAATTTTGAATGCTATAAATATCTATTCAGTGCTTTATTATTAACAGAAGGATTGATGTGTTAACCATCTCTGTTTATAAGTATTATTGTAGGTAATGATTTTCCTCCTAGTTGTATAATAATCTTTATTTGTTCAGAACTTTTTAGTCCTTAGTTAAAACCCTTTAAATTAACTCCTTTAATAACTAATAATTGGAATAATATTTGTGTGACTTAGTGTAAAGCACCTATTAGGCTCCTTAAAACCCTTTGGGAAAGGAAGAAAGTGCATCTCAGCTTTTCCTTGGAAGGGTAACAAAGGAAAATGCAAATGAAATTAAGCTAACAAAATTTGAAAGTGAGCATTAACAACATTTCTGTGAGTGATGCCTATAAACTTATGCAACTCCCTCCCAAGAAAGTGATATAGTTCCTGCTATTTGTTTCTTTTCAGAGCAAGCAACAGGGAAGACAGATATTCACTCTAGGAAACAAACTGCAGTTTAAATATGTGGCTTCTTACATTCATCATTTTCTTTTAAGTCCTGACAGTGTACCTGTACTGTGTATGATACAGCATGAATTTGACAGCAGAAAGAGATTACAAGATTTAGAAAATCTCTTATTTTTTTCCCAACCTATAAAGGTTTTTATTTCCTTCAGGGGAAGTAACTTGTTTCCTTCAGTATAATTCTGTTTATATCTTTGACACATCTGTTCCTCTTGCCTTTGAGGTGCTTTTACAAGATGAATTATACAATAATTGTAGTGTGCGAGGACTAGATGCTGCCACCAGCTGCGTGTGGATGGTGGCAAGGACAAGCAATCTGGATGAATAGTTTCTGTCTTGCCTTTTATCCTGGTGCACACATCCTAGGGAGTAGTAATGGGAAAGGAGGTCACCCTGCCTGATAAATCCTTAACTGTAATTCTCTTGGTATGAAGGGCCTGGTGTCACATCTTTCACTTTATACAATAAGTCTAGTAAAACTGTACCGTAAATTAGAAATTATTGAATGAACCTGTTTGGCTGGGGGAGCAGCCCTGCCTAACAATCCTAGCTAATTCCTATTTACCAGGGCAAGTAGGAGAACTCCATTTTCATTAAAAAATAGCGCTCATGAAATAGTATTTCCATTTGTGAGAATTCAATTTCTTTTCATCTGCATGCTCTTCTAAGGCTGATAAAAAAGCCCTTACCTGTAAAGACTGAGCAAATATATTAAAATAATCTTTTTGTTATGGAGAAGAGAAAATGAGGGTAGCTACAGCAAGCAGAAAAATTGGTCCTGAGGAGTGTACAAATTAGTTGTGCTTGCCATGAGTGAGAGCTAGGCAGTTGACTGAAGTGCTTTTCAGGAAAAAATGTTTGAAATACAATGAGATTTTTTCCCTTATAAAGAAGAGAAGAATAACAAATCTTTCAAGAGCTGTTTATCTTAAAGCTCCTGCTTTATATGGGAGGAGTTTAGATGTAGATTACCTTAGTATATGTACTTTCCATTGGAAAGCTATCAGTAGGAAAATATCAGGATTTTAAATTAAAAATGGTTTTACTAATGATGGCCATTTACCAATATACTGTACTGTAAGTGAATCGTTGAAGAGTACAGTAATAAATATATCTTGTGATTTAAGTGAGGGGTTTTAAAACATTATGACTGTATTTTAGTTGATGTGATTTTATAAGATGAACTGTAACTTACTACATCTTATGTTGGGAAAAGATACTCAGCTGTTTCTTAACTTGGACAACTGAAGAAACTGAAGTTTTTCCAAAGTCCTGAATGAACATCTGTCCTCAGTATGCAAGTATTTGATGAAGCAAAGCCACAGAAGATGTGAATAACAATGCTTCATTAGCTATCATTTGTTTCAGTTCAATTTTGTCATTGCAGTCAGTTTCAGTTCACAAATTAGCATGCCAGTGGCCTTTTACTTCCTTCATTTCAATTTTTTTCAGGGAGCAATAGCCAACTGATTGGGAGGTCTCAGACCAGATGGCAAGAAACTTGGAGCCTGATTCTGATTCTGCTTACATAAGGAGAAACTAGAAATAATAGTGTTTATACAAGTGAAACTTCATGTAGAATAAAACCATTTCAGAGGCAGCAGTATGAAAACCATCGCGTTTTCCCCACTCCCCACAATTTCTCACAAAGTCAGATTTTCAAATTTATTCAATTTGAATTACATTCACATGCATTTTAAATTTCTAAGTGATCTCAACCTTTCAGTGCTGCAGTTAATTTTCTGAGACTAATTGTATCCTGGTGCAACTCCATTGCAGTTGGTAGACTTAGAATTAAATGGCTGCTAAATTTTAATTTGTTTCAGTCTTTCTAGATCAATATAAAACAAATTCCCACAGAACTGATATTCATATGTGTTAATATTTTCTTTTAAAATGAACTTGGGTTGTGATATAATCTGGATTTTAAGTGTATTGGTTTTCTTTTCTCTTCTGCTTTTTATTCTGTTCCTTTGTTTAGTGGTATTTGTCCTAATGATAGTTAGGCATTACATGGTTTCTTGGAAGGCAAAAAATTTCAAAAGCCATAATTAAGCAGTGCAGCATTCATTCTTCAAAGTGATGAAAGTGCTGTCAAAACCTTTGGGAGTGATCAGTGTATCTGCTCAAAACAAAAATGGATTTTTTTTTTTTCTTCTGGATTTTAAGATCTGGGAACTTGAAGCATTATCTCAAAGCAGTAGCTGCTAATCCAGATATGTATTAAAAGGAGCCTCAATTCAGTATATGCATCAAAAATAATTCTAGGAATTAGTTTTGCAACATCATAATTGGTGTATTTTGTACCTTTTAAGTGTGTGAACTGGTGAGGGATTAATCAGTTAATTGTGTTTCCAGCATCTTGATATTGATTCCTGTGAAATGTAGAGCACCTGTGGTGAGGGAGACTCCTACCCTGTCTCAAAGTTGTTTGAAATGCCCAGCCATAGAGACAGGCAAAACTTGTGTCCCCACCTGAGTGACAGCCAATGACATTACCAATGGGTAATGCCAATTGTTTGGGAATGCTCACGAAGTCCTTCAGTTTGAGAAGAGTACCAGGAAAAAAAGACAGATGAGATGTTTCATCCCAATGAAAGATAGCTTCTCCAATGAATGCTTCTCTTGAAGGGCTTCTGTTGGCCTGAGCTTACTTACCCTATATATTTTTTTGTCTCCCTTTTAGCACATAAAACGAACTGCCTGGCCAATAATCTTGCTATTTAGGAGTAACTTGGAAGATCAGGGATGTGTTTTGTTGACACTGAGTCAGCAGTTGTCTCACTGTACATATGTCAGAATGACTGAGGCTTCGGCAGGCAGCCAAAAGCCATTTGTAACATATTTCTTCATGGAACTCTGCTCTAGTATGAAAGAGTTGGTAGGCTTTAGTTGCCAGACTCCCAGTTTGTGAAATACATCTTTGGTGTCTTTTCAGTCTGGCCTTTCATAGCAATTTTTGTTCAGCTTTGTCTAAAAAATCCAATTACTGGTGATCTAATTAAATGATAAAGAGATAAAGCAACACTGAGAGACTTAGTGAGAATGAAGTCTTAAGCAGATCTGCCCTGAGCAGATGTAAGTTGCAGTGTGTAAAGGGAACTTGTCCATGCCATAGCCACCTCTCCGTGAGAGCTCCTGGCATTTCTCTGGAGCACAGACAGAGAGGCATTTGCAGCAGGTCTCGCCAGAAAACAACTATTCTGCTCATGGATGCATGGATAGGTTTTAACAGTTTGTTTTGGCCTACAGTGGAAGGAGGCAGAGACATACAGAAATGTTTATCAAAAGCAGTTGGATGGAGATGCACTTGGTGCAGAGCAAGCATCAAGTAAGAACCTGGCTCCTCCCGTAGTCCAGATAAGTAGGAGTCACAGCCTTCAACCTATTCTGGAAGAATTCGCCTTACAAAAACAACAGCTGGGAAAATTGTGCCCAATTTAAATGGTGCCAGCAAAACTTGAGATATTCTGCCCCTGCTTTCAAACTGCAGTGAGATTAACTTCAAATGAACTCAGAGATAAAAAAAAAGACAATTTAAAATGTTGTCAAATTCCATTTGAATTACAGAAAGGCACCAGAAGGAAGTAATTTTATTGTTCTAAGCCAAGACTTTCAAAAGGTTGGGGTTAAAAAGACAAACTTGTGATTTCTTGAATTCTTGTGACTTGGTCTGATATTGTATTTAATTACACAGTCACATAAACACATTTTTGGAAGTGCCTCTTTGAATGGAATTTAGAGTGTTCAGTTAACTGGTGTATGTTGGATTTTTCATCCTCTTTTAACACATTTGAAGGGTTGAACATATTACATGTTGCTGTTATCTGCTCTGAAGACCATGCTCATTCTTTCAGGTGCATTTATGTACTGTGCAGTTAGAAACGAATGCTTTAGCAAAAACAGTTATGAGGTACATGGGGCTGTTTTGCAGCTTGAAGAAAGGGAGACTACGGCATAGATATGAAAATGAAAGTATTCTGGAAAAAATCAGTCAAGCTCTCTTTGGGTGAACCACTAGGACTGCAGTTCATTTTCTTTTAATTTACAAAGACTTTCAGTGGTTTGTCTCATTAAGACCTGTGGAAAGAAGGATGTTGGAATTGGCCCACGTAATGATATGCAAGTGACTTCATGATGGTTTACAGGGGAGTCGGAGGCAGAGCAGCAAGTTGAATTTGGGCTTTCTGAGGAAGTCTAGAGTCCTGCCCATAGAAACAGGCTAGTTTTACTCAGACTAATCTGTAGAGCTGGAGGAGACCTCATCCTAAGTGTTTATCTTTGAATGTCAGTAGTAGAGAACTGCTAAAAATTAGAGCACTCCCCTTAACAGAACCTCTTCAAGCATTTGGTGTCTCTATGGCACGTGCCATTTCTAACTCACCAATGTCGTTAGGAAAATGCATTATCAGAAAGTAGCTGAGCCTTTTTCCTGAGCAGCTGAATAAACTGTTTTCTTGAGGCAAATATTGTTGTACCGTGGATGGAAATCTTTATCACAGTTTAGTCTGGGGCTTAAAGATATTTCTTGCCGTCCCTTCCTCTTCCCCTCACCCCATCTGCTCCAATTCAGCCTCTTACCAAAAGTCTTTAGTGTAACAGAAGATGTGAGATAATTGCTCTTAGGGAGCTGGAATGTGTGTAAGAGCAAAGGCAATTTTCTGCAGTTGGTCAGCAGGTAGCAGACCACATCTGCAAATCAATAATGAAAGGGCAAGGTGTTTTGAACACCCTGACACTCATATTCCTACCAGTAACCTATTTTCCCTCTCTTTAAAAGAGATACCAGTTAATGGCCATTCTTCCTTTTTGGCACAAATCCTTATTGATTGTCTCTTCATACAGTCCTTCTGTAGATTTAATGGACACAGAAAGGAATATGGGAGACCATTGTTGAGCAACTGTTAGTAGAAGATGATGCAGAGGATATTGTTGAATTTGACTGTGTTGTTTACAGGTATCTGAATAAAGATGGAAGGTTGATTATTTCTAAATCACTGCAAATTACCTGTGTTCCAGTTAATTCATTGACTGGGATTTTAAAGGAGAGGAAAAAAGAGAAAAATCCAGAATGCAGTAGGGGAATGTGGAGAAGATTCCCACACCTGCTTTTTTAGTTAGCATCAAAGTAAGCCCTATGAACACCTGGATCTCCTTCACTCAGGAAAAGGACAGTATAAAATTGTTAACAGAGGCTTCAGGCCTAGAACTGTGCTTAGAGAAAATTCCTTCTACAAGGGCGATATTTTTATCCTTCAGTATCACATCTCAGCAGCCTTCATTAGCACAATGTGGGTTTGTGTTCTTTCCACTATTCTTATTAGGATTTTCCTATGCTATAGAGAAATACTGATTGATTTCTTGTCTTTTGGGTTAGTCTTTCCAATTTATTTTTCATTTAGCATATTTTGATTCATTAGATTACTTTTGGTTTTGAGCATGTCATAATTCTTAACCCATTATTTAACTGTGGCCACAGTGTGGAGTCCCTGTTCATCACTCACCCCAATCCAGGCTCTTCAGGGTGGGTGGTGTCTGCTCATTTTGTTCAGAAGTCAGTCTCATATATCTCCCCTGTACTTGCCCACTTGTCTGCGTCGGTGTGCCAGGGAGTAGATGTTTTAATTTGCAGGCTGTGTTTGAGGATTTTCCTTGCAGAGGTCTTCCCAGCTCCACCCCCCCCCAAAAGAGTCTTTTGCAAGGTGCTGCTGATGTTCCAGTGAAACTTGTTATCCTTGTGGTCCTTCGTGGACATGTAGGGATGAGCTGTGCAGAACTAATTTGATTGCAAATGACAGCAAATCTGGCAACAGAGAAACAGAGGCAGGAATGGGAATTACTCTGACTACTAGGAGGACTTGAGAGGAAGGAGGGACCTGATACAAGTCTGAGAACTCTTTACCACAGTTTCAGTATGTCAGAAGCCCAGATAATGATGGCTCTTTCTTTCTTTCTTTCTTATTCTGGTATAAATATGGACACCTGTAGCTTCAACTGCAGAATGAGGAACTACTCAGGCAAATAATTAAAAATGCACACCAGATAAAAGCAGTTCAAAACAGCTGTCTTCCCTTTTGAGGAATTTTGAATGAGTCTCACTTGTCCAGGATTATTTGCTATGAATAAGGGACAGGTACTGCAGAATAGCAAAAATACTGATGAAGCTACTTGCTTGATGTGTTATTAGAAAAAAGAGGGTGAAGTGGAGAGCCAGACATGAAATTAAAAAGGAGGATATAAAATTCTACATTACATAATGTTTTATTTAATAAAATAGTACTTGAAAAATACTATTAGAGGAATGGGTAAAGCTTTGAGTTGTTGAAAGGATCAGACAAGTAGTTTCTGAATTTGCTGACTTATAGCCATAACACAAAGTCAAGACCACACCAGATAATTCATAAAATTTCATGGACTTGGAGTAAGGGAAATGTTCTTTATTATTATGTGTACAGAGCTTCAGTAAAGATAAAATATTAAGAATCTCCATGTATCAAATCCATGTTATTTGAATTCTTTTTACTTTCATTTCTTTATTTTGCTATGAGGCAGGATGCAAATATTAGTTTAATAGAGAAGGAGATTAGTTGAAGTGAAAGCAGGTTCCAACCAGGTAGATCAGTCTTGGGATGGGAACACACTGTGCTGGACTGCCCACACAGTGCTGCCAACGTATATGAGTCATGAGTACCAATGCCACTTCCATTTATAGATTCCTTAGGAACAGAGGCAGCTATAAATGCCATTGAGTGGCAATTTTTTTAAAGAAGGTTTGGACTCAAAATGTTGAGCTCCACAGAACTAATTAAATCAACACAAGATGTCCAAAGTAATTCCCCTTTGAGAAATTACTCAAGTTGCCAAATACAGCTCCCATCCTCTAGGGAAGTGCCAAGGCTTCAATAATTGCTTTTGTCCCCAGAACACTCAAGCCATCAGAAATGTTCATGTAAGACATTAATAATGAAATATGATGTTTAGAATATCAATATTTTGAAGCACAAACTTCTTGAAACAACGTTTGAGTCTTACTTTTCTAAGGGAAAATCCCAAAATTTTAACAGCAAATTGTATCAGATTCATTTTCTGAAAATTCCCAGGCTGAAAAGTTGCTCAGTTAGTTATTTCATCTATTAAGGTGGTCAGAGACTGAAAGAGTAGGGTACCTTGAACTATATACTATATGTGGAGTATAAGCTGTGAATAACCTTGTAGTGTAACACTTTCACAGACTGAGAACACCATCCATGATGTGCATATATTAACTTAATATTTATGTGCATACTTTATATATATGCATGTGGTATGGATGAGTTAATTTACATTTCCACACACCAAGTATTTATTGAGAAACCAGGGAACTAACAGAATAGGAGCTCCAGATTCCTCTTCCACTATCATATGGGAAGAATGGTCTTTGTGGCCTGTATAATTCAAACTGCAAAATATCCACTGTAGACAAGGCCTTTGTGCCTGATATAATTGAGGCACTATGTTGGGGTATTTGTTGTTTCTGTTGTTTCCATTTATATGAATATTCTTCTTGTTCTTCAGAGTAAAAAAGAATTTAGGGAATGCTGCTGTTCATACACACATACATGTGTGCCTATCTGTATGTATATTTTTGTAGTTATAGCTACATCTAGGATTGTTTCTCAACATCAAAATTTATCACTCCTCAACAGAGGAAGTTTCTGGCATCCAGATGGGAGCACCTATCCTGGCAGAGCACACACACAATGTCACGTATTTAAGTCATGTGGATGTAGTTCAGGCTGAGAACTTGAAATTGTCACTTGTGTCCTATATGAATGTCTTAACCTTGAGGCAATTTTTGGGATGTTACAAATTCTGTCTCTCTTGAGAAAACAGTTCTGCTTTATGTAAGTAATTAAAATACTAATTGAATCTGGATCTTTCACAACTTGACATAAGTCCCATAACCAGTGGGCTTAGAAAAACAGCCTAGTTAGCCCTGTGAATGTGTAATTAGTTATACAAGATGAGGTTACTCCAGTAGAATAATTGAGAGCAGCTCACCTGAGAATAGCAGAGAAGCTGGTGATTAGTGCCCTCACCTAGTCTATAGGAGTTCCACTGACTCCTGGTATGACTTAGCCCACGGTGGAATTGGAAGTATGGAGTCTTGGATTTCCAATGAGGCTGTGACTGGTTAAATTGTGGGAGAATGCTTGTCCAGATTTTCATAAAATTTTTTGGATGGTTTGGGGTTTCTCTAGATGAAGAGAAAAAGAGGTGTTTAAATTTTTTCTTTTTTTGTAGCAGAAGAGTTTCTTCTTGCATAGCTCTATTAAAATTAACAGCACAAGAAACTGAAGAACTTAAAGTATCAGTAATGAATCCTGAAATATTAATCTGTTAATATTATGATTGATGATAATACATAATAAAAGTCGCTCCTGTTGCTGATAGCAAAAGTAGAAAATGGGAAACATGATATTTGCATTGGCCTGTATTTGTGTCTTGACTGCTAGTGTTTACATGTTTCCCATTCTTCTGGCATCAACATTATGGAAAAGCCTTAGCACTGTGTTTATAATAGATTCTGCATACTTAACAGCAGTTCCTTTGGGAAAACAAAACTCAAATACCTAGGAAGTGTTGCAACCTATCTTGCCTGCCATAGGATATAACAAGCTTCCTCCTTGCACAGTACATGGTGTCTGCCTGCAGCCCTGCTGGCACTCTCTGCAGACAGGTCCCAGACGCTTCTGATATGGGCTGTTCCTTTCCACATGTTCTCTACCCACCAGGATGGATCAGGGAAGAGTATTGGCAAAACATTGTGCAGTAACTTGCGCTGCCAAAATTCCTGATTGCATTTGCTCCTTCAAATGAAGGGAAAACGCTCCAAAACAGACCGGGACTGCGTGCAACATATGCAGTAACCACCTGAGCTCCAAAATGTATCAGCTCCTTACAGAACTTTGACAGAACACAGCCTCACAGAAAGTCTTTTTACCCCTCTAAAGGCACACTATTTGCACAACCAATCAATCTGTCTTGCCTTGCAAAATAAGAGGGGAAGCACTCCGGCAGTTAATTGCTGGCCTGGGAATTTAGTAGATAATATAATCCTACTTATGCAAAATTATACTTTAGTAGTCCAATACTTTAAATTGCTGAATGTGCCTATAAAGCTGATCTGTTTTGTTACATGCTTTGGTTGTCTGAGAGTAGTTTGGCTCCACAATTTTTTTGAGGGAATGGATACATTGAGGCTGATTTAGGTTTCTCTTATAATATGTTGCATATTAAATCTGCAAATTATTTCTGTCCTTAACTGCAAACTCTCTTGGCTCTGTAGTCTCCTCTTTTTAATTTTTTTTATTGAAAATTCCATTGTGCCGCCTGGTACCAGTGAATCATCCCAAAATGTGGTCTGTTTCTCTCACCTAAGCAAAGCTGTCATGCTGTGCCAGACTTGACTGGAGCAGCCTTCTGACTACAGCAGAGAACTAGTGGATGGTTCCTTCTGCAACAGCCCCTTAATACTTCTTGGCAGTTCTTTTTGGCATTCAGAGGCAAACATTACTGAAGAATCCTTGTTCGGCTTAACTGCTCTAGCTGATGTTCAGTAATGGGAAGCACTAAAGTGAAGCCTAGGTCCACGACAGTGGGCAGATTGGTGTTCAGTGGTAAGGTAAACTATTATCTTTATTGTAACTCTGAGCTGTCTGATGCCTGTGTGCCAATGTCCTCATCTGAGATATTTTGAAGATTTGGATGCAAATTGTTTCTACTTTCACACCTGTGGGCCCGTCAGGAGACAAAACAGTTTCTCTAATGTCATGGTCCGGTAATTTTCTCTTTGTCAACTGGAGAGACACCTTTCATTCTGTGTTACCGTTCTAGCTCTCCTTTGCACTTTCATTCATGCTTCAGGTTATCACTTGGCATTCTTAAAGCATGTGCTAATGTCGTCTGTCACTTGTTCATTGTTGGGCTTTAATATTTTATGTTCATGTGCTCAGGCTATGATACCTGACACAATTTCTGTCCAAGGGATTCTGGAGTTCTCCCATGAGGTTGTTAAGTTCATTTTTTATTGAATACAATTGTAGAGTTCTGTGACTTTGGGTTGGGCAGAGAGAACAGATCTAATAAAATTACTAAAAATTTTGTATTTAATATCAATTTTGATTCGTGCTGCTTCTTTTATCCCCCTCCCTAAACTTTTAGAAGTTTATCAAAGCCTCTTTCTAACCTTGGTTTGAATTGCTTGAATTGTAGGCAAGTTTATTCATTATCATGTAGTCTACTTCCTTAAAGATGATACAAATGTAATGATATTCCTCTATCTGCTATGGAGGTGGTTTGACAGATTAATTAATAGGCATGGTTTTTGGCTTCCCAGTCAATAAAGTGACCAGTATGTTTTGCTGTGTTTTCTGATAACTGGTCTGTTTCTTCCGCTTGGGATATGAAATGAAAGTCACCCAAATGTGCCTGTTATCTGTGAAACTTCTCAGTTGTTCACTGGGCTAATTTCATTGCACCCCAATCATGGCCAGTGTTCACAGTAACAGGGACATTTTGGTCTTATTCCAGTTGTGATTGCAAACAACTGGACTGTCTGACAGCCCAATTGCTATCACAGGCTTTTTGAAAATCTCTAATATTTTTAACGAATGGTGCTTGTGACTTTATATTAGCTGTACAAAATGAGAACAGCTGCTTGATGTTTTTGGTTTAAAATCTGCTTGGTGCTTTCTGACCTGGAAACATACTTGCTTCTAAACAGGTTGTAGAGGGAAATTGGTCTTGATTTTTATTTCCCCTGCTCCCTAGTATGGAGAATAATACAGGGTTTTGCTAGATGTTGAGGCTGACGATGCTACCATCATCTGAAATGCCACCTCTGAGTCTTCAGTTCCGTTGGTGTCTGTTGTATTTTCCATATTCTTAAAGGCACGAGATGACTGAAGGTTTATTTGCCCCTTGTTCAGCAAATGCTCTCTACTAAATTTTTCCTTTTTGTATTTACTCAGTTTTATAATTTCTGACACTTTGAAGTTTTTAAACCTATGTCAGTCTCCCAGAAGATCTGTATTGCCAAATCTAGTACATCATTTAGGCTTGATCAGTTAAAGACAATATAAGCATATTCTGATTGTTAATTTTTCTTTGTGCTTGTTATTTGTTGAGTGTGTTGGAGAAGAGTGCCGATTTTAAAAAGCATCCATTGGCTGTTGAGTCTCTTTTTGGTATCATTTGCCCTTTCAATCTGTATCTCTCTAGACTTTTTGACACTTGCTTTTGGTTTGGGTGGTTTGTGGGGTTTTGTATAGTTTGTTTTTTTTTTGTTTGTTTGTTTGTTTGTTTGGGTTTTTTCCCCCTATATTCTTGTTATCTAGACTTTGGCTTTTTTTTTTTTTTGCTGCTACTAAAGTAACAATATGAATGTATTCCTTCCTTTTTCATTTAATTCTCTTTGGAAAAGTCTCTCTACTTTTCTACTTGTACTGTGAATAATTGTGGTTGTCACAAGATACCTAAGTCTTCAATGTAGTTTTTACCTTTCAGGCTTACAGCTATGGACTGTAAACTTGAAGTAAGTTTTTGTGATTCTCATCTTTGATTTTCACTGTAGCTGTATAATGGTTGTTGTTACATCCTGGATTTGCTTGTTTGTGTGTAAATATTTGCTGAAAAATTATAACGGTTACTTTAAATAGAGCATATATAAACTTGTATATTAATTACAATATTACTATTTTCCTGCAAGCCAATAGGGATAGGCTTGTGAATTTTCCTTGTGGAAGCCACATAATTTTCTGTGAGAAAAATATTTTCATAACCAAATTAAAGGCATCTTTAACTAAGAATGTCTGTACTGCCTTGGAGGTACCAGCTCTGCTGTCATGAGGGAAATAGGTCAGTGTTGATGATGGTTAAATACATTTAAACTCTTTTGTAAAGTGAATTCCTTAAGTATTCCAGTGAGAAGCATTTGGAAACAAAATCTGTTTCTTCAGTGGTGTGCTGGAAAGGTTTTGCTCCTGCTATATAACTAAATGCTAATTTAAACTGTTGTGCCAAGGTATGTTCATATTTGAAGTTCTCGAATGCCATTATAAAATTCAGCTAGTTCTTGCTTTTTCTGGCAATATTACTAGTGATTTAAGATACTTAATTTCACATTAAGTCAACTGACTTCTGTTCCTCCCTGATACCTGGTATTAAATTCCTCTGCAAATATTTTGCAAGGATAGACACTCCTGTTCTAACAACAAGGCAAGGTTAAAGAATTCTTATGCTCCAGCACCAATTAAAGTCCACACAAGTATGCTTAGTTATTTTAGAGAGAGACCTATTTTGAAAATCAATTAACTGCTGTCATCTCAACTCACCAACCTACTAATGCTCCCTCTAGCTCACTGCCTGAGAGAAAAATAGTAAAAAGCAGCCCAGTGTCTCTACTAGAAAATGTAGTTGTTTGACCCTTTCATGTGTGGCCCTTCATCACATCTGAGCCTTGCTGCATTACAATTTTTTTAATTTTTATTTTAAACTATAAAACATGTGCCACTGCTACTATCATTTCACCCACAGTGGCAGTGAAAATGCACAAGCCTCTAGTTCCTACAGCCACTTGGAGTGATAGATCAGCTTAAGCCAGCTCAGAGCAATTCACTGGATTCTGAAAACAGCTGCCAGAGCTAACAAGTCTTAAGTGCTCATTCTGACAGTCTGGATGCATATAGTGCCGAGCTGCTGTTAGCTGTGGTGAGGGTGCCTTTCTATAGATAAGGCTGTATGTGGGTCAGTTTCAAATACTCAAAATCCAATTAAGACTGAGGGCTTTCAGTTTGCCCTTCAGCTACCATGAGGGCAAAATAATCTCCTTCTTGCAAAGAAAACTGTTATTATAAATGTTTGTCTTGGCATTGTCTGTAAAAGACTTTTTTTACAGCAAACTGTATCTTCCTCGTCCTGCTCACAAGCCAGCATGAATGTCAGTGCAACACTGGGGTTTGTGTACATAGAGAAAACACACTTATTTGGCAATATGATCAATTAAAAAAAATAAAACCACAAAATTTGGTAGTAAATATTTTAATGTGGATTTATCTATCCAAACCGCTCAGGTGGTCACATACATATTTAGTGCACACATGGATGGGAGCCAATTCAAAAGCATGCAAATTCACTGTTTGATTGTTCCATTTATTATTAGAAGCCCTAAACACATAATCCTTAGCCTACTTAACTTTTGTGTTTTCCATTACTAATGCATCCACAATGTGATGAATGTGAATGCTTAGTAAATGGCTATAGTAATACAGTGGACTCCAGCAGTAATGTCCCTTTTGGTCTTTTGAAAGCCTCCTGATTCATTTGGTACTTATGTTACAAGAATTTCTCTATCAGAGACAAATTAGAGCATCCAAGCCACATGAAAGCTTTCCCCTTGTCTGTGGGTGAATATTGTTACAAATCCAGCAAGGTTAAGAATGAATACTATTGTAAAAAAAAACCACAAAACCAAAACACGTAAAAATGTCTTTGGTTATTAGAATAGCTGACAACCGGATTCAAAAACCTGATTTATCTAAAAACCCAATACAGAAGAGGAGAATAATATTTCTGTTTGTCTATAGAAATTGCTATTATGGCAAATTGAAATGTTTTACGTTCAATAAAATGAGTGAGAATGTCGGCATTTGCAGCACTTCCTACACTTCACATTAGGAGAATGGAACAGTTGCAGTAATTTGGCAGAGTTGTCCAAGACAAAGTGCTCTCTGCACTGACTGACTGTTTTATTTCCAGAGGGACGGTGTTTTTTAGGAGTCTTCTACCTTGGATGCTTCTCTCCCACGTGTACCATCATCTTAGAGATTTTCCAGTAGAGCATGTATACTGTTGGTGAGTTCACATGCTTGGATCCAGGCAGCATAAAGCTGGGGAAGAACCTCATCCTGAACAGGGGATGAACTCCTGGCCCAGTTTAGATCAGCAAAGCTGCTTTTCTGGTGCTCTACATGAGACAGCAGGATAAAGTCACGATCCATGGTTAGGACTTCCAGGTGCTGTGTGATGCAGTTAATAATATGCAAGGTTAAATCCCAGCTGTACAGATAACTTTCCTTTCCATGGTGGATGTTAATGGTAATCCGGTTCAACTGATGGTTAGTTGACAACTAAAAAGAGGAAAAGCCTCTGATGAAATGAGACTGGGAACAACTGAGAAATTAGGTGGACTGTTCATTTATTAGTTAGTTCTTTTTTTATGCAGTTATCAGGATTTTTTTTTCTCCTTTCTTTTCCTTTAATAGCATGAACTTAAGATATGAAGCTAATGCAATTATGCCCTCAGGGATAAATGGTGTGAAAATCTTGCAAATCACTCCTAATGATTCAGACAGGGTGACTAGAGGTTTTCCCATGAGGGGAATATGGTTTAAAATTGTGCATTTGGTGTAAGTTCTGCAGTGGAAGAATCTTGCCGGGATTAGTGTGTGGATGACAGAATTTTAGCATTTGGGATTTGATTGCTGTTACTTGAAATCTGGGATTGTCTGTGAGAGGCTCCTTACTAAGTTTAGTAGACAGAATAGCAGTAAGAGGATTCTTTCAATAAAGAAGAAATGCTTGGAAAATGAGGAAAAGCAGTGAATTAAATGGTAAGCTTTCTCAAAGGAGAGAAGTTACTACTGAGACCTGTGCTATTTATAAATAAAAAGGAGACACAGGGAAAACAATTAATTTAGTGGTGCTATGTCACTGAGGATGAAGAGAAGGGTTGATAGTGAAGAAGTGGCAGGACCTTCATGTGCAATAAAATGGCAGATGATGTTAAGTACAAATAAATGTGAATTGTTTCATGTGTTAAAAAAATACCAGTTTTATATACATGATGACTGGCCCTGGGCTGACTATTGCCACTCAGGGAAAAAAAGGTGCTGGGGTAATTACCCCAGTTCCATGAAAATGTCAGCACAGCACTTGGTAGCTATGCAAAACACAACACACTACTAGAAATTATTAGAGAAAAGCAGAGAACAGAATGTCTTTGTCCCGTTGCAGGATAGTGTGGTGCAACAGCAGCTCAAATAATGCGTTCATCTCTGGTCCTTCTGCATTTCAGAAAAGGATGGTGCAGAAATGAGAACAGCACAAAAGACAGGCTGATTAGGGTAATCAAAGATGTTCTCTATGAGGGACAACTAAATAATCAAAAACCCTTGGCTTGAAAAGGAGACAACTGAGGGAAATGAGATAGAAACCTACAGAATTATGGTAGGGACAAGCTTAACAGAGGCTGGCCAACTTCTCTCCTACTGCAAGTGCATGGGGCTGCTGGATGAAAGGAGTGAGGGCTACTTTAGAGCAGTGGAATAAGCTACTGGTTTATTGTCTTGTGTAATTAAACTGTGGAATGCCTTGCTGCCAGAAGCTTGTAGTGTGTGCAGGTTCAAATGGGGCTGTAAAAACTAATGGCGTAAGAAATTGTAACTGGCTATTGAATGTAAACTAATTTTTGCTCAGGAGTTCCCTGACCCATAACAAAGTACAAGAAGAATATTCAGGAAATATCAGAACACTTGTGCCATGTGCTCTTCCTTTTTGGACTACTGCTACAGTCTACTGCTGGAGAGGAAACACTAATCTCTGTGGATCCTTGGTCTGAGCCGGTGTTCTTTGTTCCAAGGCTGACAAATCCCTTGCTTCCATCTTCAGTGTCTCTTGCTCCAGATGTAGCCATGGCCTCTCCAAGACTCCTAACCCATTTCTACATGTATACATTTACCAGGGACATTTAACACCGGTCATCATAGGACAGATTACCAAGGGTTTCTATTTTGACTGCAGCAAAAGTTTAGCAAACTGAAGATGTCCCTGAGAAAACATTCGGGGCCTTTGGATGCCCAGTTCACCAGGAGACATTGTCAGCTCTAGTCTCCAGGAGTTTGGGAATCCCAGCAACTTTTAGCCTAATAAAAGGCAGAAAAGTAAGCTGGGTAGAAACACTGCCACATGTTGCCTGTCCTGGAGCTGAAGCAGAGCAGCAGTGCCATGCAGCCAGCAGTTCTGTTCTCTACCCTGATGGGTGAACACCTGCATGAGTGCTTCATCATGGGAGTGAGTGGTACTACATTTTAGGCAGTTTACATTCACAATGATGCCCCTTAGTACAGCTGTAGAGAATCCCTGAAGCAGTAACTCTGCCTGCTCTACACTGCTCAGAATTACCTGATGGTAACTATTCCGTCTACTGTTTCTTTATCCAGTGAAAATCTGAGCATAATTTTAGAAGTTTAGGCTAGGTGGAAAAAGAGAGAAACAAAAAGAGTCAAAAGAGAAAAACAGAGATTTACAGGTAAAGGAGAAAAGGAGAACATTTTTCTAGTTTGTCAATTCTGGACAGTCAAATTTTCCCCAGTTCTGCAAAATGTAGTCAAATTACTGCTACATAGTGTATCTGAAGCTGAAAGCTCTGACTGGGAGTGTATGATTGGTTGTACAACTGTTCAGGTTGTTCTCTCTAGAAACTGATGGCATATTCCTTGTGACAGGTAATACCTGAAGCAGCTGTCTGTATCCAGTTAATAGTACTACTAAAAATCCCTTGTTATTGATTAAAGCAATGGATTAGGCATTTTGAAGCACTTCTGTGAAAACAGCTGTTACATTACAGAACATCAGAGCTCTAAATGGGTTATCTGATGGCAGGTACTTTCTGTACTTGTTCATGATCATTCATTTTGGTGTACAATGGGCCTTCTTGAGCAACTTTGTAAAAGTTCTCTTTGGTAGAGTTACTCCTGATTTGCAGGAAGGAGAACAGAATCATACCCAAAATACTTTTGTTTATGTGGAAATTTCACAGAACTGTTCCCTGGGAAACCTTTCCCTATCTTACCCATCTAGAGCCAGACAAAACTGTAAACACTTTACAACTCTTTTGTGGTGTAATCCTGTTACATTTTTATCTCTTCCTTTGTGGTTTTTTTTTTTTTTTTTAATTTTTATCAGTGCCAGTTTTGCTCAGGCTATTTCTAAGTTTGATCAGACAGAGTATATTTAGGGTGGATATTTACGGTGGAAAATTAATTAAAATAAGGTGCTGGTATTTATTGCTTCCCCAGCCTGTGCTTCACTGGTGACACACCACATTGTTACTGAATTCCCTATGTTTTGTGTGCAAATATTAACCCAGCATCTGACCCATTTGTTTCTACCAAAGTAAAACTGTGTTGACTCAGTATCCTGGCCAGATTTCAACCTGGGTAGTTACATACTTCTCTATGTAAGTTACCCGACTTTCATTTCAATAGATGACTGTGCTCAGCCTGTTGTATTTCCAGCCCTTTTATATTCCATTTTTGGTGTTCAGTTGTCCTGTTACTTGAAAGTACCTTCATTTTGAATTGTGTGGCAATCCATTGAAATATTTTCTCTCTTGACACACAGTGCATATTGAAACCTTCAGGGAGGGAATGTACTTCTATGTGCCACTTTATTATCATCTCAATTACTATTATATAAGAGAAAATATGAGCATGTTTTCAAGTTAAAACCAAGGTGAAACAGCAGAGGACAAACACCAAGAAGAACAAAGTGTTTTTGTAATAAAAAAAAGCAGCACTATAATAATTGAATATTAATATGAATGTCTTAATACACAGAGTAAAAGAATTGCAGTATTAATTTCCTAAAGAAAAAATTTAACTTGCATTAATTTTTTTCCTTTTTTTTTTTTT
>VZTX01020016.1:325645-377900 GCA_013400915.1 Pardalotus punctatus | reverse complement strand
TTTTTTTTTTTTTTTAACATTATTCCACTCTCATCCTTGTACTCTGGGCCCTGAGGAGAAGAGTAGATTCCATAGAGATTTTTGTTAATTGCCAGTTAATTTCCTTTTCTTTAGAAGGTTGTATCTTTCTTTTAGTCTGAAAAACTAGAAAAATAAGAAATAGTCTCTGCTTCCAAAATCCTTATCATTGTTCTTCATTAGATTTGCAATTTGTCTGCTTCCAAAGTGGATACACTTCCTATCAGGCCAATGGTCATCATGGTAAGTCTGTGTTCAAGGGCTGGTATCTGTTATGTGGAATTAATGACTGTTATCTCTCATTTTTAGCAGATTTTGTTGTCTGTGTAGCAAAATACCTGTCTACAATAGCATGTGTATATACCAAAAATACATACATTAAAGATGAGCAACACTGTGAAATCAGTACTTATTTTTACTTTGTCTTTAATTACGAACATAAGGTGCCCTAGGATATTGTGTTCCTCCATTTTGTCCAGAGTGTATTCTCCACTTTGTTTACATTTGCTGTTGCACTTTCTATTTCTGTTCCAGTCTTATGCTGATTCAGTCATGCACCTTAGGTATTGATGGACTAGATCTTTTTTGTTTCATGGTGTATATAAAGATTAAACTTTTATTCTAGGCATCAATCTCTTTTGGGGGCAAACTTCATTTTACTTCTCTGCAAGAACCTTTGAGTTATTTGACAATATCTAAAAATCACCAGATAGTTATTCCTTCCTCTATCAAGAGATCATAGACTGGTTTGGGTTGGAAGGAGTCTTTGAAGGTCATCTTGTTCCAGACCCCTGCAAAAAGCAGGGACATTTTCAACTAGATCACGTTGCTCAAAGCTGAATCCAACCTGACCTTGAGTGTTCCCAGGGATGGGGCATCTACCATCTCTCTGGGCAAATCTGCTCCAGTGGTTTACCACCCTCACTCTAACGAATTCCTTTCTTATGTCTAGTCTACATCTACCCTCTTTTTTGTTTAAAACAATTACCCCTTGTCCTATTGCAATAGGCCCTGGTAGAAAGTTTGTCCCTATATTTCATTTGAGTGTCCTTGAAGTATTGAAAGGCCACAATGAGGTCTTCCCAGAGCCTTCTCCTTCCAGGCCGCCCCCAGCTCTCTCAGCCTGTCTTCATAAGAAAAGTGTTCCATTTGATTGTTTTTCTGGCCTTCCTCTGGATCCACTCCAATATGTCCCTGTTGTTCCTGTTGTTCCTGTGCTGATGACTCCAGAGCTGCTTGCAGTATTCCAGGTGGAGTCTCGCAAAAGCCAAATAGAGTAGGAGAATCACTTGCCTCCACCTGCTGGCCAAGCTTCTTTTGATGCAGTCTGGATATGGCTTTCTGAGCCACAAGCACCCAATGCCAGCTCATGTTCAGCTTTTCATTCCCCGGTACCCAGAGCTTCTCTCAGCAGGGCTGCTCTCAAACAAGCCCTTCCTTCCCCAGCCTGTATTGATGCTGGGAGGTGCCCTGACCCAGGTGAAGGACTGTGCGCTTGGCCTTGAACCTCAGGAAGTTCCCATGAGCTTGTCCAGGTCTCTCTGGGTGGCATCTGATTCCCTAGATGTGTCAACTCCACAGTTCAGCTTTGTGTCAACAGCAGACTTGCTGAGGGTGCACTTGATGCCATTATGTGATTGATGGAGATATCAAACAGTCCCAATACAGACCCCTGAGGGGACACCACTTGTCACCATTTGTCATCTGGATATGTAGTTGTTGACTACTACCCTCTGTATGTAATCATCCAGCAAATTCCTCACCCACTTAACAGTGTGCCCATCAAATTAATCTCTCTCCAGTTTAGAGAAGAGGATGGGGGACCATATCAAAGAGTTTAGAGAAGGTGGGATAGACAACATCTATAGCTTTTCCCTTCTTGTCCACTGATGTAGTCACTCTGTCAGAGGTATGTCAGTCAGGACTTGCCCTTGGCAAAGCCATGCTGGCTGTCTTATATTATTTCCTGGTCCTCCATGTGCCTTACCACAGCTTCTAGGAGATTCTGTTCCATGATCTTCCCAGGCACCGAGGTGAGGCTGACAGGCTAGCAGTTCCTGGGGTCCTCCTTTCTCCTTTTTTAAAAATAGGTGTGGTGATGCCCTTTGAAGTCTAGGTAAGATGGGTCAATATTCATTTGTGACTATTTTATGTCTCCTTAAAATACCATGCAGTGGTAGTAATGGGGCCATTATTGCTATGAAATATGATGCCAAGAAGGAAATATTGGTATTTGAGGCCTTGTAGCCTTCAGAGGCAGATTTCATGATTTAGGGCAGCAAGCATTGAAGGTGTGTGGGGAGCAACCAGTGACTGATAGGGGAAGAGAATAGATGAGATTCCTTTGTGCTATGTAGAATTTGTGATAACCTACATACCTCTACAGCTTTATGAGCTGCTTTTAGTCTCTGTTAATATGATTGCTAAGCTTTAGCATTTCATGCCGGAATTCCCCAGGCTGTTCTTTAGAAGAACCAAGTATATCAATGCTGACCCTCAACCATAGTTTTTTGCTGAATGTTGTGCTGGGCCCACTCAGTCTGTCACTAAGCTTGGTTAGCATTTTATGGTTCCCCTTAGGAGCTGTTGACTGCATAGAACAAAAGAGTAAGGCAATCATTCACATTCCTTTTGGCAGGTTAATTTATATTAAATGAACACTGGATGGTACCTTCTGGGCACATTTTACGTGACTTGATGGTAGTTCAAATTCACTGCCTTGAGGCGGTCATCATGACCTAGCATAAGCAAGGATGTATGCGTCAAGGAATTTGTTGGCTGCCATCTGTCCTGGCTGGTGCATGCTTTCAGATGTGTCCCCTAAGGCTAAACAAAAGAATAAAGCATCTGGGAAGGTTTTTCCCAGTTTTAAATGCCCTCCCATTGTCTAGGCATGACTTAATCTTTTGACTGTTAATTTATTATGCAAAAACAGTAAAACATCTGTGGTTAAAATTCACTGGAATTCATGTGTTGTCTATATAAACTTGTTTGAAATACTAGCGCCTTAGTTTGAAGTTGTTATGCTTGGTAATGTTTTATGAAGGAGGAATTGACCAATCCAATTCATTTATAGTTGCATGAATGTTAGGATATCTGTACAGTTTTACCACTACGCTCTTGAAGCAAACCATCTGTCAGCACAATTTACATGAGAAAACTGCTTCCCCTCTGAAGCGCTCGTATAACGAGAGAACAGCGCCAGTGCTGCAGTGAGCTTTGTACTGTGTTTCAATGTTTGGCAATAGCTCACAGAAACTTGCTATCATGTGTAGCTGTGCATGCCTGTCATTTATCAGAGCATTGTTCCTAGCTCCCAGTCATTTCCACTGCCTGTCTTCCCTTTCATTTACCTGTGATACCATGTACTCAGCCTGTAGAGAATTTGGAGCCAAAAATAAAAATAGTGTAGATGCTGCATTGAGTGAAAACTGAGCTCCTTAGGATTTCTGGGGAGATGTATATTTAGAATTGTAGTCATTTGTCAGCTTTGGCACTTAAGCAGCACTGACAGTTACAGTCTGAGGTACCAAATTATTTGATTTCTCAAAATGGGAACAAGAGTACAAATCTGTATGGCACCACTGACATTTTATGGTAATTACTACGTGTTCTGTAAAACTGATTTGGGCTGGTACTTTTTCTTTTCTTTGGGAACAAAATACTCATTTCATTGTAGTTTCCAATTCACAGGTGGGACAGCACTGTTTGGTACTGACAAGATCAGCAAAGGGCAGAAACATTTTGGGTCACTGCACCTACAGTTTTCACTCTCACAGGTAATTTCCCTCAGTTTATGAGGCAAAAGGGAGACTGTTGGAGGATTTGCTAAAAGGGACTTCACCAGCCTTAGGGCACTGTAGACCTGGTTCTCTCTGTCCCTTGGTCCTTCCATGTGTGCTCTTCTACGAACTGCTTTTCTGTGCAGGGAATAATCCATGTAGCAGTAGGTGTGATTAAAGGGGCTATGCAGACCAAGCTTAGGGTGATGTTGTCTGAGCCTGAAAATTATTTAGGTGTCCGTGCTTTCAGGTGCTTAATTGAAATTTTGAACAGTCTGTGGGGTTATTCTTAAAATAGCTGCTCTTGTTGAATGGACATCTTGACATCAGTAAAGACTGCTGCTGTTCCAGTGCTCTTCCTCAAACAGCTTTTTCTCACCACTGAGTATCTTTTTTATTTTTTTCTTCTCTACATACGTATTTTATATGCTTCCACACATTGCGTTGCAGACTCTAAGGGCAGGAAAATTGTTTTGCAAGGGAAAACTTCAACTGTTACACATTTTGAGCTGTAACAAGTATTGTAAAATATGTTTCTAGGTTTTACAAAAAACCCTCAACTTACAAACCACTTGTAAAAATATGGATGACTTTCCCAATTTTATTTTTTTTAAAAAATTCTTATTAAAGTTTTGCTTTCCTGAATACTGAAGATAGTGGAATAACAGAATTAACTACAGGAAGAGCCATGAACAAATGCTGCAGTCCATGAATATTGCATTGACTCTGAGATGTAAGTTTAAAGAGTCCCTTAAGATGTTATTTTGTAAACAGTGCTAGTGTAAACCAGGTTTAGGAAATGACTACTGTTGCTTAATGGCTTTCCAGCAACATTAAGTGCTCTTTCACCCAGAAAAACAAATGCATAGCAACTGGAAATTTAAACTGGCTTTTATTTATATGATTTGTACTGTTGTCAAAGCAGAATTTTTTAAACATTTAATGATCCAAGCAGTTATAATTTGATGTAAAATATTCCAACCTCATGTTACTGACATAATTGGCGAAATACTTTAAAAAGTCTTACTCTTTAAAAATCTGTTCTGATATGCCTAAGTACTCCCCATTAATTTAACCATATTTACCAGTTCTGATACACGTGTTCTTCCCTAATATCTCCCTATTACCATACCAATGAGTTTTGCCTTGTTTTTGTACATTTCAATCTTCTGTCAGCTATTTCTTAGTTTTATACATATAAAGAGAAAAGTAAAATAGAATTGATGTAATCTCTTTTTATTCTTTGTGTTAATCTTTTCTTTTGGAATTGCAGGTAAGGGTTGCCCTCGCCCAGAGAGAAGGTGTGTTCAGGAACTTGCTGCCCTATCCATTTCCCTGAGGCTTCTTGGCAGCTGCAGGGTTGTGGCAGTTTTGGTGGGTAACAACATTCAGAGGATGGTCAGAAGTGAGGAAGTTTATAGCTTTGCCCTGAGAATTTAACTCATAGCAGCAGCAGCTCATGCTTTTGTCAGAGATGCTTTTTCAAGGACTTTTGGAGAGGGTCATGCGTGCTCTTCTCTTCAGATGTTGCCTAGAGGCTGTGGAGCTGTTTCTCCAGTAACAGTTGGAGTTGCTGTCCAAGAGATGATGACCCAGCCCTCCTTATGTTGCATGATCTTACTGTTTCACTAATGCATCCTAAAAATGTCACAGGAAAAGTACTGAATTAAATAGTACTGTTACTGGGACCTGGATATTTTTTTAAACAATTTAGTTCACACAAGCACAGAATAATAATTGCAGTTAAAGGAAAAGAAATGTACTACAGATATGCCATACTGAACCTTTGTCACAGGCTCTGCTAGCTATGCCTGTGCCACCATCCCTGTGTAAAACTTCACCTCGCTTCTGAGGAAGCAATGATCAGGAGATAGCTGGTTCTTTACGTACTATCTGTGACACAATTCTAACTGTAGAAACCTTCCTTATGAAAAACCACCCCATAGCCACCAAAACTAAAAATGCATCTAGCTCAATGTCTGGTAGAAGTGTGTGTGTCTAGGTACCTAGAGTTTCTTCTGTAGAAAACAGCAACATCAGAACTATTTTGTCTTGTTAGCAGCTGAAATTCCTTCTGCAGCTTGTGTCAAAGCTGTGACTTTGCACACCAAAAGAAGCAATCTGCTGCTCCTGCTAATTCTTTCAGCCTCTCCTGAGTAATTCTGGGGCTATGTAGCCTGAGTTCATCAATATTACATGAAATCAAATAAATATTTTTCAGAGAGTATTAAAAACGTTGTTTATAATAAAAGTCCCGTAATTCCTTTCTTAGTCTGTTTTGAATGGGCTAACAGATGGAAGGCTCTCCATGCAGGCTGTGCTGGGAGAACACCATCTGCTTAGCTGGGCCACCATCTCTGTGCCTCACTTGCCAATCTGGTTCTGAGGTGTGGCCTCAAAACACTTAGCTTTTTGTCTCCCTTTTGTGGATCCTTTCCCAACTGTTATGTTTGGGTCTTTTCCTCCTGCATCTCTGTGATTCTGCTTTTCCTCCTGCATCTACAGATCACAGCTCTCTGTGCTCTTGGTGTTATATGCCCTTAGCAGTGATGACAGTCCTGGCTCCGCAGTAGTTTTCAGGATAGCCTCTCCCAGGACACATAATATTCCTTGGGTAGAGCAAAGCAGTTTTGAGACTTTTCAAGCTAGTATAGCCCATATAAAGTTGAAAAACTATTATATTCCTAGGCTGGCTATTTGGTTTTCTAATCTGAAAATCTGATGGAGGCAAAGAATGTTAGCAGCAAAAGCTGAAGTATAAATGTCAACAATTTGCTGTTTTATTCCTGAAGTGTAAAATATAAATTAAACTGACATTACCTTACCCTACTGGTGCAACAAGAAAACCTCATAATGGATACCTGCTCAGAAGAATTCAATATTTTAGAGGTATTGTGCTGTGTCCTAAGAAAATCTTTAGAGATACACTATGGTTCTGACTGCATCTACCAAATGGGGCATGAGCATTAGTTTAATTTTCCAAGAAGTTCATTAAACAGCATAAATATTAAAATGTATCAACAAATGCAGTCATCCAGTTACACTCATAACATTGCATGTTTTCATTTCTCTGCTCTAAAGCAAAGCAGGGCAGCTGTAAAATTGCAACAAACTTCTGAGATTCAGTTTCTGGCAAATGACCTTGCAGGGAAGCATATTCATTAATTTGCCAGGTCTATGACCCATATCCCTGTTCCTCCTGTGTTGATTGGGCTCACCTAATTACATCAGCTGTCACCTGATTCCTGGTGACATCACAGGCTCACCTGATCTAAGCCCTGTTCTTGAGGCAGCAGGTAAGTAAAATGAGCAGAAAAGAGAAGAAACTTGGAAAGACAAGCTGGCAGAAATCCTTCAGCTTCTATCTCTTTTCAGGAGTGCAGTTTCAGAATGATTTTGGAAGAGACATTGTTCAATGAACAGCTACGTATTCTTCTTGGGCTGATTTGGTTTTTAGAAAGGCAACAAGAAAACGATCTCAATCTTTCCATGTTTAAATGGTCTTGTATTTACGTGGTCTTCCACTATCTCCAGCCTCCTTCCTAGGGTGCCTGCCTAGCTTCCCTCAGTACCACCAGATGCAGTGCATATGACTTTGGCAGTGTTCTCTCATGTAGTGAAGTGGCCTAAAGATTGCACCCTAATAGCCTGGAGATTTCCATCATGTGTATCCTTATTGCTTTTCCCTGGGTGTGAGGAGGGGGCTGCACAGGGTTTGCTGGACAGGCTGCATCCTCAGGAAAGCCTTTCTCAGATATCGTGTTCAACAAACATTGTGCCAAGGGTTAGTTTGGAAAATTCTCCTTTTATACAAGGGAAAAGGCAACCTGCATCTTCAGAGGTAGTTAAGGGTGTAGTAATTTTGACCTGAATCCAAAATATACTGCTTTCTTTTCTACAGTGTAGATAGGGTCCCAGGAAGCTTTCTTCCTTTCTGTGAAAAGTGTGGAAAACACTTCAAGCCTTCCACTCCTGTTCAGCCAGTCTTGGTCTGCTCACCTGTGCTGGGGCAGAATGGCAGCACACCCACTGTGAGCTTCTCTCTACCTTGAATTGAACCAGCCCATAAGAAGCACATGGCAAAGAATAAAGGGACATCTGGAGAGCTTTGATTTGTTCTGTGTCAGTTTATAGGCAGGAGAAGCCAACAAGGTGGTATTTGCAGTGTGTGGATTTCTGTTTTCCATTCTTACAGGTTTCTTTCCATGCTCAGAAACAAATAAGAATTTATAAATGAAGCTTGAAAATTCCCATTAGAATAGAGCTTGTAGCCACAAATGCATAGTTATACTCAAGCAAAATTCTACCCTGAAAAAATGATGGCTTGTCCATAATTTTAAAGCCTTGCTGTGTTCTAGGGTATTGACTGGTTTTCAATTCCATAACTTTCTGGTTGGTGCCTTTTGTACTTAAATGAATAGTAGAAGATTAAGTCTTAATTATTTGGATTGCAAGAGTTAACTATTTGAGTTACTTTTTAGTGGAAAGATGTATAACTGAATAGAAAATATTCTAGTAGGAAAACCTATGTTTTAATGATATACAGAGACTCCAATTAACCAAAGATTTGCTGGTTTGAGATGGGATTTTTTTAATGTTATTTTTGTTTCTTTCAAAGAAAACTACTTTCTCCTGAAAATTGTCAAAATTTCTGCCCTCCACCCCCACCAACTTTCTAAACCTTACTCAGCTGGAGAATGGGAGTGTGACTGTCTTGGCAACCTGGCTTTTCTTTATTAATTTCTAGGTGTTTAGTTCTGAAAATTAATGCTCTTGTTCTCATATGTCCACATTTAGAGTATAAATTTTTGAAAATTAGTTTTCTAGCTAAAGCCAGCAAGAACTATTCAAAATGTATTCAATCTGTAGAGTAGTTATAAATTGGTTTTGGGTACATACATCTGGGTTGAGAGGGTAGATAGTTAAATGCATGCATGTATATCTAGATTACCTGCTATGCAAGACCTATTTTGCACTACTTAAAATTGAAAAGTAAGTCTCAGTAGCATTGATTTAATCTTTTTCAGTCTGAAAAAAAATTATTGTTCAGTGTCCAAAAAAAAAAACAAACAAAAAAAGCTACTACTTTCATAAATAGTGCATATCTAGTAGAGTGTTTATTGTATGGGGGCCTGTCTTCATTTACAGTTTCATGAATAAACCAGTTGGCAGAGGAAGAGGTCTGTAATGCCGGCACCACTTTTTCTTTTGTATTTAGTCACAAGACTGTGCATTTACTTCTAAGCTCCATAAATTGCTCTGCGACTCTGCCAGTCAATTGCAATTACAGCACATCAGACCAGCGAGCTCTCGCCGCCCTCAGCTGGGTCAGCCACGTCCATTAGTGCCTGTTCAATGCGCGCTGCGCGCTCATCTGAGGCTCGCTGCCGAGAGGGCGATTGCTGGGAACCACGGCATGACCCACATAGAAAGCTATTCTTCCCACTTCCCAAGCAGAAAATACTCATTTTGGCTGCGGTGCACAGTGTTGTTCATGACCTCCAGACTGAATTTTTGTATTTTAGAATTTGATGCAGAGGCAGAGAAGAAAAAACATGGAGTAATCACTTCATGCCACAATGAAAAATAGGGAAGTCACTTGAAACTCTCTAGACAGATGATTTTCAAATGCCTTTTTAGTGTGTATTTAATAGTATTTCAGTATGTATTTAACTTAATTTCTTCATTGATCATTTTGCTTTTGACTAAGAGGTCAGACTTCTTGAAGCAGATACTTGTTTAAGCTATTATTTTCATCATATTAGAAACCGTAAGGAATGGACAGGCCTAAAATTGTCAGATTGTAGTTTGTTCTCTAAATTTCCTCTTGCTTGGGATAGGAGCTGATTTGATTATGTATCAGAATGAAATTTAAAGATATTTGACGCTGTGTGTTAGCTCACACTTTTTCCATTTTGACCAGAGAAAATGATCTTCTTATTATAGCTCCTGGCTACATATTACATTTTAGTGTAAAATGTATTACATCTTTTTACAACATCTTGGTTACCTGTTACACAGTCTACTCTTACTTTGTAGTCTGCGGCCCCTGAACTGCTCCATACAGCGTAAGGTCAGTGTAAGTGTTTACTACTGGGACTGTACTGGGTTTGCTGAACAAGCTGAATACCATAGTGAGAAGAAATTATACAAAGCAAGTAATGTCAAATCTCTGACTCCCTTTGACCCATTACACACTGTAGCCAGTCCTATCATGAGCAAGGCTGTGGAGTCCCAAGGAGCTTGTAAAATCTTCCTGGAGCTCTGCCAGGTATGTAATAGGTGCTGTCTGGACCTTGACTGCAGATTTTTTTTACAAGTTATTAGGTCATATATAGTGCCTGACCCGGCCAAGTTCTGCAATAACTATTTCTAACAGTAGCAACTTTTATGTTTTAAGTTCGGAGGGCATTATTCTCTTGAAGTTGCATTGAGGGGAAAAAGGGGATAGCAAGCAAACTGAAGCAGTTTCTCCAGTTTCAGGTTCTGCCTCCTGATTTGCACAGAGGATTGCTGCTCTCACCCTCATGAGGTCATGAGTGTTTCCAAACTGCTGGCATTTGGGCAACTTATTTTCAGTTCTAACCTTTGTTCTGTGGGGGTCAGCACAAACTCTTTCCTTCTTCTCCTCATCTGGTGGCTCTGCAATGCTGCCACTGCCAATTGAATTCACTGCTCCGTTTTTTTTAATCTGACAAAATATGCAAACTGCTGTACTTTTCATTAACTGACTAGTACTAAAGAAACATGACTGAGTTGGGGTACAAATGACAAATTTGAAGTTAACATATTGTATACCACATGTTAATGGATGTTAATGAGCTCCCTCTTCTCCTAGCCTTGTCACCTCTGATTCAGTCATTAAATGACATGGCTTTGAAAAATAAGATTAATCTGGAATACCAGCAATTTGTTTTCTGCCAGAGAGGATTAATTTCTATCCATCTCTTGAAGAAAATCAATTTTAAGTTTTGTTCTGGCCTTATAGGAGATGAAATTACAACAGGTGGTGGTACTTTCAGGGCAAGGAGAGACAGATCCTCCTGCCTGGAGCTGATGTCAGGGAAAAGAGCTTGTGTGGGACCCAGTGCTCTGGGGGGGTCTGTGGCCGTTGTGGTACTTCCCCTTGCCCTGTGTATTTGCTGCTTCCTGTCCCACTTCCTCCAGATGGGGGAGTAGCCCGTGGGGTTTGCTCTTCGAAGTTGAGGTGATGCTGACAGGTCACGGTAATGGCAGGAGTGGTTCATGCCTCTTCTTCATCTCGTGTGCTCTGCTTCAACACGGTTTGCTGGTGTTTGTTGTGACCAAAGACGGGACCTGGAAGCAGAGGCTGGCAGCAGGGGGTCTGTCTGTCAGCAGCCTGGGCAGCTGTGAGTGGCATTGAAAAAGAGAGAATCTCCTTTCATGTCCTAGTGCCCCTGTTGGGGTCTGGATTTTATATCTCGTCATCTGCAACAACACGGGCAAACATGTGCAGAGTCAAACACAGACGCTATCTCACTAAACTCTTTGCTTTCCAGTCACTGTTGACCTTGGACTAAATGCTTAGGTGCAGCCAAGGCTACCTGTACTTTGCCTTAGCCCAAAACTCAGTGTTTTCTGGAAAACTTGAGCTCAGCCTAATTGTCACACAGCTGGTTAAAGTACTGTTTTTCTCTCTTTGGTTTGGTTTTGCCTGTGAGTCTGTTTGAATACAAAGTGCATTATTAGTAGCTCATATTAACACTATTTGTGACTAATATATTATTTAAGATGAAGGCAAGAGTAAGTGATTGTGCATTCCCTATACAAATTATAATACAAGTGTGTTAGATTGTTTCATAGTAATCAAAACTCTTAAGAAAATAATGATGATGTCTTAACACTATGAATAAAATCCTAAGTAATATGCAAAGTAACTTATATTTATTTTATATCCATTTGATAGATACTAGGCATAATGTAGAACATAGCCCAAAGTAACAATTTTCATTCAGTGGTGGGAATTTAGTTTCACATAAATTTTTCAAGGTCACACTAGCTGTTTCACCTGGGATTAAAAAAAAATAAAAGAGGGTGAGCTCATAAAATCATACCGAATTAATTTATACAGGTTTTTAAACATATGGTCAATGAATACATAAAGTAATTACAGTGTTTTAGAGATGCTATCATTATTTATCCGTATTCATAATCAAAATAGGAGTGTTGTCTCCAAAATGTTGTGTTCAAAATCAAAATTCAGCCTTCATGGTGCGCCTGTTTTGGATTTGACTCTATTGATGCATAGTATCCACATATCTCTTTACTTTTTTTGCATGTCTGCAACTAATCGATAACTTAAATCTTGGCTCTGTTGCATTTTTTATACTTCCTCTTTCTTTGATATAATGGAACTCTTGAGAAAGACATTATGCAGTCTCTCATACTCCTCAGAGTGGATTCTCCACTCAATTTCTGAATAATTAGGGAAGATATTAAAATGAAGATATTTTTTCAAAGACAAATTCTCCCTTAAAATTGTAAACCCTTGTTGTTGGTATTTAGCACTTACTGCATTTCAAAATGGTGTGTGGTCATATGCTCATGTGTGTATGTGTCTCAAAAAACGATGGTGTTTTCAAAGGCACAGGTGGCAATCAAGCAGTTCCATCTTTCTTGGCACAATATAGGACCAAATGTTCTGTCACAGCTGTGGGAATTAATAACATACCAGGAAAATTGATCAAATGTTATACATAAGTCAGTTTTTATTTCCAGGAGTTAAGCAGAAAAGAGAAATATCTTTGTGAGTGCTGGGGCTGCATCTATTTGAATTGGCCTTTTACCTTCCTTCTGGTGATTTGGAGGAGGTACAGCTTGGTGCAGACTATAGCTCTATCCGCCTTTAGTTGTATCTTTCTGCTGATGGGGCAGGTCAAGGCAGGTTTTAGTTAAAGGGTAATGGTTCTATTAATTATAATGTTCTGCCCTGTGTTATTTTAATGAAGAGACATTGCATATGGGAGTGTGAATTTGCTCAGCTGTAGGGTATGTCATCTATATTACCCTTCCTTGAAGAATAACCATGGCTAATGCATGTAAAGTGCTTTGATTAGGGAAGGGGCTAAACTTGGAAGGTGCTAAAAAGCAGTCTGTGATGGATGTGGCAAGTCAGTTTTATGAAGGCACTTACAGACCAACTTCCCTGAACATCACACACCTCATTGCCTTTGCATGCAAATTTCTTCTGCATGAAAACTGAGGTGCAAGGGGGAGTAAGTGCAGTTCAGGATCATTTCCTAAATCTGCAAGCAGAGATGCACATAAATCTGAGAGATCTGGTGATGGGGGGCTGAGTATTAACCCTGTTGATTCTGAATGCCTCTATAATTGCATAGCTGTCTTTTCAGATAATGTGTGTATAATTCTGGTGTCTCATCTGCATAGTGGTTTAGGGAATTAGAAATAGATTACAGTATTACAGGACTCAGTCCTGCAAAGATTTATGTGGAACGTTTTGCTCTCTTTCATTATGAGGTTGTCTATCGCATTCTGCAGGGACAAAATTTACATTTGTTTTCCTTACTGGGAAACTATTGCAGGAACAATGGTAAGAACATCATAAGAAAGATACTAAGTAACCAGTCCTCAAATGTTGTTTCCACGAAAAACAGGCTTAAGTACTATATTCTGAAATAAAGTTTTATATTCTAATATTCTCTGTAAGCATGTTTGTACTCTTCACTCTTTTAAAAATTTTGGTTTTAATCTTTCTTGTTCTTTTTTCACAAAAGAAAACTAAAACCTGCAGTTTCATTCTGGAGCAGAAATCAGTACCCAAAATTTTAATAACCCAGAAGTTATGCACCCATCCAGTTAATTCTTCTCTGCACTCCTTCCTAATCTTCACTGTCTGTTCCCTCTCTGAAATGCCTGAAAAAAAAGTAATTCTTTCTCAGGGGCTAATACAAAATCTGCTCTCCTGAATGCTTCTCTAGCAGAAAATCCAAGTGAATTTGCTGCTGGGTAGCTCCTGAAAGCTGTGGCATTGAGAAGAAATCAATTTGACCTCCTAGGTGGATGCTAATACTTCTTGAGATTAGCAATCTAGTAAAATGAAACTAATATTTGAAGATGCCTGTATTGCTTATAATTACCTTGGTGACAAAAAGTACATAAATCACACAGGAAATCCTTATGCTATATTCTTTCTGTGATTTGTTTTGATTTTTTTTTTCCATGAAAATTCTTAAAACTGTAAGGAAGCTGGAACCCTTGCCTAGAGACTTGATGGTTGCACTGGCTTCCAGGAGGACTCTTTAACTTCTGAACACAAGGATAATTTGCCCTGTATGTCATACCTTTTCTGACCCTGCAAGTTTATGCCCTGTTTTCTGACATGGAAATATGCCTTCCCTCATGGCTCTTTGTCATTTAAGTCCAGTGATCAGCATATGTCAGACTTCTGTGGCTTATAAGGGAGAGGGAAAAATGCCCCAAATGGAAATTGTCATTCCAATGGAGGAAATTTTTAGAGGACACTGCCTTTGATTTGCTCTCAGATCACAGATTAAATTTGAGATCAATGAAAACCTGAAACAGAAGTGACATTGCTTTTACTCACTTCACAGCTGCAGCAGACCTTTGGGGATTGCAGGGGAAAGAAGTGTATTTGTGCATGGCTTTCCCTGTAGTGGGAATATCAGGAAATTAATGTGTTGGTCATTCAGAAACAAAATGTGTGACGTTACTGCTCCCCTACTCCTCTTGCTGGTATGTTGATTCATGTTCAGTGAACATGAAGAGTGCCCTCCACTGCACTAGCTGACTTTGATTTCAAGTGGACTGTTTACAAAGTTATCCACTTAGCATAACTCTGCCCAGCTGGCAGCATACTCAGAGTGCAGAATATAAAGCTAATTCTGCTTGTGCATGCTTTTGAGTCATTCAGCCTAATAGATTCCAGTAGTGTTCCGAGCTCTTTATAGAGCCAATTATTGTTAGTGAAAAGTGAAAGCTGCAAAACTTAGGAGTTTCTTTGAAAAAATGTTGACATTATGTGAATGCTTAACAGTATCACCCAAGTAGCAAGTGTAGATTTATACTGGCAGATGTACACTGGTCTAATTAAGTTTTTCAGACCAGGTGTGCAAAACCAAAATATCAAAAGATCATATATTTTAATGAGTAAATCTTCTAAGAAGTGTTTACCAGTCATGTGGGCCAAAATTAAAGAGTAACCTTTCTTTATTCTCAATTCTGTCTCTTCCCCTCCTTGTTTAATTTGGACACGTCTGTTTTACACATTCAGCTGTTGCTATTGTACCACATGTGGCTGCACATACTCAGTGTCTGCCATATCTATATCACTGGGCAGAAATTCCTGTTAAAGGAGGAGTCCTTAATGTCATGGATCCTTCACAACAAAGCAGAGACTTCTGTGGAGACAGTAGCAGTAAAGGCTTTGATACCACAGAGAATGAGGACTCCACTGAAATCAGCTTTCCCTTTGGAAAAGCATAGTTATACAGGGGGAAAGGATGATGGTAATGGTTTTGAAAAATTGTGCTTAGAGGCAAAGCAAGTAATAACTGGTAAATGTGTGTGTGTGGTGTTATCTGTTGTTTGATGATTGCTGTGGAAAGGCTCATTATAAAGTAAGTGAACAGCATCTTGCCTGGACCTGGAAAGAGTATGGAACAGGTAATATGGACAAAAGTAAAACAGGGTTTCTCAAAACAAAATTCTAAACAAAAGGCAAATCACAGCTTTAAAATTCACTGCTACCATTCCATCTCCTTCTCTAGATATGAGAGATACTATTTATCACTTAGAGGATTTTGTCTTGCTTTTTCTGACCTTTTTCAAGCCCAAGCCCATCTGAACACTGAAACTTTAGGGCCAGGATTGTTAAGAAACTCCCACAAGAACTGTGACGAGGTGAATGCTGTGATGGCATGAGGCTGGCATGTAAATTGTAGAGAGACACTGCACCTACTCAGACACAGTGGAGGTTATGTGTATGTATGTTGTTATATGAGAAAGTTATATGCTATAAAGACAAGAAAATAACAGTCCTGCAAAAGGTAGTTCTTTTGGGAATTTATGTTAGTCTTTTCAGTGTGTCCTGACAAACCTGTGTAAGCTGACAGAAGCACTGACATAGGAAATCCTAAATACCATGTCAAACAACAGATGTACTCATGTATAATAATCTCTCATGGTGGATTTTAGTATTCTTCATAGATTTTTTTTTTTTTTTAACTCAAAATTTTTGTAGACTGAAATGTAAGGGTACTTACCACCACTTATTTTCTCACATGTAACCTTATTGCATCTAAAAAAATTTTTGGAAAATGGTTTATAATGAAGCTGAATTATCAGTTGCTTACATGAACCCTTTTTAATATAAAATGCATCCATTGGAAAAATTGTTTTTTAAGGGGTGGTGCGTAAAGATATAATGATTTTTGAGACTTGAGGGTTTTTTTTGGCCGCCTAAACTTTTCACTAAAAAAGCAGTGTCTTCAGTTGAAGCTATAAAAGTGATAAATGAAAAATACAGTGATCATTGTGCTGGTTATTGAACATTAGGTGTGCTTGAAAGCTGAGTATCAGGCATCAAACAAGCATGCTTTCATTGTCTTAGACTTCCCTGAATTACATTTAGTTGGCTGTTATGTTAAAGAGTGTTCTGCTTTAATTTGGGATCTGGTAGAACTCAGATCAATGAACAAGGCAAAAAGCCATTGGAAAGCATAATCAACTGCTATTGTAGTGAGTGGAAAAAAAAAAGATAAGCTCACGCTGTTATATTTAACATCTTATTATTAGATGTACAATGAAGCCAGCTATATGAAATGCAAATTATTGAAACATGCAGTTATTAAATAATCTGTAACTGTTTTCCCATATTTGAAATAATTGAAGGTTCTGATTTCTTTATCTGTGCTTTTCCACGTTGTCTTTGATTAGCTATTTCTATATTTTAAAAAATGTTGTAGATTCTCAAATTAGGTTTCCATAATTATTGATTTTTGCATTGTTATTTGTGCATTACTCAAGCACCTAATATGCACTTAAAGCCTATACAGAGAACATGCATCCTCTCTGAAGAGCTGGCTGTAAAAAGGCCTTGATCCTGAGGACATTGAATGATACAGGTAGCTTTTGGCAGATGAATAATCTCTTCCTGACCAAAATGCTACTTGCATATATTTCACTGTTGAATTAAGTGAAAAAATGCTGGTATGTCTTGCCATGAGTCCTAAATGAGAAACAAAAAGACTAAATACTTGCATTTGTGTTATGTGTACTCTCTTTTCTCTCTGCTTAATTTAGTCCAAAATGTAAATCTGCATGTGTTTTGGGGTGTTTTTCATGGTTTGTTTTGTTTCAGTGGTTTTTTTCTTTGTTTTTGTTTTTTTTTTTGTTTTTTGGGTTTTTTTGTTTGTTTTTTGTTTGTTTTTTGCTTTTTATTTTCTTGCATACTGTACTGGATGTGGAGACTGAGAGGGACTTGGTTTGGGGGTTTCATTGTTTGAGTTTTTCATCTATTAGTGCATTACTCTTTCCCTAATAATTCCCAGTGTTGAATCCTGCAAATCTATTTAATGGTAAGATATCTTAAGGAATTTTGTGGTGAACTTTCAGGAAGTATAAGGCCATTGTTGGATGCAAGTTGCCGTTCTCCATTCCTTCTTTTCTAAAGAGGGGAAGAGGTGTTGTGCCATTGCTTGTATCAATTAGTAAATTAATAGCTTCTCATCAAGAGTTTTGAATGCAGTAATTAATGTCACTTCAGGTCCTGTTTCACAGCTTGGCAACCCTGCAGTTCAGTAATGTTTTGAAGCTACCTGGGGTCACAGGAAGAGACGTGGTGATGGAATGGATAAAAGAGGTTGCTGTTGGTCCTGGTCTGTGTGCTGGCACACAGCCTGGATCTCCACTGTGCATGAGCACAGTGCACCCACAGTGACCTTTGTGACTGGTTTGTTGTAAAACAAAGCACCATATTCTTGTCAGTGATGAGAGCAATTATTTTCAACTGAGTTTAAAGAAGGGCCCTGATTTCAAGTAAAATACATGCTGAAAAGGTAAGGTCCTGTTTGGCAGTACAGTTAAGCCCACCCCATGGCCAGCTGTCCTGGAAGGGCCCAGACCTGCCATTCTGCTCCTGTGTGCTCCCAGCATCTCCTGAAGCTCATGCAGATCCTCAGAGGTCAGTTCACAGGAGCTAAACCAGCAGAAAACATGTGTATGTAGAGCACCTCCTCTGTTCCTTGGACCAATTAATTGTAAGCTCCCCTGCAAAAGTCAAGAGAAAGTGTTAAGGGAAAGGAAGAGGGAAGATGACAGAGCATGGGAACTCCTTTATCGGTAGCAATGGGGCATTATAATGTCAAATTGTACCACTGTAATGATCATAACTAAAGCAGTGGATGCCCATCAGTGTAGCAGATGGTGTTCTGTGATGAGGCATGGGGATGTAAGGGGATAATCCTGTATTTAAACGGAACCTAGTTTTGTTCATAACTCTATAACAGACTTGCTGAGAAGCCTTGAGCAAACAGCTTCTCGCCTCGTGTATTTCTCCAATTAAAGTGACAATCATATTACCTTCTATCGACAGCTGCTATTCAGGTGCTTAGACGTCCTCTGGCAGGAAACATTATGAAAGTAAAACTATAAAGTACAGCACTCTAAATATGGAAAATTAGTAAAAGATGCTAATTTTCTGTAATTCAGTATTGCTTGGACCTACAGGCTTAAAAAAAAAAGAAAAAAGCTTTCTTTTAATTAAAATTAAAGCTTCATTACTCCTGAGTACATAAGAGCTCAATATGAAAATATCATTGCTATTCAGAACTACCATAATCTATTGCAAGTCATCTGTGAATCATCTCTAATTAACAAGGTGCTCTATTACAGGGCTTTCTGAATAATGGCAGGCTATTCTTTGCAACCCTCTAAGCTGAAGCCCATTAGCTTTACATTATCTCAATTACTTTTAATATTCTGGAAAATCTGTTTGTGGGGTTTGCCTGATGAAAAACTCCAGAAAGCAAAGCTGCCATTGGAAAATAAGGGTATCAAGTTTGCCTCTCAACTCTCCAAGGAGGATATGCAGATTCCCTTAAATATCTGGAAATCAAAGTTGACATGAAGTTTTTGTGAAAACTTGATGTACAAACCATAGACCCGCTGTTCATTTTCAGATGCTATTATCAGAAGATGGGCTGGGTTTGAGAGGCAAGTGCAAGTAGTGAAGAAAGGCAAAGCATTTATGTTTCAAGTTGCTAGCAAAGATGTGCAACATACCAGTGACTGGGAGGCATCCAGTGTGACTTTGTAAATTCCCTAAAAGACAACTTACTGAATCTGATAATAGGTGAGGGAGGAAAGAAAAATAAGTATGTATTTTCTACATCTAGAAATTTTAAATAGGAAATTTGAGCTGCTAATTATAAGTTGTCTACACAGCCAATGTATATAGTCTTTAGCAGCAAACTCTCTCAGATGATTTGAAAAATTCAAACCCAGCTTAACATGAATTCAACAATCAGCATATCATGTGTACCTGCTGATTTGGGTATAATAGAGTGGGAAGGATACTTATGGAAGTGTTATGAGGGAAGTATTTACCATGAAGCATAAAGGGTCTGACCTGCTTAGGGAAGGACCCTTTGCTCGCTGAAGGTAGCTGCATACCCAGTGACCCATTTGGTGGCTGCCAGCTTCACATGTATGTATGTACATTGCTCTTGTATTTTCCAACCTACATTTGACAAATCCTCATGCTATTGTTCAAAAATGAGTGTTTTTCCAAAACTTAACAGGAAATTTTGCAAATGTCTCTTTTGACTACCATATCATGCATATTTTTCAGAAATACTATTTTAACCAGCTCTGACTCAGAGTGTTCTACTGAGCCACTGGCTTTGAAATTTCAAAGTTTTAAAAGCGATTTAAGAATTGTACATTTATCTAAGAAATATTAGATGGTATTATTTATCCTGTAATTGCTTAGCTTCATTCTATTTCAAATAAAAATCCCCAAGACCTATCCAAACAAAACTCAAATCAGGGTTAGGGGAAAATTCAGATTATGCATTAGTGGTTAAGAGGGGGAAATTTCTCATAGTAATGTTGGGGTTGTCAAAACAAGCATTACTATGTTACAAGTTGACAGTATTCTGAAAAGATATGGATATTTATCAAGGGAAGAAAACAGAAACATAGAACGGTTTGGGTTGGAAAGCACCTTAAAAATCATATAGTTCCAGTCCCCTGCCATAGGGACAGGTGCCACACACTAAATCAGGTGCCTAGGGACCCATCCAACCTGGCATTGGATGCTTGCAGGGACGAGGGAACCACAACTTCTCTAGGCAAGCTCTTACTGTGTCTCATCACCCTTGCGTAAAGAATTTCCTCCTAACATCTAACCAAAACAGCCCCTCTTTTAATTTAAAACCATTTTTCTTTGTCCTATCACTATCTGCTTATGTAAAAACTCACTCTCCATCTTTTTTTTTATCAGCCCTCTTTAGGTACTGGAAGGCTGCTGTAAGGTCACCCTAGAGCCTTCTCTTCTCCTGGCTGAACAATCCCAGCTCTCTCAGCCTGTCTGTAGGAAAGGAGCTTCAGGCCTCTGTTCCACTTACTGGCCTCCTCTGGACTTATTTCAAGAAGTCCATTTCCTTCTTATATTAGAGGGTACAAAGAGGGGATCGGAGAGCTTTCTGTCTGATTCCATTGAGTACACAATGGGTTTAGAAGTCCCAGTTAGAGTATACCACCAAGGAAGACTGGCTAAGTTTCCTGCTTAGTTTACAGGGCAACAGTGAACAACAAATCTGAAATAGTTATGGAAAAACTGAAGAAAATCTGAAAGCATTTCTTGTGATGAAGAACTACTAATTAATGCTACTATTGAGGCTCCAATAAAAACTCTTCTGTTCATTACATCTACAAGGAAGATACACATAGACACGATCAAGTCTAGGACGGAGTTTGTGTATTGGAACACAAGCAGGCAGAGAAGGTTGAGTGAGGGGAGGCTAAAATCTCACTCTCATTTAGCATATCCAAGTCAAAATTGGGAGGAGATGTAATTACCTTTTAAAAAACAATCTGCCTGGAAAGGTGCTAGTGTAAGAGCAAAAGGTTTTAGCTGTGGTGCTTCTAAGGTAGGCACTAGAGTGAATAGAGAGGTGAATAGACAGCCTCCAATGAGACAAGTAATGAAAATTTAACTGTAGGGTGATTTTGTGATGTCATTAAAACAACTTCATAGAGTTCAAGGATATTGTGTGTTGACTGACTGCCTGTGGCTGCATTTGATAGTGGTTCTCAAATTCGCTGAGCAATGTGCATCAAATGCATCCAAACTATACAGTTCAGGTCATGATGTTTGCATTCAAAGAAGTGTCTCAGACCTGTAGCACCCAGACTGAACTCAGGTTCTGCAATGGGTTAACATAAACACTACATGCATTACATGCATTACAGATCTCTTACAGAGATCTGTAAGAGGTGCATATTTGTGTGTGCAGCTATACAGTTCTAGGAGAACGTGGAGTTGCCTGACAAAGTATTAGCAGTCACAGAAGATTAAATCACAAAAGTGCCAGAAATTACTGTTCAGAAAATCAATTAAAGTGGTGCCAGTTAACACCACTGGAACTTTCAGTCTTAGTTCTGTACTACACTCCCAGTGCTTGGGCTTCTGCACTAAAGGGAAGCCCAGTGAGTTCTAGTAGGTTTCTTGGCTGTAAACAGCCCTCTGAATTTCTGCAGTGCAGATACAGGTTGCTCTGCCACCCTTTTTGGGATCTTGTTCCTTTTAAACAATCCAAGAACCATTTATACATTCAACTTTTTGAAAAGCACATAATCTCAAAGCATAATTCTAAGTTTTGTGTGTTTTTAGCCAATTCACTTCAGCTAGTTTTATAATAAAAATACTTTAGGATATTAAAAAATGTTCTTTCTATACCAAAGCTGTTATCTTGACCTTGACTGTGATCTAAAAGATACTTCGCTGTGGCCTGCTTGGTGATGCCAGTTCTGCTGGGCCAGGCAGCTACAGCATTCCGGTTTTCTATCTGGGAAGCCAGCAGTTTATGTTGGCATAACCCATCCCTTCCAATGGAGGAGGCAGAGCCACCTCATAAGCATGCATTCCTCCCCCCTACCACTGGAAAAAATATTGAGGTTTTTTTTTGTTTAGTTGAATCAGATCATGGAACTGAACTGGTTTAAAATTATCATTCTGGGGTGGGTTTTGGCCCGGTTTTAATTTGGACCAGTTCTCCAGTTTGGTTCATTCTGTGGCTATAGGAATACTTGTGCCAACAGAGAGGAAAAGAAAATGATGGCCTGGAGATGGCAGAGTGAGGCCACAAGTGAGGGCTTATGCCAGGACTAATGATATTCCTCTAATGAGCCAAGATCTTTTTGTCTAAATTACAACAAACCTCTACACAGCCTCCAAACCCATGTTTATCTCTGAGAAGCAGGTGGCTTTTGCTTTACTCCTCCTTCCCATGAAGAATTTGTTTCAGTTCCTGTTTCCCAGCATCTCTTATAGCTGCACCCATCTTACAGCAGGTTAACTGGCCCAGGGCAGTTGCATTTTCTTCTTCAGTGAAATCATAGAAATATTTTGGTTGAAAATGACCTCTAAGATAATTCAGTCCAGTCATTAACCTGGCACTGCCAAGTACACAACTAAACCATGCCCTTAAGTGCCACATTTATACATCGTCTAAATACTTTGAGGGATTGTGACTCAACCACTTCTCTTGGCAGCTTGTTCCCATACTTGACAACAATTTTTGTGAATAAATTTTTCCTAATATCCAGTCTGAACTTCCCCTGGCAGAACTTGAGGCCCTTTCCTGTTGTCTTATTGCTTATTGCCTGGGAGAAGAGACCATGCAGCCTCCTTTCTTCAGGTACTTGTAGAGAGCGATAAAGTCTCTCCTGAACCTCCCTTTCTCCAGGCTAAACATCCCCAGCTCCTTCGGCCAATCCTCACAGGACTTGTGGTCCCAACCCTTCTCCAGCTCTGTTGCCCTTCTTTGGACTCACGCCAGCATCTCAATGTCCTTCTTACCCAAAACTGAACACAGGATTTGAGGTGTGGCCTCACCAGGGCCGCGTACAAAGCACTGCCTTTATCCTGCTGGTAATACCCATAGATTTTGAAGCTTTGTGTGCTAGAAGTCACACAATAATACTTCAAAACTCAGTCATGCTGCTAAAAGGATTTTTTTCTATCTTACTATTACCAGTGTGAGTGTTACTACATGACAGGTTCAGCCCCCTGACTATCCCTTTCTGATTTGTTTTTGCTCATATTTCTTCTTGCATGCTTTTGGATCTTCTGAAGTCCAGAGATGTGCCATAAAATAGTCCTTAAAAAGTACATATCAGAAAGTAATCCTTCTCCTTTCAAGCTCAAGTTTTGCTTTTAAAAAAAAAATAAATTAAAAATTGTTATTTTTATTATTTCAACTTTCTTAATTAAGAGGAGTGAGTCATGCATTTGAAGAGAAGATCTGGGGAATAGGAAGTAAGAAGAGATGGGAGAACTCTGGAGTGAAGGAAGGGACTAAATATGTAAATACTAAGAACATAGTAAAATCACAGCGATAAAGCATTTTTTACTCCCTAAGGCATACAATAGCAAGGCTCTGCTGTGACTTTTTGAATGTTTCTTGCTGTCCTTGTTTGCAGTTCACAGGCAGCCCAATAAGAGCAAGATGCCCTTGAAAAGCTCTTTGGAAGATTTAAAAAGTCCCTTTTGTCTGCAGTGATAAGAGGGAAAACCTTGTTACAACTCTGTGTAGTAATTGCATTATTTGCTCCTCATATCTGACAGATACATCTATTTTCTCCTTTGGGAGTTGAAGCAAAAGAACAACCTTAGTCTCCTAATTGGTAGATGTTCTGTCCCACATTACTTTTCATGGTAAGATTTCATATCAGATGTTAAAGCAAGTATCAGAATAGGAAATCAGATCCCAGTAGGGTATTAGGGCAAAGGTGTCACATTTCAGTGAATGTATATTGTGTGAATCACACACTATACACTGCAAGCTTTATGAATTTGAAATGACTGCTTTGTGACATTAACAGAAGCTTACGGTTTGAACGCAAGTGGTCCTTATAGGATTTTTCATGGGTTCAAAAAAAATGTTGGAGTCAAACATCAGCATTGGTAGTGAAATAATGAATTTAATATTTGTGTTGTGTGTTAAAACATGTTTAATTTTGTTTGAAGAATGTCACTGTATTTAGGTAGGCAATTTCACTTGGGAAGAACTTTATAACATCTTGGCCACAACTGTGCATTTTCCCCATAGCATACTAAGTAGGACAGCTGAAATTCTGTAGGATTTTAATCTGTACATTGAAGTGTATGAATAAGTATCTGAACTTTTATTAAATAGTATGGCTTACTGTATGATGGAATTAACTCTACATTTTAATCTCTACTTGAGGAAAAACATAAAACTTCCAGTTTTGTGTTGTGCTTATAGGGAATTAGGTTCTTGTTTTGTTTCCATTATACATAGTGTTGTTTATTTCTTTGTATATCTCATGTTAGGGTTATTTCAGGATTTGAAAAGATTTATGAAATTCACAGAAGGATGTAAAAGGATTAAAATGACTTAATGTGATGAGTTGCCATTTTTTTTGTTCGTTAGGTTAATCAAACATTTTGATGTTGAATATTCCGTGTGTGCTCTTTATAACTAATTTCACACCCTTGTTAGATGAGTAGGAAGATATATACAAGATGTTGAAATTTCTTCCAGTTATTTGTTGAAGCATCAGCCAGGAACACTCACTTCCAGTGTGGGCAGGCTCAGTTATGCAGAAAGAACCTCACATACTTCCTGCTGCCTGGTGGTTTAGGTGAGAGAAGTGACACTACACTTAAGAGAAGGTGACACTTTGTGTATCTGAAATCAAGTAAGGAAAAGGTCACCCAATGTACTAAATAAATCCACATCCTGGTGCAGTCTTGTGACAGCAATGAGTCCTAAACTGAGACATTGCATGTCTTGCCTTTCTTGCCTTTACTTAAGATGCTTTCACTGAACAGTTGTGTCTGTGTCTGAACCCACACGGTCCCCGTGTTAAGGAGAGCCCTGTTGTTCATCCCTGTGTCTTTGGACAGCTGATGGATGGAGGCCACTTTGCTCTGATCCCAAGTGAGCTGCCTACATGCACCTCTACAGCTGAGTGCTGCTGTGAGGTTACAGATATGCAGCCCAGGGCATGTGGGTCTTTTCAAAGCAGCTCTAAAAACTCAGGTTTCATTGCTTCATGATGCCACAAACTGTAGAGTAAATGCTAACATAGCAGTTTGGCTAGTACTGTTCCTGTGTCCTCCTCAGTTTCTGGTGTTGTGAAATCCTGATGCCAGTTTCTTTAGCTTTACTATACAGTGCATGCAAGATGAGTTTAATACTGATTTTAATTTGTTAGCAGTAAAGTAGTACCTTAGGTTATGTTGTTCTTGATTAATTAAGAAATCATTATGTGCCTTTGTATATATCAAATGGAACCTAACTTTCTGAGGGTTAAAATGATTTTGTATTTTTTTTTCAGTGTCACGCTTCCTGTGTAGCTGTGATAGATACAGAATTTAGAAATTTTTTTTCTCTGCCTGTTTCTTCAGCTTCTGTTTTAAAAACCAGTGGGGATAGATGTGCCTGTAAACTGGATTTAAATACAGTTACTAAATTAATTTGAAGTAGTCCTTCAAAATTTGTCTAAAAAGCCATGAAAGTCCAACAAAAAGGAAACTAACGCTAAAGATTGCAAGAGTGATTACTGATCTTTTTTTTATTTATGAATCTTCTTTTTGTTGTGTCTAACATAAGGTAGATGTTTATACAACCTTAAGCCAAATTTTCAGTGAGTGTTAGGTGTGTGATATATTTTGAAAATATTCTATATATCATTTGTCCTGCTAGATGTGATGCCTACCAAGGTAAATTTGCATGTCTCATTGGTTTATTCTTTGACATTACTCACAATTAATCTGTTTCTGTAAACACACCTAGCAAATATGTGACAGGCTCCAACTAAAATTTTGGCTGCAAACACATAATATCAATCATTGTGTTTTCTCTGAAAGAGCTGTCATGCAATGGCCGAATACTCCAGCCCTGTTTTATGGAAGGAGATTTGAAGCAGAGTTTTCTCTCTGCATTGCAGTTCAGGTGCAAATCTTTAGGGTCCTGAGTTTACATACCCACTTGTCAGAGTGCACCCTGTCTCCTTTCTGGCTAAAAATACCAGGAGGTATTTTCTTCACTGGGGACAGGACATGCCAGTTGGGAAGAAAAAGAGAAAAACAGTGCAATCCATGCATCCATTCTGAGAGAGGATCCAGGATGTGGCTGGATTTTGCACATGCCCTGGAGCTAGACATAGCTTGCGAGTTTAAGGTTCTTCAAGGTCATACAAATAGTTTCAGATATAGAAGAAAGATATGAATTCAGGTCACTTAATTCAACTAAATATGATGCTTTTTGTATACCTAGTTAACTTTTGTACCTCATGTGTGTGATTTTATTAAATAATTGAAGGGAAAAAAGAATTTAACTAAAATTAGTACTTTCCTGAATAAAATTTGCAAACCCCATTATACACTTCTCTGTTTTTCAGGGTTTCAATGGCAAAGAGTGGTCTGGCTTTTCTGCTTACTGCAATGTCAGCTTGTTCTGTTGATGATTATTAGAAGTAGAAATGAGGGCTTCAGTAAATCTTCCATGCACTATTTCTCCTGTTAGGTGTAGGAGGTCTTTCAGAACCTATTAAGGGAAAATTGCCTATTAGTAGATTTCTAACAAATGCGTCTCTTTATAATATTGTACACGGCTCGCCTGAATAAACAGTAAACATATGCTGTGCATAATGAAATTCTTCCATCCAATTTTCTATTGTATAGTGTTTGCTTAGTGATATTCATAAATATTCATATGATAAGACTGTTCATACTTCAGTTACTAAGAAGGATTCTTTCTTCCAGAAAACCTCCAGTCCTTTATAGGAGAACAGTATGATTTTCTTATTGTCCAATGGAAAGAAAGCAGAATTTTATCTTCAGCAGTCTCCTTCATGTGAAGTAGAAGCTTATATAATATAAAGGAGATTGGATTTTTGGGTTTTTTGTCTTATATTTCTATCTAAGCCACCAAACTCTAGCAAGACCAGTATATTGTATCAGCCAAGAAAGTAAAATGGTCAGTGACATCACTAAAAAGCAAAAATAAAAATTGAGGCTGACACTGTTCCACACGGGTTGCTAGACAATGTAATCTCCATCCTAAAAGCAGTCCGCAGCCAAAGAACATGTGCACGGCCAGTGATGCTGCTGCACATTCCCATGAGTCTGTAAGAAGCGAAGCACGTATGGGAGCAGTCAATACAGCAGTTGTGACACTTGCCAATCTGATTTTCAAGCACTAACACAAGATGCTTTTGCAAGAGTTAAAATGTCTGTCATCTGGTGAGAACTCAGTCAAATATCATTGTCTTGTTCTGGAGCTGTTATTTCTGCAGCACTCCCAGGTCTCCCTGCACAATGAAGAACAAGCCATAAGTCCTCACAGTGCAGCTCACTTGGCTGTCTGAAAGTAACACTCCCATCATGTGACCGGTGGGTGCTTAGGAGATATTGAGGGAGACTTTTAGGCAACTGGACCAAGGAGACCTCAATGGAAAGAAGCTGTGTCAGGGGAGATTTAGGTCATATATTAGGAAAAGGTTTTTTACCCAGAGGGTGCTTGGGCACTGGCACAGGCTACCCAGGGAAGTGGTCACAGCACCAAGCCTGACAAAGTTTAAGAAGCATTTGGACAATGCTCTCAGGCACACGTTGGAATTCTTGGGGCTGTCACATGCAGGGCCAGGAGCTGGACTCAATAATCCTTGTGGGTCCTTTCCAACTCAGGACATTTTATGATTCCTCTGCAACAGGATGGCACAGAGATGGTTCACCCTCTTAGTGCCACCGTGCAATTAAAAAAACAATCTTACTGTTGAAGTTCTCTATTGAACACTCTTCAGGATTTCTGTCTCTAGCTAAGTGATTTGTATCCCTGCAAAATACCAGTTTCAAATCTATCAAGAACTTATTTTGATGCCCATTTTTAACAACATTTGAAAGTGTTGATTGGAATCCACTAATTGGAATATCACTATATCGAGCAAGACAGATTTTTTTGAAGTAATTCTATCCTGTGGTTGCTGTACTTCTATTTATATTATTTACTTTACATATACTTGCCAGTGTGTTGGATAATGCTTTTAGCAACAAGGGAATTACATATATGTGTGTATAAGCGGTACTCTACTTTTGCCCAGGGTCCTTGAGGCCTTGAGTGCAAGAGTGCAAGATTAGACAGGCATTGTAGGGCTGTTTTGTTTCTCTTGGGAGAAGACTGTGTCCAAGGAGCTTGTGTCCTGCCAGTTCATCAAAGCCACTTAGACAAGATGTATGACTTTGATTTCTCCTTCCTTCTGGGCAGTGATTTTAATTTGCAAGATGGCTGAAGGGGCCTGCACCTCCACTGGAAGCTTCTCAGAATTCATATATAGAAAAGGATCAAAATTACTGAGGCTTGTGATACGCAGCCAGGAGGTGAGAGAAAGGGGAAAAAGCACTTTCTTTCCTGCCTATTCCCTTACATCCCCATCCAGATAACACTGTTGATCACTTGTCATTGCTGGTGAGAAGATGCCTGAGATGGCAAGTCACTGCCTGTATTCTGCAGTGCTGACAGGGCAGCGTGCCTTTTTGAGGGAGAAAACTCCAGTGAAGGAAGTGTGTGCTAAACAGGACAAAGTATCAACTACATACAGCAGCTGAGAGGGCTGAGACCCAAATTGGTACATTGGTGTAATGAGAGCAAAGCCCAGGCATTTCTTTGGGCAAAGCCCATCATCTACTATTTGAAGAAACATCAATAAGAAAAATAGCCACCTCATGTATTCATTGAGGAAACAAAAGCCATATGGCAATTTGTCCAGCATTCAAGATGAGGAAACAGCAATCACTAAAAGAGTCATACACAATCTAACCACCTGGGGGAAAGTGTTGTTCCTTATTCAGCTGATTGGCATCTCTTGGAAACATCTGCTCTTGCTCCTGAGTTTCTTTAATGAGAACATAAATGGCACTGTGTAATTCACCTTTTCTGTAGCATTGTCTCTTGGGCCTCTATTGTGGGCGTCTCATTTTCCTTTTCTCTGCATATTGTGTTCTGATAATCTTATTCTGCTTCTGATGCTTTCTTATTTCTCTCTGGATTTTCTTCTGGCTTTCTGATGGACTTACTGAGGGAGGATTGGTAATACTGATTGCATTTGCAAGGAAGATACTATGAACTTATAGTTTTTACTTTTACAGAGATTGCTAAATTTCTCAAGTAGCCGAGTCACTCTGGGTTTGCTCATAAATTGTCGATTCACACAAAAAAATAGAAGGCCTGATTTGGACATAAAGCCTGATGTGCTGTGTAATATAGTAATACAAAATTTCTCTTGGTAATTATGTCATCTAGTATGTGGTAGATATCTTGGACTTGCATGTTCTATCATTTAGAAATTGATGACTCATCTGGCATTGGCTACTGGCATCCTTCTCACTTGGGTGCTGTTCAGGCTGTTTTGCTGGCCCACGTTAGTTTTCTAAACCTGGGTCCTTCAGTCTCTCACTGCTCTTTGCATGGTTCATCTGCACACATGACAAAAGGACCTTTGGCTTTCATTAGGTATTTATTAATTGGGAATTCTTCATTTATCTTGTAAAAAAGTCAGACCCAGGCTATGTAATATCTAATTTTGGTGGTTCCAGTTGGAGAGTTTGTCTTGAGTTATGGCTATGGGCTTTTTGGTTTTGGGGGTTTTTTAAGCCTTTTTCCAACTTAAGTAAACTTATTTTCTATTAAGCTCACTCTTTCTATTAAGGGAGGAGGGGCAGACATGATAATGTACTTTTTTTTTTTTTGTGTTGCAACAAATATTATTCTAGTTTTAAAAGCATATTTCAGAATAGAGATGAGTGTTACTGGTTGATGCCAAGGTGGCATATTTATCCGCTACCATTTTTATTGTTTATTCTTGTCTTAAACAGAGACATTTGGGGATTTTTTTCCCTATCAAGTTCCTCAACAGTTAAAATTGCTCAGAGAAGAGCAGATAAATAATTTAAAGACATGAATCTCTAAGTGCAGTTACTTTTTCACATTGTAAGTTAATCTGATAGTAGTATATTTATAAATGTAATGCTGAATGTTCCAATTTAATCAATTTTTTTTTTTGGCTTGCACCTTTTTATTAGTCACTGTGAAAAGGGGTTGTTGTCTGACCTAGGTGAAAGTTTGAGTTAATGTTTTTTAAGTCTCTTCTTACTTGTTTTTCTGAAGCAAAGTTAAATTCAATGTCTTGAAGCATTCCATGTGGAATTGTAGTAGAATCTGCTTTTCACATATCTATCCCTGTGCTTTAATTTTGCATGCACATATATTCTGTTTTATTTCTGCATTTGTATTTTTTTATGTACGTTTTTGCATCTTAGTTGCTTTTGCTTTTTTGCAGTTGGAATATATTTTGCAGTATTTCTTCTACTCTGCTGCCCAGTAGAGAAAAGATGGTTGGTTGTCCTTCTGTATTTAATCCCTAATCACCTGTATGAAAGCAGAGTAAGAAAACAAGATCATGCCTATTTCCATGCCTGTGTCTTTTCAGGGATGGAAGAGTTACTTCTTATCCCTGGGCATGCTCTGCTGTGTTAGTCTAACCTTTAGCATACAAAGCTATTTTTTGCTCTGATGTGCAGAACAAATTGCCAAAACATTATAACAGATTTTTAAAAGATTTTTTTAATTTATTTTTGAGGTAAAGAACAAAATTCTGAATGTAATAAGTGTACCTGATAGTTAGGTAATAACCCATAGCCTGTGTAATTTTATTGGAAGTTTACTACAGCGCAGGCACGTTTAATGGTGGCTGCACATCCCTGTATGTGAAATCACCACCAGCTTAATGAGAAGGAAAGGTTGTGATAAATCTACCAGTCTAAATAGCAACAGGCACTCATATACTTGTTATGACACACAGCCTGCATATTCAAAGCTGGGAAATTATCACCTCCTCTGCATTAATAAAGATGTCAGTGACCAGGGATGTATCTGTGACGGGAAGGGTTCAGGGACCTACCCTGAACTTGTCTGGTTGCTATTTAAAGCTCAAGTGCCTTACACAGGTGGGAATGCATGAGGCTGCCAAAAGCCTTTGCCAGCACACAGCCTGGTCCAGCTTGTGTCAGGACACCTCTTTGCCAGGGAAAAGGCAGGAGAGAAGTAGTAGCAGCAGCTGCTGTGTGGTGTGTCAGGACAGGTGAGGGGAGGTCAAGTAATCAGCTGAGTACCTGAGGCCTTTGTGACACTGCAGATTTTACTGCAGCAAGGTTGTGAGGAGAGACAAAACTTGACTAGAGAGGCTGCATCAGCAACTAAATTTGGCATTGACTCACTAAATTGCCTTTTAGCCTGTTCATTGTTTCACTTGTGTATAGGTCTACCTATACATACCTTTTTCCTCGGTTTTTTCCTCGGACACTTGCCTCTGCTCTAGGATCTTTAGTTGGGGAAACAACAGAACTGCAATAGCAAAGGGCTCCTAGGCTTGAGCTGGGTACATATAGACCACGGTGAGCTTTAGACAGAAGAACTGGGCAGAGAACCTGAGAACAAAGCAGGTACTGACAGGCATTGCCAGCCAAGATAGCTCACAGCAGAGCCCAGAAATGCATTTAAAGCAAAATACATCTATCCTTAGAGCAGAAGGACGGGAGAGGTGTCATTTAACCTCCAAGTCTTCTCAGGCTGTAGTGATGTCTGCTCTCCCTGGGCTTATTTATCAGAGTCATTAATAAGTCATCAGAGTAATTCCCTTTTCATATGAGGTTAGGGGAGAAAGGCATATCTGGGTGCTCCTTAGTAGTCAGAAAGGAAAAGCTGCCATGGAAAAGGAGTATGAACTCTGTGCAATAGGCAGAGAAAGCTCTTTGGTGTCTGGATCACACTGAGATTCATTAGTTCTTGAAGAAAAGCTGAACACTGTGATTTTGTTGCAGGGAGGTTGGGGGTGCAGCTATAAGTCTGCATGCTTGCCATGCGGCTCAAAATTACAGCCCGTAAATAGATGTACATACTTAACCTCCTAGAAGGGCTGTAGCTCCCTGCTGTAGTACAATAAGAATAGTAATACTTACCATTGAGATTGTGCTTTCTATTTGCAGAGCTGTGCCAGTGTTAGGTATTTTAATGTAAAGCGGGCGGGTGATTGTGAACAGGATGGTGAGCTTTTCAATTTCAGGGGCAGTGTTATTCTGCACACTCCCCAGAATAAAAGGAGGTTCAGACCTTTCTACTCTGGCAGCGGGGGCACGGCGTCTTTTCAGCCTTCTTCCAGGAGCGACTCTCGCCGGGGAGCTGATTTCTTCTCGGATCTGACCACCACAGCCCTCAGTAATTATAGCAGCGTCTGAATTCTGAGCTAAAAACAGAAGTGCAGCATGTGCCTATTCCCCATGTGATTCAGAAAGCAGGAAATTGAAAGAGCCTGACTGAGAGGAGAGGGAGCGCAAAGCAATAGACACATCCAATATTTGTCTCAAACCTGCTACGCCTGGGACGCAGGAGCTGTCATCTGCCGGCGCTGATTCTGCGTGCAGCCAGAGCAGAGCCTGATTGGGCGTAGTGGGACCGAAGGGAAAGGGGAGAGGCGGCGGGGAGAGAGTTGGGCTCGCCGCACCGAAATGTAAACAGTGGGAAGCGAGAGGGAGCCCAGCCGCCTTCGTGCTCCGAGGAGCAGGCAGCTGGCTCCGGGCTCCCATGGCTCCGGCAGCGGACCGCTGGCAGGTCTAGCTCTGCCCGGCTCGATGAACAAAACCAGACCCTTCGAAGGATCTCCTGCCTGTGGATATAAATAGGGGGCAAGCGGGATGCGCTAGCTTTCTCCGCCGGCGCTGCAGCTCCTTCGTGCTCCGCGCCGCAGCTGGGACAGGGCGATGGACATGAACATGAAGAAGTTCACAGTGCGTCGGTTCTTCTCGGTCTATCTCCGCAAGAAGTCTCGGTCAAAGAGCTCGAGCCTAAGTAGATTTGAGGTAAAATTCCCCCTAACTTTGTTAAATGTAGCAAATGCCCTTAGGTGCAGGTAGCAGAGGTACAAGAGAATGCCTGCATTTACTGATGTGATAAGTAGTTAAAGGTGCTCTTTCCCTAGAGGTGGTGATATTCGCACCTAATGTTCTTTGTTTCAGTGTAATTCAGTGCTTTTTCTCGGTAGTATTCAATACATTGCATAATATATTTAGTGTGCTGCCAAGAGTCCTTTTATCAGCCTTGCAGGGGAGGAGGAAGCTGGTTCAGGACATCATGAAGTTGTAGGAAATAATTACAGATCCACTTAAATTAGCACAAATGACACCACAGTTTGAAATAGCCTCATATTTTAGTCTTCCCCTGCACTCATAGCATTCTTTCTTAGTGTTAGATTTCCAAATAATTAATTAATTTGCTAGTGCCTTTTATATATATTTGCTATGTTAGATAGGGATTCTCTTGCTTATTTCTCTATAGGTTCTCACGTTTGCACATAATTTTTTGTATTTGTCTTCTCTCCTACGCATCTGTTTTCTGATTTATTTTGTTTTAAGAGAAGTTGTTCTTCAGGAGCTGGGGGGGACAATGTCAAACCTTTAACGACTTAGTGTGGGGAGATGAAGCCAGTTCCAGTAGAAGGTATTAGCAAATTGGAATGTGTGAATGGGCTAGAACCGGGATTTCTGCCTGCCTTCCTCGAACCATTGTTCTTCAGCCCTATATTTGGAGCTGTGAATAGTTGGCAGGATGTGAGATCAATTGAATAGATGTCAGTTATATTTATGTTGTTCACTTTATCATTGCAGATGATCTGCAACCTCTGCATTAAAAGAGAGGTAGATGGAGTCTGATTCCCTTCTGTCTCACATTTATTTTGTGCTGGTGTACTTCAGTTGACCTCTGAGGAGTTACTATGATTTGCACTGGTACTCCCAGGAGGAGGATTAGTCTCATGCCGTGTGAATACATTTTGAAATGTTATTCCCTTAGTGTCCTATTTAAAGCACCAGGTAATTGTTTGAACATAAAGTTCTTCATGTGTCATTGCTTAAACAGGACATGCTGAAAAGCTAAGTCTTTGGCCTGTGTGTTTTGTTGGTTTTTAATTTCTTTCAAAATTATTTAAAATCAACTTTCTTGAAAAATGATCGTGTCAGTTACCTAATTTTATTTTCATCATGAAACAGACATGCTATGCATTTAAAACAAACTAGTAACTCCCTCCTTGCAAAGCACTGTCCCAGTAGGACTGAGGGGAAGTATGGGAATACCTTTTCTTTCCCAGTTATGTAGTCAGAATCACAAAGTTTAAGCTAGAATAAATGTTCCTTGTGGCACACTGTAAATTTTCTAAGCTCATGCTCCACCAGAGACAACAGGAAGCAGACCTGGAGTTACATGAAGGAGTTCTGAGATAAGTGAGTGTCTTCACAGGCCAACAGTGTCAGGATGGGATGTTAGGAGGGGAGCTGATTTGAAGAGAGCAGACCCCCACAAGACCTCATAACTGTTCATTTGAGAGTGCTATAGTTTGGGAGAAATAAATTCCACCATACTAATTGTTTAATTTACTGAATAATCTAGTGTGAATGACCAGTACGACTCAGCATTTGTGCCAGGCTGGACTCTTGCTTCATCTACAAAACAAGTTTTTACAATCCCTTTGACCATCTGTGTTAGGTTTACTGAACTTTCTCAATAATTATGGAATAATTTTCCCTTATGTGAGTTGTATTGTAGAGTTTTTTTTCTGATTTTAAATAATTTACTTCGAGAAGCAGCCTGATAGATATCCTATTGCGCGTGTAGCTTCATTTCGTCCACTTCCCTCCTTTCTCCCCTGGCTTGTCAGTAAAGACCAACTTGATGCAAAGTGACTCAGTATTATAATGGAGTGGAGAATAGGGGCTGTTCCAACTATGAAGAAAAAATGATTCATAAAATCTGTTCTGCTATTTAAGTGTGAAAATCATCAGAGATGTTTCTGCTGGTGGGGGGGGGATGGATGACCAAACATGAACATCAAGCCTCCGCTGTGGTTTTTATCCCCAAGTACTTCTGTGTATAAATTTGTAATTGCAGGCTAACAAGGGCTTGTCAGACAAACAGTGTAAGGAAGCCTGTTGGTAGATGGGTTTTTAGAAGTGAGAATGTTCTTCATCCTAATAGGTAGATATTTTTAAAGATTTGGTAAAAAGGTACAGGTTGTTACATCATGGAATGAGTAAAAATAAAATAAAGGAAAGAAATTTGGAGAAAACACATGTGGCATTGCTTTGCTTAGTGCGCATTAGCTAATGTACCTGGCAGAAATTGTGTTGCACGATGTTATTTGAAATTTGGAAGGGAATTGTTTTGACTACATTGTGTGGGATTTTTGTTACATTGTTCTTTTGGCAAGTTGGGAAAGAGGGTTGAAGGATTTAAATAGATACTTCTAGGCTCAAGCATTTGATATATTTAAAATACCACTATTAGAGTAGATTCAAAAATAATACTATATTAGTTTTTAATATCATGATTAATTACTTTTTCTACTGTGGTGTTCTACACTTTAAATTCATTTGTAATGAGTTTCATAGCTTACAGAGCCAGGATACAGGTGCAGAAAAGGAGTTAGCAGATCACAGCTTGTAACTTGACCTTTTCTTAATTGTTTCATATGCCAATGTCATTGCTATACCTGAAACAACAAGATCATCACCTTATGTAGATAACTGGGTTTCACACTTCGTCCTCCTAAAAGAGGCAGAATGCACTCTGGTAAATGAGATGTTATTAGTGTTTCATTTCATCTTGCCTAAAATGTACACCCTTTTTATTATTCTGGAAAAACCTGGCTGAAATTTGAATTTATTTGGCTACAGTTTAGGGGTTTCAGTTTATATTATTTTTCAGTATGGCCTGCATTGCCCTTCATTTATAAGGTATCTAGTGATGTAATTTTTTTGCATGTGCAGAGCCAAGTTTTGTCCTTCTGCATGCACAGAGGTCTGATTGAAATCAGCTGAAAATCCAGGAAAGTCAATGGGAACTGCATGTGTGCATCTGAGAAAGGGCTTTGTGTATGGTTCTTGCTGAGTGTTGATGACCATGAATGTGAAACCATGAGGATAAAGTATGCACAGTGTGGATCTGCTAAAGACTTTGAGCGCCAGTGGAATGCATCTTATGGCTGTGAGCAATATCCCTTGATTTATAAATCAAAATTTAAATATGCCATTCGAATAAGCTAGGAAATACCTAAGCATGTAAAGAATTTGATAATATTTATTCCAGTGATGCAGGACCCTTTTTTTTTTCTTCTTTTGAGAAAATGACCAATTAAAACATTGTCTTTTATTCTTTTTGAAAAAGCTTTTGACTTCTGTGTTCCTGACGTATTTTTAATTCATTATTCTTACTCTTTAATTTTTCTAATTCTTGCTAAGTCTTGCTGGTAATGATGAATAGGGCTTAGAGTCTAGCAGAGTCCTTTCAAATTAATTTAAAATTAATTTGGAGCCTGGTGTGCCTTGGCATGGTCAGTTTGAGAGGCAGGATCTCCTGTGGATGATTCAAAATTGGGTGCTCCGTTGGTTCCAGCACTGGCACGTAGGAAATGGAAGTGAGCCTATGCAGGCTTGTAAGTAGTAGTGCAGAAGGAGTGGCACTGGCTTTGTAATATTTTGCTACAAGAAATTTATGGTTCTGATCTTAGGCTCTGATTCTGATTTCCTACAAGCTAAAGTTACAGCAGACTTAGGAAAGAGCCCAGAAAATGCTGAGCTAGCCTGCTTCTTTTCCACAGTGGGCTGGAGCAACACTTTGCTTGCAAATGCTTGTGAATTATTCTGCACTTGTATAAAGGACAATTCTGTTCCTTATCAGCAGTATGTCCTTTATTCTGCCTTTTTTATTTTTTTATTTTTATAGTTACTTACTTGGTAGAGGAATAGAGTCTTTCTGTCAAAGGTTAGCCAGAATAAGTGCAAAGAAAAGAGATGGTGATCATCAGCCCAAGAACATCTCCGCAAGGTGCAAGTCCTGAGGCAGCTTTAGTTTTTATTTTTTTTGCCTGTGGTAATGATGATCTTTGTGATGTGTGTTCTTGTTACAGCAGAAGTTACCGACACTATTGTAGTGTCTAACTTCCCCCAGCTGCAGGCAAGACTTTTATGAGGAAATGCTGCAATTCTTGTAGTCTTGCATGGCTTGCTGGGGGGAAGGGAGGCAGGGAGTGGAGGGAGAGAGAGAGAGAGAGCAGGAGGAGCATGTAGTCCGTCACACAGGTCACTTGAGGAGCCAAGAAATCCATTTTTCAGGTTCATTTTGACAACTTGCTCTGTCATTACAGACAGTTCAGACCTTTGTATTTTCTTATTCCCATTTGAAAAAAGGAAAATTATTATAAATATTCAAGTCCTTTGATACTATTCTACCTATTTACATTGGGTTTGGGGGCAATACTCGTATGTGTACACATTCATAATAAAGGAATTGCTCCCAATTCCCCAGCTGCTTCTGACTTTATCCCAGATGAAGTCTCATGTGCCTCAGGCTTGATATGTGCTCCTTTCCACAAGCCTCAAATTAACTGCTGAGCTGCAGAAAGGGAAAGTTAAGCAGGTAGATGTGGGGAAAACTTGTACATAGGAAAATCATAGAAAATTTGGACTGGGAGATATCTAAAAACCCTTAATCTGGGCTCCTCTTCCTACTTAGGCAGCACCAGTTATATCTAAACTATTCCAACACAGACATTTTTCTAATAAGAATATTGAAGGTCTCCAGTGGTAAATTCCCATAACCTCTATACATGGTATATTTTGCAACATTATCCTTAGCATCTAAGGATTTTCCTAATAACTAACACAACTTTTCTTAAAGCAGCTTAAGCCTTTGTCTTGTCTTCCCCATTGTAACTGTGAAGATGAGATTGTTTCTTTTTCATTGCAGCAGGATTTTTATGCATTTGAAAGCTGTTCAAGTCCCTTTCCTCAGTCTTTGTGGTAGGGTGGGAAAAATGTCTTTTCTCCTTTCTGAAAGTTAGGGACTTCCCGGAACAAGACTCTGGGCCAGTTACAGCAACATTGTTAGGGAGTATCTGTTCCTTTTTTGGATGCTAATTATCCCTTGTAAAAATCAGTTATATTTCAAAGGCCCCTACCCTGCCAAAGACCAATCCAAATTGTCGTTTTATGCTCCATTTCCACGATCTAAATATCTGCGTGATTCCTTGATCTGATGGTATTTGGCATTGAAGGCAGTGCTGACAGCATTGATCCATGGGCTCTAATGTCAGATGAATTCTGACATAGATCACACAATTAAACACAGGCTCTGGTCACATAGCCAGGGTACACCAATGTTTGGGCATAGAGCAGGCGCATGGGATAACAGAATATAACAGAAGAGGTCTTCATTTGGTGTGGGGTGGGTCCTGTCTGGTCAGCTGGTGGGACATGCACACACCTACGGACTAATGATGGAATTACAAAGGAAGAGGCCAGTGCTCCTCCTCTCTGGGCCAGGTAGTGCCCTGGTTCCCTGTGCCTGGAGCATCTGTGTGTGGGTGTACAGGAGACGAAGAGCTGGACCTGATGGACTGGCTGGAACCTGTGGGCAGCTGAGCCCCTGCCTAGCATTTATTTGTAGTAATGTAGTTTTATGTGAGTGAAAAACATGTAGTTTTATTTTAAGTTTTAGCTTATAGCATGATGTGCTGTCTGACCCTGTTGCTCAAAAAGTCTGTTTTCAGAGGGTTTAGCTCTTCTGCATCTATTTTTTATTACCAGTAGCATTTGATTAATGCATTTTTCTGCTAGTCTCAGGAGACGACTCCTTTTGTATGTGCTTTCTACATTTGTGTCCTCACAGGTAACTGGAAGTATTTCTAAAGTAAGATAGAAATCAGAACAAAAACCCTCCTTATGTTGATTTAACAGTTACTCAAGTACAAATACTTTTCATCTAAATATTTGCTAGTCATTTCCTCTTGTTCACTTAACAAGACTTACTGTCCCAGTTCAGCAAGTATTCAGTAAAAGTATTTGCTGTTAAGAAAGACTCCAAGACTGCAGAGAAGCAGCAGTTGGTTCTGCACACCTGACCTACTCCGTGCGTGTGTGTGTGTGTTGCCATCAGGTCTTACAGACTACAGTTTTGTTTCCTGGAGGACAAAGTTGCAGGAAATAGAAAAGAATGATTGGATCACTAAATCTGCCTTGAAAATAGCTTTCTGACTGAGGATGTGTAAGGAAGCAAGGGATATGTCCATTCGGAGTCCTTGCATGACAGCTACAGTTCACACGCAGGGAAGTGCCTTCCAGGAAAATAGTTTGGGGTGCATGTTCCCTCACTGGGTGCATGGATGGGGTGGGGTGGCCACAGACGGCTTTGGAAGACTTTGAAGGGAGCGACTGTCCTTTGCTGTTCAATCTCTCCCACTGCTTTGAAATGTATTTTATTTGAAATGTATCAGAATTTCAGCAGAGCTGCTTTTACTGTGAGATGTGGGAGAACATACAGCTCTTTTCTAGCTGAGCACCAGGAGTTCAAGGATACTGGAAGTGCAAACCATGAGAGCACAGAAAACAAAACCACAATGTTTCTAATGAAGAAAATCTTTTCCTCAGATTGCAGTATATTATTTGGCATTGTGTAGCAGTGCATAGGCAAGAAGGGAAAATACAGTTTACTAGTGTGCCTTCACATGGTAAGTAATGATAGTAACTGGCAAAATGCCAGTTAACTCATTAAACCTTAACACATGAGCTCATGCAAAGTCCAGGTGTAATTCAAGGGTGTCACGCCTCTTTCCTGCAGGGCCAAATCTGAACCTGTGTATGACTGGCAGAAGGCAGTAAATAGTTCCCTTTTTAAAGAATTGTTATGAATAAACGGAAGGCTTTGCAAGGGGGAGCTGAGTGTGTGGGTTTACCTATAAAATTCCCCTTTTCCTTCTTTTAGTAGAAATTTCTGTAGTTTTTTCTAGTAGCAAAGAAATCCTGCATCAGTTCAACTTTGTTTTCTCTTCACTTCCATGTTGCCAGTAGCTAGTGCACAGGTTCTGTGACTCTGACAGATATCTTTGCTTTAAACTTCTGCATCAGCAGACCTCCATGCCAGTCTTTCCTGTATGATAAAACCTCTGTGACTAGAAAATGTCTGGGACAGCAATTAAATATTGTAGTTGCATTAGTTGTAAAGCAATCTCTCTAAATAGCTGAAACCCTGCTGGATGTGCTGCTAACTCTGCACAATTCCTACTTTATTCCTGTGTGGTGATGCACTGCAATTATTTCTAAAAGGTAATGTGAAAGCAAGGCTTTATGTTAGATTATTTCTGTGACACAGTTCAAGACTGTTTCATATCACTAGATTTGAATTTTTTTATTACTTAGTGTGTACAGATATTAAATAGTACATACTTCAGAAGTTTTTTATAACATGTCATTGTTGTAAAAAGTTGAAGCTTTTTTCTGGCAAGTAAAATCACTAATTTTTATTCCAAAACAAACTCCTTAATATTCCATTAAATCAATGTTATTAAGATAGTTAAACCAAGAAATTTTCAAAACGTGAATGATTTTCATGCGTTGGCATTTTATGGCTGATTTCAAACACATTGCATTGCCTAAATTTGAATGAAGGGAAAGGATGATGTATCCATTCTTGTTTTTCAGATTCTTGTACCCTTGAGAGTTATCTTCTTTTTATGTGGCAGCCAGTGAAATAGGCATAAGAGGGAAATTAATCTTAGCTCTTCTGCATTCTGTCAACTTCTCTTCAACTTCTCCTTCCAAAGGAGGACCACATGTTATGGATTACTCAAGAAATGGGTGAAAGTGTGTTATATTAATCCATGCCGGAAAGTGCTGTGTGGGGTAAAGGCAGGAAAGCCCCCACTGCAGTAGGCACCAATTAATCCCTCTCAGTCTCTCCAGCATTGTGAGGTTGTCCAGGTTTATGATGCCTGCCAGTCAGATGTAACAATACTGTTTTATTTTCATTATTTAAGCCTGCTTTGTTCACAGTGAAGTTTTAGCAATTGTAAGGCAGAAAATATGTAAACCTAATAAAGCAGAAGTTGGGTCAAACTAAGCTGAGGGGAATTGAGGGGAGACTTTGCTTTCTCCTCAAAAAATTTTTAATGTGCATTATCCTTAGCTTGGTGGCTAAATCAAGCTATTATGTCATAAGGATGAGCACTTTGGGGGCATTTGCCCCGGTCTTAAAAAAAGACAGTTGCACCTACCATGTTAACTGCAAACTGATGCTAGACAAAAATAAGAAATCACCCATGTTACCAGAGCTGGAGACAAACCAGTTCCCATAATCTCTTACTGAGACTTGTTTTTTCCCCCATGCATTTCAAGTTTTTATGCATTTGCAGAATTGAGAAATCCATCATAAAAGCACGCTTCAAGTGCACCTGTTTTTTCTTTTCATATTTTTATGGAAAAGTTAATGTCACGTCATAATATAGCAAGTGGCAATGCTGATAAGGATTGTGGTCCGCAGGACTTACTCTGTCTGCAAAGTAAGTGAAAGCAATATTTATTCACCTACCTGCCTCTGTTCCACCAGTACAATTATGGCATCATCCAGATGTTTTCTTTTCCCTTCCTACAGCTGTTAATGCCATCCATGCTCTAGTATCCCTTCTCACACGGCAGAGAAACTCCATCTGTAGTTGCTTTTTTCTGAAAGACCAAATGCCTGGAAAAAAGAAGCCTAATGTCATCTTTTTCCTGCTGGTATGAAATGAATTTCTGAAAGTCTTCTCTGCAACAGGGAATTTGTATTCTAGCAAACAAATTTTTCATTTTTCCCAGACAGAAAAACCCATATGGGAGATTAGAAGGAATACCATTGATGATTCTGAGGACTGTCACTTCCAAAGCACAGACTACCTCTTTTGATTATCTGCCAAAAGATATATGTTTTATCCCAATTGCCTTTTTGAAAATATTCTCTCCACACATCAGGATAAAGTTTACATTCCAATTTACTCTTGGAGACAGGTATTCCACTATGAAAGTATCTCAGTTACCCATAATCATAGTTTTCTTAGTCAAAGATAATTATGTGAATGGTGCCAACTTCCAGGTTTTCCCTTGCTTGGTTTAAAAGCATTTTCTCTCTCTGTAACAGGTTGTAAAACATAACATAAAATTAATTTGGGTAACGTTTGTGTTGAAAGAAATGCTATGATAGGCAGATATTTGTGATATAATGGGAGGAATTGTTTCCTTGGAGTTGTATGGAAAGTTTTAAGTTTTTAATTTTGTATTTCTGTCTTTCTCATAATGTGTCAAATGAGCAAATTAAAACTGTAGCCTGTTCTAATGCAGATGATCTGTGTCATTTCAAAACCAGAGCTTTTTTGAATAGCCTTATTTGTGAAAAACAGATCAGTCTTTTGCTTCTGCTCTTGACCACTTGTTCTTCTATTGATCAGTTTAGGGTTTTCTCTTTGCCTCATCTTTTGTGCTCATCTCTTCCTCCCTGTTATTAGCCACATGCACAACCATGGTAATCACAACCTATCCCCAGGGAAGTGGGGACTTACAAAACTTTAAATGTGCTGTACGCACCACAGCCAAGAGAATGTTTGCCCTTTTACCCTAGCTTTTTTAATCCTTTTGCTGGGGTGAAATTCATGGCACTGAGACAGAAATAAGAATAGAGCTCTCTCCATGGAGTGCCACTGTGGTCTGCAAGCACTCATTTATCTTTCTGGTGATCAGAGAGCTGTTGTTGTCTGGGATTTTGTATCATCTCTTCAGGGAGGCACATCAACTCCCCATTTTTCAGTTACTGAAGAGAAGAAATTAAGTTGTTTTTCCCTCCTGGGATATGATTCTTTACTCTTGTCTGCAGGCTTTTCTTCCCTTTTGTAAATAAAGGTTGATGATTTGAATGTGCTGTGCACTGGTGTAGAATCACACAGCTGGACTGCGGAAATGCTGAGCTCCACACTGATGGAAACTGTCCCTTTGAGACCAGGCTCTTGACTCCTGGTGTCCACTGAAACTCACTTTGCATTCTCAGATATTTCCCTTGTAATGTAACAGTTTTGCTTTTTCCTTCTCCCTCACCCTATCATTTATCTGATTCAGCTTTTTTGTTTTATGCTTTAGACTCAAACAATGCAATCACATGTTTTTGCTTTTCTTCTGCTGCCTTTGTTTTGGTACTTTCCACCCTCAGTTTACTGAGGTAACTGGGAAGTTACCAGTAAAAACAAAGCTTTGTTTGAGGAAGTGCTGATTCACAGATGGTACTCACCTCTGAGGCTGGGCAGTGGTCAGATAGCTCTGGAGCAAATCCCAAACGCAGTACTTACTATGTATCTCAGAAATGTCCTCATTTCGTATACTATAGTCCTTGCTTATTTCTCTTCAAATATCTCTGCATTCTGACTTTCTGTAGTTTAAATGTCTTGTGATCCTTTCTCCTTCAGGGAGAGCAGCAGCAAAAACTCATTGGGAGTCCCCTTGCATCACAGGCTCCCGAGAGTGTTGCTGAGGGCTTCAAACCTGTGACTCAGCTCTGCTTCCAGTTGAGCTCAAGCGTCTGTCTGTCTGGGACTTTAGCTTTATGTAGTGCAATTTTCACAGCACCTCTACTCTGGCTTTAAAGCATGGTTACTATGGCATCTACAGTATCTTAGAAAATAGTGAAGTAAAGATACCAGTGCTAATATTTTTTGTTGCATGACAACTTTTGTTCCTGTTTTGCCTGTGTGTTTTCACCCTCTATGTTTTCCTTTGAGCCTTGATGAAAAAAATTCAAAGTGAAAATGAGATGATGATTTTGGTCCACTGTAATTTCAAATATGTGAAATCATGCAAAGTTTTGTGGTTTCTGCTCAGTCATAATGCATTTCAACTTCCTGAAAGGAGTAAACTTGTGCAGTTGTTCATCTTGGGATTTCCATGACAAAGTTAAAGTTAGCCGGCATTAATTTAGTCATTTATGATAAAAAGATCTTCCATGCAAAGCACCTTACCCTTGTGGTCAAGGGCTACTTCTGTTAAATTTACAATGCCATAAAGCCTAAACCAGTGCAAACCTACATGACTCAAAGCAAATGAAAAGCAAATCAAATTGCTCTTTTTTCCTCCCTCGAACTGTATCTGAGATCTGAATCAGAAGAAATTGTATTGCTTTTGTTGTGACACTTAACACAGTAGCAGACTGGCATTGTTGTTGTTGTTGTCAGAGCAGCATTCCTTCTTCATTTCCAAAACTTGAGATGTAGCAGAATGTTTTAACAACCTGCTCTAGGTATACTTCCTTGACTTCTCTGTCTTCTGGCTGGTGGCCTCAAGTTGCCAACAAGGACTGTACCAAAAAAAGTAAATCTTGTAGTTTAATGTTTAAGTGCATCTTGTATTATTACCAGCTTTTTGGCTAGCACAAAATTAGTGTCATCAAAACTGAATGTGTAAAAGAGGGTTATCCCCTGGCCAAGCCTTTGAACCTAGATGGCTAAATTTGATGGTGTTGGAGGGTAAAGTGCCCATGGCAGTACATCTGGATCTGAAATCACAATATTCTATCCGTGTGGCCTCTAGAATATATTGATAAAATCAGGAATCTCCTTTTTTCTCAGTGTAGTTCAAACTCTTGCCTAACTGAATCTTAGAGTGTCTTGTTCGTTCTTCCTAAACTAAAATGTCTTCAAGGCCTATTTATTTAAATAAAACCAGCTATGTGAATCTTGAACTGCTGGTGTTCCCAGCCAGTAGTGGATGAATGAAATGTTCTGTTATGCCTGTAGGGATGATTCCCTTGTATGCAACCCAAAATGTCAGAGTATTATGCTGGTTTTCCTTTACTTTTCTGAAATTGTGATGTGTCAGTGTGCTGTGTCTCTGTCATGTAGTCATCTGTGTGAACACAGGAGATTTACTGAAAAACTGAATTGTTGATGTGGATTCATTTTTAGCCCAGGTTCCTAAAGAATTGAGGCTTTATACATGTCCCCACAGCCCTTTCTGGCCCTTTCCTTTGAAAGCATTGTCAAATTCAACAGAGAAAGGGAAAAGAATAGTGTTCTTGAAGACATAACGTTCCTGTAAGATTCATGAAAATAGGGGCCTAGAGAAAGGGACACCACTGCTACCGCAAAATGAAGGAACAGGAGGAAATAGAGTGGGAGCATTTTCCTTAGCCACTAAAGAAACCAAGCAGAGGGAGATGGTGGGAGAGTGGGACAACTTGATAAGAAACTGGGATTCCTCACTCCACCCTTTGCACAACATTACTATGCTTTGATGCCAGGAAGCAAAACAGGATTTTTTTGGTGAGAAGTATATTTGGATTTGCTGCAAAACAAGTGGATTAGTCTATTTACCTGCGTAAACATTTGGGCTTTGAAATGCTATAGTCTCCAACAATGATGTAATTTATCGTAATAGTGCAGTCTTTTACTGGTGTTTTTCCCTTACTATGAAGTAAGCAAGCTCTTTTGTTTTAGAAATTCCTGCTTCTCATCTAATGGGCTAGGCAGAAGTAGTAACTAGTAGGGCTATTTTATCAAGGTTACTGAGATGCTTTTGCTATAAGAGGCAGGCAACGTAGTACAATGCTGGTTGTTTTTCCTCTTTGGAATCCAGTGATCATCTTAGTGTGGAAATATATTAAAGATATTTCTTTGGAGTCACTTAAAATGTGATATACTAAGGGGAAAAAGTGGCATTTTACTATAATTTATGGAGTAAAAAACTCACAGAACTGAACAAAAAATGACTGATTTATCAGTAGAATTATTTTTAAAATCCTATAGAAGTTAGTAGAAAGTGTAGGCTGACAAAGAATTCATCATATGATATATATTATATATATTTCATATAATATCATATTATAATAACTCACAAGGTTTTAGAATCCTTGTTACAGAATTATAATAGAATACCAGTGTTTTCTTGAAATACCCTGTCTTGCTAGCTAATTCTTGCTTTGATGACATGAATAATTAATTTCTTTGGATAAAAGTGCATATTTAGAGTGGTAAGAAAGGTTTTGCAGGTGCAATGAGGAGTCCTCAGGCAGGAATATTTGGAGTAAGGAAATCTGGGAAGAATATTGGTGTTTCCTGATGCTTTTCTTTAAATAGTACACTATAATTACTGTTGCAAAATTCTGTTGCATACACTATCAATTTACTTAGTTTGTTGTCTCATATTTGCACGCTGAATAGTCAAATTGACCAATCTACAAAATTTTGACATTTTCTGATCATTATAGGATGTGTAAATAGCAAAACAAGGTTTCTTCTTGGTGACACTGTGAAGCTGCTAAATTTCTTTGCCAAGCCCCAACTTCACAGCTGTGCCCCACAACCTTGACTTAAAACTGACCTGTTTTGCACAGCCTCCTCACACTTTGCCTCTGAATTGTGAATGAGACATCAATGCATATAGGAGAGAAGGGGACTTGTGTGGGCACATATAACAAATGTTTTACACTAACCAGATTATACACATCTTTTTATCAGACAGTCTGTTCTGTTGTTTGCAATAAAGGGAACTTAAGCAAATAATGCCTAGTGGCATTTTGCTCTTTTTCAGGACAGTTTCTGAACAGGATTCAGATGATACTATTTATAAGAAATATGTTGTAATTATAGCCATATTTTGTATGTGTACATGTATGGCATTGACATGAATAATGCATGTAAATGGTGTAAATACCAAAAGTATGGCAGTTTTTCCATGGAAAATGCTACTAAGAGGATTAGAGTTTGATCTCATAATACCATACGTAACCTCTCATTGACTCAGAGTGGAGGATTGCTTAGTTCTGATGGTCACCAAACAGATCAGCAGCTCATGTTTTTGCTGCTGACATTCTGTTTGAACTGAAATTGCTACAAAGATAACGTTGTTTTTTTTTTTCTTAATTCATGAAAATCTCTCCCCAAACTGGTATTGTGCAACTTATTTAAAAAAATGTTTTCTCCATTTCAGCATTTAAACTCCTCTTAAAATTATTTTCAGGGCATAAACGAACAATTTCTGACCTTGTTTCTTCCCTTTTGTTCTGAAGGTTGAGTCATTTTTCTGTAATGTCTCCTGGCCCCACAGGTGAACATTTTTCCCTTTTGGTCTCTAAGAGGCTCTTCCTGTCCATGAAAAGTGCTCCTAATGAAATAATCTTTTTCCCAGCTGCTTCAGATGCATCTTCAGTTCCACTGCTGAAACCTATCCGGTAGACTAAACCACTTACCTCCCCTTGTTTAAATATCTCATAAAAAACTATTCTTGCCACTAGCTGAAGCAAACAAGCACAGTGGACCATTTCATGCTGCAAATATCCTTTCCTTGAAACTTCTGAGGTTTTTCTGCTGCCTTCACTCCTGCTCTGTAGCCCTTCCCTTTCTCATAGAATGGTAGAATGGCCCTAATGAAATAATCTTTTTCCCAGCTGCTTCAGATGCATCTTCAGTTCCACTGCTGAAACCTATCCGGTAGACTAAACCACTTACCTCCCCTTGTTTAAATATCTCATAAAAAACTATTCTTGCCACTAGCTGAAGCAAACAAGCACAGTGGACCATTTCATGCTGCAAATATCCTTTCCTTGAAACTTCTGAGGTTTTTCTGCTGCCTTCACTCCTGCTCTGTAGCCCTTCCCTTTCTCATAGAATGGTAGAATGGCCTGGGATGGAAAGGTCCTTAAAGATATTTTTGTTCCAAGTCCCCTGCCATGGACGGGAGCACATTTCACTAGACCAGGTTGCTCAAAGCTGTATCCAAGCTGATCTTGAACACTTCCAGGGATGGCACATCCACAGCCTCTCTGGGCAGCCTGTTTCAGAGCCTCATCACCCTCACAATAAAGAATTTCTTCCGAATACCTTACCTAAATCTACCCTCTTTCAGTTTAAAGTCATTATTCCTTTGTCTATCACCTCATCTTCCCATCTGGTGTTGTACCAAAGGCAGTGGACCCCCTTTGGCCAGGGAATGTCTGCTGGTCATTGAGGGCAGCTCCATGTTCACATTTAAGTCCTAACCACTGAGAGATGTTTTTGCCTTTGCATTGACATTTTTCTAATATACACTGTGCACCATCTACTAGGGACACACATGGCTTAAATATGGAATCACCAGTTGCATACCTCTTTGGTTTTTCAAATGTCTGTGCTTTACAAAGCCTTCCAGCTTTTCCTTTCATAGTTCATCACACTAGGGAAGTGAATGACTTGCACCCAAAACTCTTCCTGGGTTGCCAGTGCATTTATTAGCATAATGTTAAGGACTGTCAGAGTTTTTGATTCTGTATGATAATCAAAACTATCTGCACAATTATAATGGTAAAACTCCAAAGGAAAATTCAGATATTTCTTTTGGTTCAAATAATAGATTTCTGTGTTCTCCACTGAATGGCTCCATTTCTTAATGATAAATAGCCCTCACAGAGAACACCCACACTATCAAGCTTCCCCAATGTTAGTACACCTGTGTTTTATTTCACAACCAGTCCATTCCCAAGCTTCTTACTTTTGTTAGAAACTTGAAGATGGGAAACACCCACTCCATTTATTTGCTGTGCATGTGTCCCTCAGACCAGACAGACACTCCCAGGACATGCACTGGTGTTCTTTACTGTCACACCATGGTGAGCTCATGTGCCCTTACTTGTCCTGGTTTCAGCTGTACTGCAGCCACCTTCTAGAGAACTAGGTTTATCCTTACTGCTTCTACACTAAAAGCATTTTGTTTCAGGACCAACCAACACTGAGCTCCCCAGTAGTCTTTAAGTGCACTTTTCCTAGAGCTTTCTTCATTTATGCCCTCTGGATTTATATTCAGGAGTTCCTGGTCATTTGAGCAGAGAGACACAAATACTGTAAGGTTTCCAAACCCAAAGAGTTTTATCTTGCGGAGGAAAAAAAGGTGCAGTACCAGAATAAAGTTTGCATGTGTTTCTTTGCCTTTGTTTCTTCCCCTACTTAGGTATTGTTGGGCTTTGATCAGGGTGGATTTATATTCAGTTCTCTGTATTCAATTAATCTTAAAAAGTTTTCTATCCTTCACGGCTTCCCATCCCAGATACTCTTCTGAAAGGATTTGGGCTCTGACTGCATTGTTTCTCTTCCTGACTAGTCACATTCAACAATACCCCTCTCTGGAGGGGTGTATAAACAGGAAAACAACTAAATATAGATCACAGACAGAGAAGGAATAGAATGCAACAGAGTGCATAAAGAGAAGGACTGCTTGCACAGATGGTGTAGGGCCTAGAGGAAATGTGGAGGGAGAGAAAGAGAGAGGCTTGAGAAGGAACAACAGAGATGGGGAAAAAAATTACCTGTGGCATAAACTGTTTATGGGAGAAAAGGGGCAGACAGACCATCCCTCTCTTCCCTGGAGCAATCTGTAATGAACTGGGCTAGAATGAACAGAGAACAGAGGCCAAACTAGACTTGAAATCTTGTTTACTTCATGGTTATCTGCTGCCTTGATTAGAAGCTGGTCAGCCGAACAGTTTTGAGTACTGCAGCCACGGTCTCATAGTCAGCCTGCTTTGGTGGAGCAGAAGGTGGGGGAGGTCAGCCTTCATATAAACATAATTTCATGGAATGGCACACTGTGAGAAATGTAGGGAGGTGCTATTTCAGCCATCTCCCTGCCTTGGTGTCTTACGTTTTTTAGTTTTATTTTCTTATGCATTAACACAGGCTGCTGACCTGGAGCAGTCTAACAGCCTCTGGTCAACAGACTGCCTTAGAGGAGGAAGAGGGACCTTACATCTCTCCTCCTCCTTGCTGTAGCCCTCACCCTTCCTGCCCAAGCAGGTAGGATGGACTATGGCACATTGCTGCATCCTTACCCATATGCACCAGGACCCATCTGTGTTCCCAATTTCCACTTTCTCAGCAGGCATGTGTTGCTATGAGTGCCTCTGTAAATTGGGAAGATGAAGTGTTCCTGTGGTAAATTACCCACTTTGAAGCAGTGGCAGCAGCAGGGAATGGGTGGCTGTGCTTTGTCAGCCTGCAGAAAACTTCTTGGTGTCTTTGCTCAAATCATGGACAAAGCAGGGCAGCACTGACACCCCAGGCTGTGGACTAGGGCAGCAATGGGCAGATCTAATCTACTTCTGCTGCCAAATTACAGGGCAGTAATTTTCAAGGGAGATGGAGAAAATGGTAGGAAAAAGAAACATATTTGATTGCCATTGCTAAGTCTGCCAAACGCTGATGGTTGGAGACTCAGTTCATTTTTGGAAGGATACACAGAGATCTATGTAAATTAAGGCTGGATTCAAAACCTTCTGCTGCTCCTCTCTGTGCACAAATAGCTTCTCTACAAATAATATGTTGTCTGTCTTTCTCTTCCCCAGCATCCTTCCAACAGATCTGCACAGGCTAGACTGTCAGTTGCTGATGACCTCTTTTTGGAATTGATGGTTATGTGGGACTTTTTATATTGCCAAGCAATTTTATGCTGTTTTGTTTTCTGTTCTATCTATAAGTCTGCAATTACTCATATTTCTTGTTTAGAAACAGATTTGGAAAAAAATTATAGTGACAGAAAATAGCCATCCTATATCCCATTTAAGTGTTAAAGCCATTCTTCATTCTACCTTTTATTCTTAAAATGAGGAATATGTTCATTTGAGGAAATTTTTTCTTGTTTGAGCAAGAATGAGGAAAAAAAACCATTGTAGAAAAGCTTTAAGGGCTCTATTTTTCTGGAAATTAAACAAACAGCACATTTATAATGTCCCAAAATGATGAATAAATTAGGGGTTTTTTTGTTATTTATTTGTTTTTGTTGTTGTTGGGTTTTTTTTGGTGGGTTTTTTGTGGTTTTTTTTGGTTTTTTTTTAAATTTAACTGACTCGTTTACAAGAGTATTATTTGACAGTTAATTTATATTTTATAAGCAAAATATATCTTTATTAGTATTGTTGGATTTAAAGCACCAGAAAGCTAAGTCTGAGACTCATTGGTTTGTGGAAAGATGTGTCATCTTTGAAGATATTATACCACTAGTATTTTGATGAGAAATACTACTTATTGTTGAGAAAGGGCCAGTAATTGCATTTATATTACAGCAGAAAATTATGTGGAGTAAAATCAATGTACACCAGTTTTTCAGTTGTTTTCAAAATACTGCAGACTGACTCCATTTTATATTCTCCTGCATGATAAAATCTACAGTGTGTGCCTGCACGGTTTTGGTTTTATTTTGTTTTTTCAGACTCTCAAATTGTACTTTACTGTTTGAAAAGACTAGACTGATTATAGCACAGTAATAAAAGATGACAAATCTTACCCCTTCTGTCCCCAGTAAGACCAAGGTGGTTCAGCAGTAGAACCAGTGCAGAGAAGGCTGCAGTGCTGTACGCGTCCAGTGTCCGATAGAAATATGCCATTGGTCCTTTAGATCTAGGGCTCTGCTGCAGACTCCACATTGTTCTATGAGTCCTTTTCCTTTTTTTTTAACAAGGAGGTTCTCTAAGGTAAAATTGGGATTGTTTTCTAATGTGGTATTAACTGACATTACTTCTGATACTGAAAGTCTTTAACTGCAATACTTGCTACGTACATATAATTTGTGTTAGACAAGTAACTGTGAATTAACAATAAGATAAATGGTTAAGAACCTGGTATTATATGCCAAATAAAAGCTATTGTCAATTATTGGTAATGGAAATGTGCATTTTTGTTGCTCTGTGTATCATCTGTTATTCTAAAAGTATGCAATATCTTATGCAACTATGAATGTTCTATATTTATGAGAAATTGTAATTCAAATGGACAACTGGGTAGTGACGAGTTGAAGCCTTCAGTTTTTTTATTCAGCACATACAGAGAAATGTAGATTCTCTGCAGCCCCTGCCTCCTTTCCCCAGTTCTGGCCCCTGATGCCATCAGCAGCCCTGCTGCAGTCCCTGGGTGTGCACAGGGGTGAGCACACAAATTAATGCATGCTTATATGCAAACATCTGTCTGTTCTACCTTGTCCATGCTCCAGACAGCTCATTTTGCAGATTTCAAGCTCGTCCCTACCTGAGGACCAGCAACCACCAGAGCCTGACTCCTTTGGTCCCTACCCTGAGCCTTGGCTATGCCTAAGAGGCTGTGATGCCTTTCTTTTTGGGATGTTTTGCAACACCAGAGATGCAAGAAGGAGCAGTGGGCTTTCAGTTCAGTTGAGGAGCCATTTCTGTGGCTGCTCCGTGTTGCTACCCACCAACAGAGCACGGCTGTTCCAGGTGCTTTGATTGTGAAGATCGAAAATCCCCTGTGGACTTTGTCAGTAAGGGGTGGGATGGGGG
>VZTX01020016.1:166009-325599 GCA_013400915.1 Pardalotus punctatus | reverse complement strand
GGGGGGGTGGGGCTGGCAATGAGGGGCTATAGCAGAAAGAGACAGCAAAACTCAGACCAAAGATGCAGTGCTTCAGAAGAGAGGAAGGCTCCCTTTGAACATAATTTAAAATGAGAGGAGAAGGGAGGAGAGAGGAACATGGTAGAGGGAAGGAAGGAGCCACACTGAAATAGAAGACAGAGAAACAAGGGTGTGGAGAGGATTGGAGTGAACACTCAGCAAAAGGCTGAGAAACTTGTCAAAAGCTTACAGAGTGCTGGATGTCTGGAAAAAGCGAAAACCTATTTTGACTGTTTGAGCAGCTGTTCCTGCCAGCTGGTTTTGTACTCTGCAAGTCTTGCCCCCCTCCTGCTACGCCTTCCCCAAAGTGCACTGTAGTGAATCACAGCTGGTAACTCCTCCAGCTGTAGATGCAGTTTGAGCAGAGGAAAGCTAATATCCTCTGATGTTTCTAGTTTTTGGCTGGAAACCCCATTAATGATAGACAATCTACAGGCTCCTGCTTTTTCTAGCATATAGCAAGGTCCAGCAAAGAACATGCAATTTGCGCCCACAGTATTACAGAAGAATGCAATAAAAAACTCCCTGAAAGAGAGAAGCAAACCTAACAGGAGGACTGGTGTTGGTCAGAGTTACATCTCTGTACCAGGTAGCATTTCTTTTTCATTTTCACAAATAGCAAAGCTAGCCCACAAAAGCTTGATGTTATAGATCAGACCTTAAATACTAGTGACATAAGCCCAGCAAATTCAATTTCCTGTTTTCAGTGGCATCTTTTCCTGGTTAGATGCTGCTGTTTTGTAGTGCCTTCAGTAGAGCATCGCAGGCAATCTGCCATTTAAGATTTTAAAGGCTTTGCTGAAAGAATAACTTGTGCTTTACAACATTCACTGCATGTGCATGGGACTACAGTCATGATTTGGAAAATATCATTATCATGACGTTACTCGGTTGTTATCCACATGTTTTTTTCTAGACTATATTGTTATCATTCTGTAATACAAAATGTGAATAATACTTAAAATATCACTTGCACTTTACTTTTAGCATGGTTCATGTATACTGCATTTCCCTAAGCTTGTATAATGAACCAAAGCCAACAGGTTTGGGATTGGTTTTGGGCTTTGGTTTGGTGGTTTGTGGTTTTTTTTGTGTTGTTTTTGTTTGGTTTTGTTTGTTTGTTTGTTCTAGTGTTAAGAGTTCCCTGTGTTAATTTTCTTGGGAAAAATGGGCCCACAGATTGAAGGATTTGTTTGTCAATGTGTGGTCAATGCCAGTTTTTAAAAAATTCTGGGTTAATATCTGTAGAGTATATGAGATTAGGGAAAGAAATATTTATGTAGCTCCATTGCTATAAAGTGTTAAAAATATGCACACACACACAAAAAAATCCCTTATTTAATTCTTCAGTAATTATTTTGTTTATTAAAATTACTTCCAAAGCCACTTCTGTTGACTTTGAAAATCTATTTTAATATAACTTCCATTTATGGTATGTTCAAGCAGGGTCTTCAACATATAATTTTAAATTCAATATGTAAATTTTAATACAGATTTTCAAGAACTAAGCCAAAATTACTTGCTGAGACCAGGCTGCATTTAAAACATGGAATACAAAAGTAATACTTTAGAGTACAATGAAAGCTAAAGCTTAAGCTCAGCTATTACAAATTTACTCTGAGGCCTTGACTGAGGCTTGGACCAATATGATGGCCTTTGAGATCAAGTTTTCATCTGCAGGAAACCTTTTTTCTACTTTTGTGTAGTACTGCAAACTGTATAAAACAGCAATAGCAAATTACAAATGCATGTGTTTCCAGTAGGATGCAGACAATAAGCAGCTGATAGTAAATTGGACCATGTACCGAGTAACATTTCCAATTTCAAGTCAGAAGAATGACTTGACTTCTGTGTGCATGAGGTGTATGCAGATGATCAGTTTTCTGTTGGGATGGCAAGTTAAGGTGCCGTTGTTCACTGGGCTGCCAAGGCAAGAGATTCAGGGCTGCTGACGTGTGATTTCACTGCCCTAGGCAATGTGGGCTGGGTTTTTCTAAACCTTCCCCAGTATTTCTAGTAAAATATGATTCTCTTCGTTTGACCTCTGCATCTGTAAGATCATGAGATCTACAGTGTCGTGAGAACTAAGAATTAACATGGGAAAACAAACCAGTAGCACACAGCATGCTTGTGTAAGCAAGCGACTGCCCAGTTATTCGGCTGTCCTGGCACTAGTTTTACCATCAGTTAATGTAAAAGCCTAATGCATCCTCTTCCTGGTAGTTTTGTCCTTTCATTGTTGACAGGATGTGCTAAAAATAGTCTCCAGTCCATAGATATCTAAACAATAAAACTACTGATACAATTTTGGAAGGGGGGATGTTGCCATGAATTATTTATTTACACTAAGCAGCAGCAGGAGGCAAAACTAGTTTCTGTAGATGTACCTTAGTAATGATGTCTCCTGAGGTTGGAATATAATTTCTTTCTCATTTTGTTTTCAGAGAATAGTTGAGATAGGGTGGAAATATACTTTCCCCCTGAGGAGAAGAGCAGTTTGTTTTAAATTTCCATGGTAGTCTGTACACAGCTCAAAAATTTATCTAGAAAACCTGAAAAATAACTGAGCTCCAGCATGCAGAAATTAATGGAGTTTCAAGTTATGCTTTGGACAACTATGGCTGTTCCAGTTATGGTGCCTGATTAAAAGGCTGCAAGTCTTAAGGAGTATGAATAAGTTTACCCTAGATTTAGGTGAGTTGTTCCTGGTTCATATTCTAAAATTAAGTAAGGTAGAAAGGCATACCTGTGCTGACATCAAGACAGAGTGAGATTCTGCCTTCTTAAATACGTTTCCTGTACCAGTCTCTGTAGAAGTTTATGCTCATTCTGCTTGTTGTATTCCTACTGTTTGCACTGAGCATGGTTAAGGCTTGCAACCTCTATACCAGTGTCCTAAAAAGGGCTACAACTGAAGTCTTTGGCCATTTTCCACCACTGCAGGTCTATGGCTGTGGTGTGTCAAGCCATTATTAAGCGTACAAGGAGTGGAGGACACACGGGAATGGAAGCTGTTACCAGCTGGATCTGCTGGAGGGATGTGAGGAATCCAGGCAGGACAGCAAAGTTACCAATCTGTGGCCATGGGCCAAATGCATCCCACATTGAGCAGTTTAGGAGAGAGGCAAATTGGTTTCTTTCCCCATCATATTGTAAAAGTGGATATAATGTAGGTTGGAATGTATAATCCAAACTGTATTTATGATGGTGAATGGGAGGTAGGAAACGTGTTTTACTGTGAAAAGCAATCTGTGATCGTGCAGTACTGTTTTCATGCTTATTATTTATGACATAGCCTGTTGCATACTAGGAAAAGAATGCAGATTTTACACTGCTGCATTTGTCATACAAATCGTAATCCTTAGACAAGTCCAGGCAAAGACCATTAATATTTTTTATGGTTAATGCAGAAGTATGTGTCTTAGTTGTTGTGTCTGTCTCTCTAGAAAATTTTCACTAGTTCAGGAAAGTGAATGAGCTTGCTCTTAAATAACACTTGCTGCCTCTCAGAAGGAAAAGGATTTGTTGGTCTGCCCATCCTGCGGCTCTTCTCACCACCACCTGCTACTTTGTCCAGGGGTTGTTTTGTTTTATTTTTGGGGTTTTTTTGGGGGTTTTTTTTGTTTTGTTTTTGTTTTGGCATTTGTGTTTAGTTTTGTTTTGGGGCTTTGCAGTTGCAAACCAGAAGTTTCCTCTTATTAGTTCTGCTCCCAAATTCACTTATGTCATGAGGCTGAAGGGATGCAGTGAAACCCTGTGCCCCAAAACCTACCTGTAACCATGACTATGCACAGCTTGATACCATGTCCCAAGAAAGAGGCAGGAAATTTCTGGAACCCTCCTTGCCCAATGCAGTAAGCATATAGGCTGGCCTTAAATGTCCTGAGTTTTCTTTTCATGCAAGATAGTAGAAAACTAAAGCTGAAGAGTTTATTTTAGCAATAAAACAGTAATCTGGGTGTAAATGAGACTGAATTTTGGAAGCAGCCTAAAAAAGGGAATTTTACAAGAAGGGATTTACATCTTGATGTTGGATTCCAGTGTTCTCTTTCTCCTCCCTCTCTAGTTGTTTAAGGGATTTCCATCAGCATGTGTCAAAAACGTGCTTCTAAACCCTCGGCTGGTGAATTATTCCTTCATGATGAAGTGTGCCTGGAGTGTTTTACTCTTCTGCTGTCCTTATGTAGAATGGTGTTTCTGGGGAGTGGGTACAAATTGTGATGAAAAGACTGCTTAAGAGAGTCTTATAATGTGTCTTAGAGATGGTCTCATTCTGCTTGACCTCATCCCCTCTGGCAATGCCTTTTTACAGCTCAGGCTTTTCATTCAGGAATACTTTACCTCTGATTCTCACATGCTTTGCTGTGGTCTCTGTACGGACGCGCAATGGTGGAGTTCCCCTAAGGGAATAGGAGGAAGGAATCCAAGTCATGGGCTACTTCATGCTTTCCATCCTGAGAAAAAGTAATCAATTCTTAGATCAAGTGACAAAAATAGCAGTGAAAAGAAGGACAGTAATTCCTGTTGACAGGTTCCTGTGGTAGATAAAATGATTCGCTGCTTTAAAGTTGCATACCGGACTGCGACTATTAAAAATTCAGATGAACTAACTTTAAAAATGTGTTTGGGAACATCTACGTTCTGAAATGGTCAGATACTACCTGCAAGCTTCAGCTTTTTTCTGTGTTACTGAAAACAGAACTTCCCTCAGTAATAATTGTCATAAATCATTGAATACAGGGATTTGCTTGGCAAATACGTATTTGTAGTCTTTTCATCAATAAGAAGGCCCATTGTTTTCTACTGTGCTTTTTTCCCCTTTTTTTCCTCTTGTCCTTTTTGGAGAACTGCAAGCAAGAAGAAACATTTGTATTGAGTTTTTTGTGTACCATGTCACATCTGACTGCCTCGCAGCATGTGCGTTCCAATAGACATATGCATAGTAGTGCAGTCCAAAACTGCCATGACAGAATGACATATTTAAATATATCATTTGGGAAGTGTTAAAAGGGCAGCAGTCTGTGGAGCAGACAATCAGAACTTGGGGTTTCAAAGAGAGGATGGCCTTTAGGCAACCATGCCTATTGTTATTGGAAGGAGTTGGGGTGGGGAATGTAGCTATTCAAATAAGTTGGAAAGCACAAGAGATTTTACTCTTGCAATTTCCTTTCCATTCTTCATCCCTTTCTTGGCATTTTCACTCACTCCCATCTTCATGATGCCTTTTACAACTGGAATTGCCATGTTTAGAAAAAAACCCCAAACTAAAATGGTGACCTCAAACAAACACTTGCTGTGTGTCCACATATTGGACGCACAAAAGCAGCACCTTCAGTAAGTCCAGGACACAGGAGATCTAGTACAATGTGCAAACTGACTTGTATGTGCCTGGATTAGCAGGCTGAATCTTGTGTGCTGACCAAAAGCCAGCATGGCCAAGTGACAAAGGGAGAGGAGTCAGCCTGTGTCTCACTGTCATGGCTCACACAAACCTGTGGAAGTTTCTTGCACAGGAGCTGTTGTAATACACGCATAAATGTGTAGTTTAGAAAGCAAGTTTGTGATGTTGGGAGCTTTTTCTCTGCCTTGCAAAATACTTGGCATGCAAAGGGCACCAAAGAACTTTGCCAGCTACAGCAAAGGAGGTGGAACTGCCACTCAAGCTCTCCCATGTTTCTGGGAGTGATGGATGAACATCAGGACATGTTGAATTGGCCCAAACATCCAGCAGAGGACAAGGAGGATGCTCAATTGCTTTAAGTTGCCTTAGCTCACATCAGCAGATCCCAGAGGTTTACCCAAGCCTTATCAACAGTGACTGTTTCCTTCAATTCTTGTAGGAATTTAGTGTGGGGAGGAAAATTCATGAGTTTACAGCTTTGGAAACCAGCAAGTTATCTTGTTTATGAAGAGCAGAAACAAGCATCTCTTTGCTATGTTACCATTGCCTTCTAATAGCAACAAGACAAGATAGTAATTCAGTTTTTATACCCAGTCATATTCCTACTGATCGTATGGCATGTGGTAGTGTTTAACAGACACAAATTTACAGGGAATTCATTGCAGAGCGTTAAAGCCATCTACGCACGTTCAGTTTGTTTCTGATAACTACAATCTGTCAGCATTTTAATGAGTGATAAAATTAATATCACCAGTCAGTTCTTCAGGTTGCAGTCTTGGTTTTTCCCCATAAATGTATTTCTGTGTCAGAAAGGGGGAGTTTGTTCTGAGTCTCAAAAATAGTCAGCAGCTGCAGCAGAAAAAAAAAATTCCAAGCATTAAAACTGTTCCAAAGCTTTTTTCTCAATTTCTCCTTTTCTTCTGTTTCCCTTCTCACGTGTTGTTACTGTCCCCCCTCACCATGGTCTAGGGAAAAACCAGATGCTATGGTAAGCTATGTGCAAACTACAAACAGAATGCTTTGCACCTGGAGACAGCTGCCCATAAACATCTGGAGTTTGGTTTTTTTTCCTTATTTTTTCTATTTTTTTTTTCTTTCTTAATCTTCCTTACAGTTCCAAGGTACCACAATCTTCTTTCAGAAGGTCCAGGATAGACAGCAGCTCATTAACAGTCTTCTTTCAAAGGCAAGTCATATGCTGCTGGTGACCTCTGTCACAACTCTTCTGTTCTTTGTGACTACTGTCTGGGCTTGCTAATGAAATAAGGCCTTTGAAGGTTTACAGTGCACTGCTAGCAGTGCTTCTAAGGTGGCAGCAATTACTCACAATCACAGAGTAACAGCAGCCAGAGTGCAAAATTTGGGTTTGTTTTTCATCCTTTGTTAGTGCCTCTTTAATGAAGTAGTCAAGAGAGATTCCAGATGATGAATAAGATTTTTGTATTTGGCATCAGGAGCCAAATTATAAAAAAAAAAAAAAAAAAGAAATGTGGAAATACAGATCTTTCATGTGGGCAAGTGCAGTATGAAGGAGCAACAGAAGCCAATTGTGAGCCATTGGACAAGCACAGTCATAAAACTGGAGAGAGAAGGGCCCTCAGTTTCCTCTTGCGTCACTGGAATTCTTTATCTGCTTCATGGCACTGAAAAATAGTAAAAGGTCATGGAAAAAACGTATCTCAGCTCTCTGTTCCATAGATGAGAAGGATGAATGGGAGGTGCCCCCTCGGAACTGATGACTGAATTTGACTCATTGTATTTACTTAATTTTTTTTAAATGTTGGTTTAGTGGTGATTTTAACAGTTTGCTTGAAGCATGCAGGCAGTAGAGATACTCTGTCAGAATTGTTGAGCTGTGCCTCACCCTCTTGGTTCCCATGAGATTTTGGTGTGCTGAACATTTCTTGCTCTCAAATATACCAAATTAGGCAGAGTTGTGGAACCAGTTCTCAGTAAATTTTCTTTCTATTTATCAAATTTGTATTATAAAATCTTGCTTCAAGACTGTATCTGCCATTTCCTTTTATGGGACAAAATATTATCACACTCTTTTCTACCAATTGATTTGCAATTGATTGCTTTCAGTCTGGAAAATTAACTTGGATACCCATGAAAGTAATGTTTAAAAATAATATATTTGTGCTTCAGTGGACGGGAAAAAAAGGTTTTGGTGAAATCAACACAGAATGCCCTCTGAACATGTCTTTTACTAAATCCAAGGCCTTTGTTTTGTTGCAACGAAGATGCAAAGTTTACAATATTTTGCTCTCTTGGTAAGGCTGCAGATGAGGAGTTGGGAGTTGGGCATTTTATTGCAAGACTGATAAACGTTTTCAGGCATATATAGCAGAAAGCACAGCATGTTACCATGTCCTTATAGTAGCTGGAGTCTCAAGAACACTATAAATCATCAGCATAGGCCTGCACAGTCCGGTATAGATACAGGATTAATGGCTCTGGAAGAGCATTGGCAATAATGTGCTTCGTGTTTTTCAGGTCCCAAGCTGGAGTCTTTAGTTTAGCTCCATATTATGTGAGGTACTTGTGTCCCTAATTGTCATGTAATTGTTCGTAGAGTGATTTGGCACTCTGGTGTACTGTGAGTGATTGGAGTTATTTATTTTTGTTCCAAAGGATGGATTTGAAATATGAGTGAGTTGAAAGGAGACTGGGAATTAAGCCCATGCCCTGCAGATCTTTCTGCAGATGTAGCAGATGAGTAGGCATGCTTATATTTAATCATGTGCATAAATGTTTACATGAATAGTGCTTTGTTTCTATTTTTAAAGAGAGGAGGAACTTTGAAATTGTTGCCTTTTCTTAATTCAATACACATATTACAAAATTTTAACACCTTTTCTTTGTAACTTCTTGAAAAATCTCCTTGTAGCACAAAAAGTTCAGATTTATTACAGTATCAAAGGAACTAGAACAGAGCAATGAACATTGTATAGCTCTAAATAAGCAGTGGAGATACCAGAATTATCCAATATAATAATTTTGGTCAGACCAAAGTCAGAATTCAGATGCATTTCAAGTAACAAGAGTATTACAGGATATACTTTCTGACTTTCTAAATTAAAGCTCTCAATAGTTGCAAATGCAGATACACAAGACACGGGTAAGTTGCTCCCTTGAGCTCCAAATTATTGTAAATTGCTTTGAAAGATTCAATTTGGAACATCACATGTGTGAACGTGGTGGACTGACCCTGGCTGGATGCCAGGTGCCCACCAAAGTCACTCTATCACTCCCTCCTCAGCTGGACAGTGGAGAGGAAATATGTTGAAAAAAACCGTACAGGTCAAGATAGAGGCAGTTTAATAAAAGCAAAAGCTGCTTGTAGAAGCAAAGGAAAACAAAAGATGTAGTCTTTATTTCCCATCAATAAGCAATGTCCAACCACTTCCTTCCCTGGAAGCAGCACTGCCGTACATGGAGCGGTTGCTCTGGAAGGCAAATGTTGTGATAATGAATACCCTGGGATCAAAGTCATAGTTTCTCCTCTTCTGTGACTGCCTTTGCTTTGTAGGTAGGGTTGCATAAAGCAAGCAGCTAGTTCTATGCCTTGTTCCAATAGAAGTGGTCATAAATTTCCGTCATTACATGGATGAAAGAGTTCAATAGGTATATTATTAAATAAACATACTAGTTTTTCATCATACTGCATTAAATTGAGAAAATTGATGTAGTTTAAGCCTATATATCAGAACTGATCATGGAGAGTCACTTACTCTGCTGGTTTGAATCAAATATGTATGTATAAAACACTCTCTAAACTTCATTTCTGGGTTGGTGGGCAGGCAAATATTTGTAAAATTTATTTGGCTTTAAACATTAGGTTTTAAATAGAGGAAGCTGACAGCACGATTTATTTTCCTAGGAATCATTTTTCAAAAATATGAAAGATAAGGGAAACCAGCAGATTTGAAGCAGTAAAAGTGTGAGTTGCAAGTAAATAGACATATTGCCTGGAATTTACAGAGGACCCACAGGAATTAGCTAACTCCATATTTACATAAGCTATTGTATATTTTATCAGTTGTTTTTTTTTTTTTTTCCTCGATGTGTCTTCTATGACTCATCGTTCTTAAAATAGTTCATCTGGTAATTCAGCAGAGACAATACATCACAGAAATGTTTTTCCTACAGGTCTGCAGGATGATAATGACAGTATAGGGTTGGTTTGGGGGAAATATGCAAATTTATGCATCTGTCTTCAGAGGAGAGCAGAACTGAGGCTGGCTGCAGGGAACAGTAAAAGTTATGTCTCCTGGATAAAACACACATAGAAAAAATGTCTGCTTCAGTATTTAAAAAAATACAATTGAAATATTTAGCCAATAGGAGACTTTCAGAAAAATGAATCAATATTTACTTCTGTTATCAGTCCATCTAAAGGAAGAATATATGGCCAGAAAAAAGAAAGAGGACTTGGGCTGTTTTGTGATTTTATTTATCAAAATACTGCTGAAGAGCATGCCCAAATTCCGCTGTACTCTAATGAGCTGCAGAAGACAGCAGAAGCAGTAGGCGAGAGAAAGAGAAAGCCAACAAGGGCAGAGAAGTGAGTTACAGGAATGAAAACTATTTTCAGAATCACATATCCACTGAATGAGTTCAAAGGATGAAAAAAACATTTGTTTTTTTCTTGTTGATACTGTGAAGAATATTTAAATTACTAGGACGTAAGAGGACCACAATCTTGAAGTTTAAAGCATGCAATAGAAGACATATGTCTATCAGTGTGTTTAATTTCTACGATTTATTTTCATGTTCTGACTTTACTTGGAAGGACTTTTCTTTAATGAAATCTTTATGAAGAAGTAAAATCCGGATTAGAAATTACTGTCAGCCAAATGTGGGGAGTTAAGCAGATGTCCAGCTACTGCAAGAGGCTTAGAGAAAACTACCCTAGTGTGCCAGCTTGGAGTTGAGGGGTTGGCCTTTTGTTTGACTGGAAGTTTAAAAGCTCAAGTGGAATCTAATTGAAGTTACCTACTATAAATTAAAATAGTTCTATTCCTGCTGTGAAGCTACTGTCAAAGGCTATCTTTCCAATATCAAATTAAAATTCTTACAGTCTGTAAGTCATAAAATATTTTAAATCTCATAATTGCCACTCTTTTCCCCCTTTCCCCAAGATGCAGAATCTGTCAAAAAAATCTCTCCTTGGAACTCAAATGCATGGCTATATTTAAAGTAAGGTCTGCAATTTCCTATGTTTTGAGGGTTTTTAAATAATATTATTTCTGCTGAATTAAAGTGTGTATAGTCTTCTGAAAATCTTCAGGGTATCAGAAATCTAGGTACTAGTCATAGTCACTCACCTTCAACATCACTTCTGAATCCATAGTTCCAAAATCTATCCCCCCTTCCTTCTTTTTTTTTTTTTTTTTTCCCCCCCCAAACCTTTCCAGCTGCAGATTTCCACCTAGCCACATTCTGAGATACAGTGAGTAATTTCAACATAACAGAAGGCACAAGTTATTTAAAACCAATTGAACTGTGGAAGTCATGACATTCAAAGCTTGAACTGCCCTATTCTGTACTGTCTGTTGGACCTATTGTGTGAAGACTATGAGACTGTGTTTGTGTATTGTCCATACTTTGCTGTGATTTGCATTTTGCCAGAAATGCTTTTATTTCTTGTGAGCTTGAGCACTCCGAGCAAGTAATAATATAGTGTCCTTTCAACTTCAGCAAGCACTTAAATCCCTTATTTAGGCACATAAATCTATAATATTTATGTTTAAAGATAGATTTGACAGTAGCAGCAGTATCTCCTTGTAGTTAGCTGTTAAATGTATTTTATATTTGCTTGGCTGCAAGTAGAGCATTGCACTACATATTGCTTCCTCCTTCCCTACCTCCCCACACTCATGAGAAGTGTCAAGCTAAGTTATGTCAGACTGAAAACAGTTATGACATTTTTGTGAAAAGATCTTGCTTAGAGGATGAAGCTGATACTTCACAACACAAAGTACTTGAGTTCTTCATCATCAAAATACCGGATCATTTTGTGGATTGACTTGCCAAATGCATTTGCAAGCATGTATCTCTCACTAATAATTCAAACTAGCCTGCTGTTGTTACCCTACTCACCTTTGCTTCCAAGTGCATAGGACAGGAAGTGTATGCAGGGTATGCATATCTCTACCAATGAACTTTTAAGTCTGAATGATGTGATTATAATTTTTTGGACTGCATAGAAATGTGTCTGTAGACAGCATACACTGAAGTGGTTTATTCACTCTGCATTAATATTTGCAGCTGCGGTGTGTAAATGAAGGTTGCCTGACAGCATGGTAGGATTCTATAATTTCCCAGTCCAAGAAACCTTGGAACTAAGTTCAGAGCTGGAGCTTGTGCGTTCAGGAGCTCTGTATGACCCTATGATACAGATTAGGTTTTGTTTGTAAACTATGGGATTTCTTTACAACAGAGGACTAAAGCAGAATTTAGGAGGTCAGTGGCATGTATCTTCCATGAAATCCAAAAGAACACAGCAAAGACTCCCAATGTCTTCAGTTTTGGGAGAGTTTGTTTTTTCCTCACTGTGAAATGAAGTGCTTTGCTTGGGTGTTAGTTTTTATATGTCATAGGGCTTGTTTGGCTTTCAGATCCAAGTACGATATTGCCACCTTTTTATGTATGTGAATTGGTTCATGTATTAACTTTATCATCATCCAGAAGTGAAAATAAAACTAACTTTTTGTCAGCTAATTCTATTTGCTCCTGGATTATCTTGGAGTAATGTAAAGCATTGAGGTGTCAGTATATATAGATATATATATATATAAATTGTTATGGAGAAGGATCGATGCAGAATGTAATGGCAAAAGTTAGGAAGTGTTTTGCATGTGGTATTTTAATTGCTCAGGTGGATTCTGGGAGTACCTAGTGAAGTACCTTGGTTAAGCTGTACAGCCAAAGCAAACAAGATTGCCAACTACAGTCCACCTTTTTTAATGCTTTTCAGGTAAGAATCAGCACAGTAGAAAGAACACTAGAAGATTAAAGACTGTATTCTAAGTTTTGTTAATCACTGGAAAAAGTTTAGTTTTTAGTGTTTTAGCCTCTGAGAACTACTTGCACCTTTAAAAGAAAGGGAGAGTATCTCATTGAAGGGGATGCAGAATGACACTGGTTTTCTATTCATATATTGAGGTCTTGTCCCTTTAAATCGAGACCAGAAGCAGTGATTGGATATTGATTTAAATCTGTATGTGGGACTGGGAAAAAACAAACAAAACCCCCCATATTTAAGTAATGTAAAGTTTGATGAAGACCATTTGCCTTTTGAACCGTGACCTTTTTATTTAAGGAAAGGGATGTGTAAGGTTGTGGGAAGAGGAATAAATAGCAGTCAACCCAGCAATGACTGAAAATAAGCTTCATGGTGTCAGGTTAACTAAGTCTATTAGTAATAGCTGCTTTTCATGTATGCCAAACAGGATCCCTGACTATCAGCCATTGACTTTTCTAACAGGCATCTGGACTTCCAAATGTGATATGCAGCAGCCCATTACTATTTTGAACAAGACCTCATATTTCTTCTTCTGGTGATATATGAGCAACTGCAGTTCTGGTGACCTCTAGGAGACCTGTATAACTTAAGCACCCAGGATCTCATTTCTTCCTTGATAATTGTTTTTCTGCTCCATATCTCCCTTGAAAATTGAAGGTATTAGCTTGTTTCAATCATGTGTGACAGTGGTACTCTCTACGCTCTGCATTAGAAATCAATGATGTGAAGCCAGTGTGGCCTGTCACATAGGAGGAGGCTCCAGAGGATGGAAAGTGGAGGGGTCTTCATTCTGGGTGCCTCCTTGGCAATCCCAATTAGTAATGAAGAGCTTGCTGAAGTGGAATTTGCGTATAAGTTAGCTAAGTTTTTAGCATGGGGCATGTACAGCAGAGTAATACCACAATATTTAAAAGAAGTAATTTACAGCAATTACTTGTATAGATACCTCTTCCTACTCTGTGCTGAAGTAATGAGAGAAGATAAAGGAGTTGCAGCAAAACAGGGAAACATGAGTAGCTTTCCTGTGGTTGACCCTCGAGGCAGCTAGTGAGCTCCCTTTTTGGGCCCAGACCCTGCTCAGAAAAAAAAAAATCATGTTGACTCTGGCACAGACATGTGTCTGTAGCTCTGGGAATAACTTGTCCCTGAGTGGCATGCGGGATTTGCATTCAATTTTTATGAACCCTCATAAGGCCTTTGTTCTCCAGTTTCTGATTGATCGTCTTTATGTAATAAGGACAACTAATATAGGCTTGTCAGAGTGACTGAGGAAGGTCAGCTGTCACTGGTTCAGTTTAACACAAGCTGCTATGGTTGCAGCATGAATTACGTTTTGTTGCATGCTGAAAAAAGCACATTATTTGAGTGGGTTTTTTTTTCACTGATGCCTGATGACTTGTGTTTTCTCCCTCTAAATCTTATTCTATCGTACAATTGTCCTAACTGCAATTTAACTTGGGTTGATTGATATCCTCTGGCCATAGTCTCTCTGTCATTTATGGAAGGCTGATGTGGAGTAAATGTTTTCAAAGGTCCCTGATTAGAGGGTCTCATGTGGAGGGCTGTCAATTTTCAGAGTAGGTAATTAGGTACAGCTCTGACTGAACAGGATCCGTAAGTATTCAGCATCTCAGAAAGCTGAGCCCAAGTTTTTTCTTGTGGACACCTGATATTATTCATTATTTGTGCTTCCAGAGAGTAGGGGTAGGAAGGTGAGAGACCATAGACTCTGCAGCAAAGTCGTTGTAAGGCCCACAATTTTGTACAATCCCCAGCTCAGCTGCATTATATTAATCAGAGGATAATGCCAAAGGGTGTTTGATGTAGCTGTGACAGTGGTGTCTGAATCACCTGTCTGGACTTCTGCAATAAAAAAATTCCTCACTTCTGCCAGACTGCCTTGGTCACAGACCCAGAGCCCATGGCATCAGCCCCCCACAAAACATAAACACAAAGTAAACAGTTCTGCAGGAAGTAAAATAGTCTTGGGCACACCCTTGCTCCCAGGTTGGAGTAGCAGAAGGAGGTACTGGCTGCAGTTTATCTCAGATGAGATTCCTAAATGTCTTTTCATGGAGTCCTTTCTGTTCCTCCCCTTGCCCAGCCTCGCTGCACAGTCCAGTGAAGACCCTCACACCAGCCCCTGAGCTTCTCAAAACTTCCACCTCTTCTGAAGTTCCCCACTGATCCCAGCATAAACCTACTCGTAGTGCATGGGACACACCCCCCCCAGCCTCAGCTGTTGTAGGTCCCTCCCAGCTATTTCTACCCACTCTTTTCTCTTCCAGTCCCAAATCCCTGTGCACCTATACCATCTTCCCAATGCGAACCTTCCTGTTGCATTCCTCTCCATCCTCATCTCTAGGTCCCTAGGGTCCCACACCCATCGTACCCATCTGCTTCTTTGCTGCTGCCACTACTGTGCTTTTGGTGGCCACTGGTACGCTGCTATCTCTTCACCATCTCCATTCTGGGGTCCCCTTTCAGAAGAAAACTGTCTCCTGCTGTGAGGCTGTGAAAAGCCCAACTGCATCCACCAAAACCATACAGGACAGGAGGCAGAATACTTGCAGGTTTGCTTCCCTTTCCATTTGCTTTACTTCCTGTTCATTGTCTTCTGCCTCAGAGAAGTTTGTTTGGTGGGCCAGTTGTCGCTGTGGAACAGGTGGATCAATTCTTATGGCTCTAGAGCAATTTTATGGGGCTCCCCAGTTTGTGAATGTTCTTTACAGCCTGAGCCCTTCTTCTGCAAGCCTCAGTCTGCCTGTTCACTGAGCAAAGCCACCCTTGGGCCAGGATAAGAGCCACCCAGTCCTAAATTCTTAAAGGGAAGAGACTCTTCCTAACTGAAGGGCTTTTTCTTTCCCTCAAAAAAAGAATTCTTGGAGCCAACTTTGCCTAGCAGTTCTTCATGCCAGTAGTGAAAACAGAAGCTGTTCATGACGGGAGCACAGACAGAGAATGGTTTGCTTTCTCTTTTCTGATTATGAGTATTAATGTTATAGTTTTGTGGGCTTTACCACTCAGCTGGTTTTAGCATAATATGTGGCAAAAATTACTGCCCCATTGCAAGCAGTTCCTGTTTGTCATGAGTGGCCAGATAAGTTTGTCTCTCCCATTGCGCAGGAATGGATTGCATTGCCTTCTCTGGTGATAGGCTGCTAGGCTTGAAAAAAGCATAATAACTTTGTCTTTTCATGCTTAAATATATAGTTCTGAGGGTATTTTTGGCAATCTGATTTACTTTCCAACCCTCAAAGCAGACAAACTGGAAAACCGTTCATGGAAATCTGGTCAGGGAAAGAGGTATTTCTAAGTGGATGAAGTTCCTAATGAAAGACATGTTATGGTCTCATTTTTATAGCTGATTGGATCTTAATTCTGTTGTAAAGTGAATTACTTTTATAATCTAAAATCTGCTATTTGAGTGGGTGCATATTTTGGAGTAATGTGGTGCTCAAATTGGCTTTTTCTCTAGGTCTGTTGCTAAAAGGATTTCGATTTATTGCAGTGTTGGATGGTAACTGGTACCCTGGGGTTTGGTGGAAAAAGGTTCTGGCAACCTTTTTGGACTCCACCTGTACAGCACGGCTGCATATTCTTGTGACACCTAGTGACCAGGACATTTCCATATGGACTATTTCTCTGTCATAGAAACTTTTGGTGGCAGATCTGTTCACACAGGTGAATAAAAAGTTTAACTGTATAAAAATTAAAAATGAAAAATGAAAGACTTACTGACTGTGAATGAAACCTCCGTTAAAATAATGGCATTGATAAATCCATGGATCGCTGCTTGCAAACAAAGCTCTAAAAAAACCTGCCTGGATTTAAGTACTGTTGCATAATCCGTGTGTGTCTGTGTTAATGTTGGAATGAGAGGTGATGTTTTCCATGCTGTCCTCCTTTATGTTGTAAATAATGAATGAAATTATGAAGATGTTAAGTACACAACACTTCTAACCATAGGGAAGAGGTTACTGTATGGAAATTGGTGTAGTTTAGATGGTGGGTCTGGATTTGTGTTTACTGCTGGGACCCATACTGAGAATATATATAACATGCTCTTGCTACAAGGCCTTTTTACATTTCCAGAGGAACATGAAGAAAACAGTGTAATAGTATTAACTTTGAAATAGAAACATTGTTGTAGACATTAATTTTCATTTATATCCATAACCCCAAGGAAATAAAACAAAAAAAATACTAAAAAAAAAAAAACTAAAATAAGAAATGAAGAAACTAAGAAATAACTAAAAAAAAATAGAATTGATCCTGGTAGAGGAATTGAGAAGCTGAGACTGGGAAAAGGGGAATTTATTTTAAAAATCCCCTTGTCTTACAGCACTGCTTTCAGCGCCATCTCCATTCCAGTCTGTGACCCTATCTGGTCTCAGAGACTGCTTCCATGAAAACACTGTATTTTCAGCAATATTCCACACCAGGCAGCTCTTTGGTTTGTGTTATTTTATATTTCTTCTGCCTAACAGGAAATGTAGTCATAATTCTGGTGATAAATTAATTTTTAAGTTTTCTTTAAAAATTAATGTTCCTATTTGGTATTGCTGTGTTTCTCTGTTCTGCCATCTGTAGATTTTCTGTGCTGGCAGAATAGAGACTGGCTAGAAAATCTGATTTAAGATTAGGGTCAGTTTCTAGCTAAATTTGACCTGGGTGGCACTGAACACTTTAGGATTCATTGCTAATAAATAGTTTTACCAATTTTCTTCACAGAATCAGGATGAACATTGTCCATCAGAGGATTAATTAATTATTTTAGCTAAAGAAGTTTGTAATAAAAACTTTGAAACAAAAATTAAAGTATGTTTTACACATCCTCTATTTCTACAGAAATTTGAGAATTTTGCTGATAAAACCAGTAATTTTATCATTCGAAAAGAAAAAGATTTGTTATCGACAAGTTGATATGATTATTTTTACAGCTTTGCCTACCTATTTATAAAGATATTTAAAAGGTAGAATACACTTAGCTGTTTAGAAACTCTTTAAATTCGAGGCATATCAAGTACCCTGTCCAGTATTATCTTGTCTCATGGCATAAAATCCACGCATTTCAAAAAGGTGTTTTGTCATTTGATGTGACTGTTTGCTTTGTGGCAAGAAATGCAGTTTCTGCAGCACTGGGCCTCTTCTGAAGTGTGACTGTGTGGTGTTTGTAGGTGTATGTACCGTTCTCAGTTTTATGTCTAATAGAGTTAAGTGCCTTTGAAGCACAAGAGGAGTTTTTTAATGAGACTTAATCTCATTATCTCCTTTTATCTGATCCTATCATTGATTGTTGCCTACATAGTAGAAAAAGAAAAGCTCCCTGGAAATCTTGTTCTCAAGTACGGAATTGGTGTGAAATCAATTTTTTTTTTTTTTTTAACAGGAGGCTGGCAGGGAGGGAAGGGGGTGGATCACACATCAGAAGCAGAGTGCACCAACATATTTGGCTTTGGTTTGGGGTTTATTTGTTTGTTTGCTTTTCCCAAAGCTGCATGGGTAGAGGATTTCAGTTTTGTTATAATTCTCATTAATTGCATTGTTAATCTCTCCACTGTAATTTAAAGCTCTGATTCCTTTAAAGCTGCAAACCTCTTTTTGATTTATCGCTTGTGCCTAAGGTTCTAACTATAGTAATTTTTGTGTGTTATTACTTTGTCTAGTTGTGCTGAAGCCTACAGTGGAACAGAGATATTACTCAGCAAATGTCTGTGGCAGCAGTGGGTTGTAATTGCTTAATTAGGCAAATATATAGCAAGTGAGAAATTTTAGCCATCCTTGATTTAATTCTGTGCTGTATGAGCCTGAATAGGATGTGAAGAACTAAGGGGAAAATGCATCACAAATTGATCAGAATGCTTTGTTAAACTGAGTTTAGATCTGCCTTAGGATTCAGCTGTAATCTAGTTCAAGTAGACTATTTCCTCTAGGAATTCAAGCATAAGTCACTGTCTAAAAAAAGTCATTAATTTTCCACAGCAGGTCTCAGTCATTGCTGCACTTTGGTCCCTACTTAACAGGGTACTCTCTTTCCATGTGTTTATATTGCTAGAATTCCTGGTTTGTTTGGTTTTTTTCTGCAGGCAGGGAGCACTGCAGATTTGCTGAAATTATGTATTGTTATTTCCTCCTTACATGCATAACCTGTGAAATACTTAGAAGCTATTTAAGTAGTGGGTGTATTCTTTTCTTCCAAAATATATTCATGGTGTGTGGGGGGACAGGAGGAGGAAGAAGAGGAGAAAAGTAGCATGATCCATTTTAATTTAGCAACATTTTTTGATATAGTGAGCTAGGTACTCTAAGAAATTTCTCTGTATGATACAACATGGTATGTGATCAATGTGGAAGACAAGTGGAAATCCTCATGGAAAGTTTCCCTATTAGGGGCATGTCCATCTATGTAATGGTCTCTTCTATGGAACATCCTCTCCTTTCCCTCTTGCAATAGATGAGGCAGAACATGGTAGATGGATATGATTTCTTTACTGGTGCTGCTGTCATTTTGCCAAAAATGGTGTTTAGAGCTCAGGAAGCTGCAGACAAACCTTTCTGCTTCTGAGCCTGCTGCCTGCTGGGTTGGAGCACAGCTTGGGCAAAGGAGAATTGAGTGTGTTGTTAACTTCAAGGTGTTTTAGAAGGTTTGAATGTTTTCTAGCCGTGAGGTGGCGTGCAGAGATGATAGACCTGCACCTGCCAGCACAGCTGCATGAGGGCCTCTCACATCACAGCAAAGTCCTGCTGTCCTGCAGTACAGTATTGCTACCTGGATCTAGTGGATAAAACATGACAGTTTTATCTTTGTCGCTTTTGCAGGGAAGACACAGCAGAATAGAGGCAGCTCAATGCCCCACATTCACTGTCCCACACTTCAGGTGCCCTTTATGGAGGTCCAGAGGGCTGGGTTAAGCATGGAGTCTGAGCTCTGGGCAGGAAAGAGGGAACTGAGAACAGCTCTTAGATCTTAAGCTGCCAGAAGGTACCAAAATTTTATGCTACTAGTTTTATGTTCCATAAAACATACGTCCTGTAAAAATTTGTTATAAATTATTTATTGCAGAAATCAGTTATCCCAGAGTTGTATTCTCTTCCCCTTTCAGAGAGTATCCACCTTCCTCTGCCTGATGTTTCATCCTTGTTCATGAGCAGCATTAATGAAGCAGGTGTATAATGTAATTTTATTTGCTCAAGAAATACCTGCCTATAGTATTCGTAGTTCATTCCAGTGAGGAGGAGGTATTGAGGTGGACTGCTGAAAATTAAACCTGTTCTCTTTGCTTCTGGAAGGTGTAAATAGGTTTCAATATTAAACAGAAGAACCTGATTTCATCAGGGTGTAGCAGTAAATAGTGGCAGCAATCAACCCTGAGAAGCAGTTAATTTATACAATAACTGGTAATCATTCTCCTTTATATGGAAATAAAATATGGAAATCAAAGGTTAACAGCCTTTCTCAAGCACTGAATGATCTGAATCTTGGTTCCAAAGTCAACTTCCATGTCCCAGCTTCAGCCAGCTAAAATTTTCTGTAGCAGGATTGTGCCAGGCACTGAGACTGAGTGACAGCTCTTTATTAGCAGCAGGGCTGCAGATCTGCATCTTCTCTTTCACAGTGTTTTCAGTCATACTTTTGTTTATGCTTCAACTTTCTGCCATCTGTTTATTCCTGTCTGACAGCATTTGTTTGTCTTTCTGGCAAGTCACAGGTAGATGGCTGGGCTTAGTTCAGTGCATAGAGCAGGACACTTTAGTGGTACAATTTTAGGATTTTGAAAGGCGTTTCAGTACTTGGAGCATGGGAAGTGAACCCTTTCGAATTCAATGCACATCTGTAAAACAAGACACATAAAATCCTGTTTAATGATTCATAATTGCCAGGAGATGTGATATATTAATATATAGAAAGTTATATATGGTCAAAATGTGTGCAATTTTTATGGGGAAAAAAACCCCAGCTAGGTGCCTAGTAACAAGGCTTTATTCAACTTGTACTGGATAAATTCAGGTCATATTTATTTTAGATTGACTTCCAGAATGATGTCTCTTGGAATGTTTCCAAAAGATAATCAATATACATGATGTGATAAACAGACTCTTTTTAAAATGTGCCTGACCATTTTCCAGTTTCACATCGGTCATGATAGGCAGATTATCTGCTCTCAGTGAACTCCTAAGCAAACTAAATAATGTAGCACGACAGGGGCAAATTCCTGTGATTGGGGGCCTGGCAAAACACAAAGGGGTTGCCTGGGACATCTGATGGGAATAAGCAAGAAGTTCTCCAAGCTGCCAGGTTCCTTGTAGGGACCTTCTCCCTTCCTGCTCCTCTCAGCTGTACTCTGAACAGGAGTTTGGGCAGGATTTTGCCTGGGGACAGAAGACAAATATAAACACAGAAGAGTAAGAGTCACTGGCTACATGGATGGAGTGGAATTTTCCATCATTGTTATTGCTTAGTGTACATATTGCCAGAATGAGCAGCATCCCTGGCCAGGAGCCAGGGTCCTCCACTCTGGTGCTTGCAGGGGACAGAAGATGACCCTACCCAGGGAACTTGTCAGGCACCCACAAGACAGTGGAAAACAAGTCAAGACAGACAGACACAGTGGCAGATGGGAGTAAAAGGAAACAGTGAGAAAAAACTGAGCAAACTGAAAAGCAGCTGCCAGTAACCCTAATTATAGAGAGTTTGATTTCCTTTCTTCCTTTTTTTATTTCTTTGCTGTCTTTTTTTTTTTTTAACCATAAAGTAGGTGTTTGATATGGTCCTTAATTTTTACTAGTGAAATGTTAATCATGTTAGTAAATCTTCCTCTATGTCATTTCGTACTAAGTAAATTTTGACACTTTTCCAGAACACAATGCGCACGATGGAAAAATGAAAATATTAGTCCGGATGCAGGGAAAACTTGCATACTTGACCTTAAGGAAATGAATAAGAGGAAGAAAACCTCAGTAAAAAAAGGACATCTGGCATGTTTTCTTAGGAAATGGCAGATGAAAATTGCAGATTTGAATATTAAGATATTTATTCTTACACCATGAGGAGTGCCAGAGATCTTTTCATTTCTTTAAAATATTTCTGAAATGTGAAGTAGAAATTTTCATTGGTAAATTTTTATTTCATGTTAAAAATGATAGTGACCTATGTGAATGATCCATAGATGTAATACTGTGGATCTTTTATATTAGATTCTATTTCAGTTGCAGTTAGAAATTCTTATTCAATATGTATTTGAGTATACATGTATTATTAAATAAAAAGATACTTTACAAGATGCTAAGGGCACTTGATAATGAACTAATGGATACTGTTAGAAAAAGCACAGCTTCCAGTTCTAAAGGCTGAGGGAGTGATCTGAAAAGATTATCATCTTCTAAAAATGAGAAATAAAACTTGCTCATAGCTTTCAGCTTCTAACACTGATGGGTACTCAGTGTGTAGGTGTGATTATCAGCATAATAAAAGTCCATTTTCTGTGGAAAAAAAAAAAGAAAGTTACTTTGCCCTTGATGATAATGCTACTAGACATGAGTAATCTTTAGGGCTTTATTGAATTTATGAGCAATCATCTGAAGTAACTGCACAGAGCTTTTAAAATTCAGTAGAAGTTTTTTAATTAGCCTTTAAAAAAATTTTGGTCTTAAATTCAATTCCCTGTAGAGAAAGCTGATATGAAATTGGCACTTGTGTGTTATTTAAATGTTACTTTACCAAGAAGTTCCCAAAATATTTAATTCTGCTAGGAGTAAAGATGGATCAGTTTGATCCTGGTGGACTGGAACAGATAAAGCACACACGGACTTGTGACTAAAATTTGGAGATTTTCACTAAGGAATGTGTTACAGGTACACTTGATGCTGGCCCTCATATCACTTTTGGAATATGGATTTTTCCCTAGGAGAACTTGTGGTGCTTCTGAAAATGGCAGTAAGTCCCACAGCTCTGCGGATTGACAGCTTAATTATTTGGAACTCAAGTATTACTATGTTGAGGGAGAGGGGAATGACAGCACTTTGGAAGCTGAATGTTTTCTTCAGGACAAATAGGAGGGGATGTTTGCTTGCTGATGTAGAAGGAGCTGTAGTGCACAGGCACTTGGCACCTGCTAAACTAGGCTGGACCACCAGCTCCTCTGCACAGACTGCTGTCAGCTGTGAGAGGCTCCTTATTGCAAATTGACTTAGTTGAATGGGAAAATTAAACAAGAATAAGCAAAACCAAAAAAAGATTAAATAAGTTTGCTTAGAATTGGTTCAGTGAGTTTCAGGGCTTGGTAAACTCTGAATTACTTTTTGCATAGACCTTTTTCTTTAAAGTACCTCCCTCTCCGTGATCATCTTTGGTACTTCCCTCCTTGGCTGGAGGGCCATAGCACACAGCCCTCGGGGAAATAAGTGGCATTGTTGCTAAAGCTGAGCAACTCTGTGTTAAAAAGCCAAGTGGGTAACTGTGGTCGCTGGATTTTGTGGTTAACAGGAGCAACAGAACATCCACTTGCCATCTTCTCAGTCTTCAGGATTGTTTGGAAAACACTGGTGTGTGAAATGAATGAACATGTTCCTCTGGCTTCTGTGGTCCTTAAAAGTCAGGAATGGTGCAGGTTAATGTCCAGCTGAGGAACCAGAAGAAGAAGATGGTGGTGATCAGGGAGAGACTTCAACCTCTGCAGGGAGTGTTGCCATGGTACACTGAAATGCACTGAAGTAATTGATTGACTTCAGTTCAGACCTGAGTTCTTTGACAGTACTGGACTTTTCTTATTGTGGTGATCCTCTGCTGGAAGCTGGACCATGGAGGACCTGCCTCTGGAGGCCTGGCTGGAGGGGATAGGGATGGGAGGGCTGTGTGTACCCATCACAGCCTGCGGCTCCTGCAGCCAAGGCAGCCCCTGCTCATCTCCCACTCATCCCAGTTCACCACAGCAATGGGAAGGAGCTCAGAGGTTGTACCAAGCAACACAAGTTGCTTTGGTTCATGTTGCTGTCAAAATGCATGTCCTGACTTTATTTACTTTTGGCCTAATATGAGGCATTGCATAACTTGAAATTTGTTCTTTTTGCAGTGCTCAGCCAGTGGCACTTAAGGCTGGGCGAGACAGTGTCCTTAGCTGCCTTTATACATGGGTTTTAGGGCACTGGTTTATGTAACCCACTTAATGGGTTTTCTTTCCTTATATTGTTGCCAGATGGCACCCCTTGTACGTATTTGCCCTTTACAGCTCATTTAGCTTTCCTTGATTGGGGCTCTGCCTCTCTGCTGTGCTAGCAGGGCTAGCCCTACCCAAGAGAGGGCAAACAGCTCAGAAAGGGATGGTCCGCTGGGCTGGAGAAAAGGCAGTGGAGCACATTCCCACCAGTCCTGGCAGTCATTCCACAGCTCTGGCCAGTTCGTTCAGCTGGGAATGAGGAAGCTCTGAACCTTCTCCACACTGTCATGTTCATGCCTGAGCAGAAAAGAGAGCTCCTGTACTTTCCACAAATTGGAAAGTGGTTATTGACCCTGTGGGAAAAACTCTGCATATGCATTTCTGAGTGCAATGACTCTTGTAAAAAAATGTGTCATGTTGTGATCAGCACATTTCATTTATTTTGTTTTAAATAGGTGCATTGGCATGTCCAAGCTGTTGTCACAAAATTTTCCAAGAATTGGAAATTTAAGGAGGGCTTTAAGATTGCCCCTTTTAAAGTCCATGCCAGGTGCCTGTCTCCCTGTCCTCAGCTGGTAGGTGGCTGCATACAGGGTTGCCAAGTGAACACCCACTTTCCCAGGACAAATGTTCGGTAATTGGCACAATTCAAATGTCTCCCTCTTACCTCAGGTGTCTCCAGCAGCATGACGAGTCTGGTCTCTGCCAGGGAAAGTGGCTTGGTCTAGTCTTGTATTTCTAATTTGGGAATGAACTGGTCTGTGCTGTGCTGTTTCCCATGTACAGAGAGGTGCTATGAAATAATGTCATTTGAGGTAACAACAGGGCTGGTAGATTTGTGTATATGTGGCTTCCATCGCAGCCTTACCCATATCTCCTTATCTTTACTGCCACAACAAACATAAATTGCAACTACCTAACCAACATGATTATCCATTCAGACATTTTTCATTTAACTAGGGGAGCTTTTTAACATCACCAAATCATAATGCTTCTAACAGTTTTCAAAGTTGCTTTAATTTTACAAACACTTCCTCAGAACTGCTGCTTCAAAACTATATCATGCTTTTTGTACATAATTTTCAGTTTCTGTCTTAGGATGTTCTTGGAAAACAACATCCTAGGTTTTTAAACTTACCTTCAAACTAAGATGAAAATAGAATTTTAAAACAGGTGTGAAAATGAGTTTTTACAGCATCTTTAAAATATTTTTTTATAAAACCTCAGCCCAAAAACTGTTCTCAAAACATGCTTGATAAAAAATCTAGTTCTAGTTTTATATATCTATTTACATCTATATGTCAAGTAACCTTTGTAATAAAATCCAAGATAGTGAAATAAAATTTCCATCAGCTTCTTAGTTGAATGCAATATTCTTTCCAAAAGTAAATGCTTTGAATTAAAAATGAAACAGGATGAAGTCTAGTAGATACTAAAAAGTGTTGTAACATTAGCGTTGAGCTGCAGTTCCTCAAGAAAGAATGCTTTTATTTTAGCATTATCCAAATAACCAAGATAACTGGATGCCTCTGGCTCCAGTGTTAAACACATGCAGGTAGTCCCAGACATTCATGGAGAGGTGATTGTCATTAAGAACATAAGCTGTTATTTTCTAGATGCCTTTGGTTTTCTTTCACTTGTCCTAAGTAGTCCCTTGTTCTAGAACTGGTTAATCCCTAGAAGTATGACACAATTTACATTTAGTGTCATTGTAAGCACTAATTTCACTGTTTATTTCCTGAAATACTGGAATTTACATTTTTGGAACTAGAGAAACCTATTTCACTGTGTATTCTACTTATAAGATTAAAATACTTTTTCTATGCAAATACTGCCTTCCTCTAGGATTACTGTAATCAATGGCTCTGTCTGTTGGATTTGTGGAGATGGCTATTTTCAGAATGTCTGCAGGTACTGACTGTTCTCTGACTTGTTAATCTCTTCTCTCCTGATTATCTCAGCAGATGTTGCTTAACCCTCAAAATGGCTAGGACCAGTAAGACCAACAAACCATGCAAGTCGGGAAAAAATTCAGTGAAAATATGAGGAAGTTGCAGTCAGTTAGCAAGAAAGATGAAGGCAAAATGAAGATGGGGAATGTAAAAGACATTTTGAAACTGTATTTTTCATGTGAAAAGCTTTCCGGAATGGCAGACTTTGGTTTTGAGTGAGTACTGGAGGTAGTTTCTGGACACAGAAGGAATAGTCCACTTGTGTGGCGGTCTGAGGCGTGTGTGTTTCTCCATGCTTCTTCTGTGATCTGTATAAATGATGAGTTTCCAAGGGATGGGTACCTGCAGCTTGTCTTGGCACTCCACATCTGGGTGCTCTTGGGACCTCTGGAAAGAAACAATCTGGAGTTCTTCCAGAGAGGTGTGTTGGGCACACACTTGCGTCAGCAGGAATGGGACTGGGGAGCAGGCAGTTGAGCCCCCTGAAAGCTCTAATGAGCTCCTGTTTGATCTTTTGGAACCAGAACATCCTATGTGTGCAGGTAACCCCCTGCCAGAGACTTATCCCACCTGGTGAGCATGTGCTGAATCTAATGGGACTGACCTCTCTTGGTGGCATTTCAGGCTGTGCCTGCGAGGATGGGGTCAAGAGAGGAGCTGTGTGGAAGTGTCCCAGGCCACCCTGTGCAAAGCCAGCTTGGGCACTGCATTGCCAACTCTGGTGTCGGGGTGATGGAACCCTAGAGCTGCGTGCCCAGTGTTCCCTGTAAGCATCAGCATGCTCTCAACAGCACGGTGTTTCGAGATGGGCCATTCCGTTTCCATTAACCTAAAAACAGCTTTTAGTGTACGTCGTACTTTTGAACCTGAAGTAAAGCATTAATACCTGCTGGTACAAGCTCTGGAGGTTAGCAACATGAGTTGTACAGACCATTAAATTAAAATTTAGCAATTACATCAGTGTTGCCTTATGATAGGGCTGGGGAATCGGGAAATTTGGACTCTATTTCTGGTCCTGTCAAATTCACTGTGTGATCATAGGCAAGCAGCTTAACCTCACAGCATCTGAGGTTAATACTTACCCAACTTGCAGGGTTTTCTGAGGCTGGATTAATGTTTCTGTTGTTTCTTTGGCATCCTGCAGGGGATGATGTTCACAGTGCATATGCTGTTGATAATACATAAAGAAAAATGAAATATAAATTACTTTTGTCTTTGTTATAGGTGAAAAATGTAGAACTTATAGCTTGTGTTTTAACATTTTGAGGAATGCTGCATAGGATTTGATATTTGATAATTGCAGATAATCAAGCAAGTAAATTTATATAACAATTTTTTGTTTGTTTATTTTTACACATGTGATTAATCCTAGGTTTTTGATGACCCAGATTAGGTCATCATTGCAGTTACTTTAGCAATGCAATGATACAGACACTTTCCAATGGAAAATTATAGCAATGGATTCCCCGAGGAAAGAAACGTACAAAGCAGCCCTTTCTGTGGCAGTCAAAAGGAAACCATCAATTTTTCATTGCTTCATAGATGCAGCTACAAATTGCAAAACTCATCTTCCTTCAGTGTAAGTGGTTTTGGGGCCCTTGGCATTAGTGGTCAGTGGAGTAAATCCTGTATGTGGATTGTTGAAATGTTTTTTCAATGGCAACAGAAACTTTCAAGGGAATTTAATATCCCTTTTACAGAGAGGGAAAGTAAAATGAAGGGACATTGTGGGGCTAATGCAATGCTGGGCTGTTCCTCAGGCAGTTACCTTATGTATTTATAACCAAAGGTTTTATATTCACCCTCTGTAGTCAAGTAGTTCTGTTTGGCAAATCGTTTTACACTGGATTACTGAAGGTTCTGAGTCTTTCCTAAACCAGGTGAACCATGCAGCTTCACGTTTGGCTTTCAGTTCAATTAGTTTTGAATTACTTGATTTGATACAGCTTTGTATTATTAAAAGATTTTTGTACAGATTGCCATGTCTACTGGCATCCTGTGCAAGGAGCTTTCAAATCTGGATGAAAACCTAGATTTACTTTGTCATTTTCTATATATATGTTTAGGCTTGGGTTTTTTGTTGTTGTTTAAGTAATTGTGTCTTCAGACCTGTATCATTTTAGGAAAAGTTTCTTTAAATACCTAGGCCATTTTTAATCCAGTTTGTTTATGGTTGCTCTTTGTGTAGCATGATATTCTATAACTGAGCTTTTTCACACTGAGGAGTGCTAAAATATAAATGGATATAGTGCTGGAGCTCTTCTGAGTGGATTGGAGCCCTGGGAATTTCCCCTTGCAGATTTTCACGTCAGGGATGCATGGTCCAGGTGCTATCTTCTGAAAACCAAAAAAGTTGGCATTTATGCTGTTTCAGAGAAGATTTGCCTTCTGAAGGGAGATAAGCTGGTAAAATTCTGGGTGTCCTCCTGCCCCCTTTTACAACAAGAGGTGAAATAACACAGAATTACCTGTTTTTTTAGACTGATGCAGTCAAGCAGCAAGTAAAATAAAGGCCTAGTTATTCAAACTTTTATGCCTTCATCAGTATAGTGGAGTCACACATTCGGAAATCCACAATTAGGATCTAATAATTTACTATTTCTCAAATAGCTTTTAAAAATGAAGTGATGAATTTGCTCTTCATCCCTTACTTTCTTCATGGAGTGATGCTATTTATGTGCTTTGATGGTGCTCTAAAATCTGTAGGAAGTTCCTTTGATGGTTGAGCCAGTATTTTGTTTACAGGATGTTTCCATCTTCTTTACTGCTTTAAACTTACTAAAAACGTATTTAGAAACTCCCTGTTTATAAAGGTGATGACAGTGCTAGCTTATTAGAAGGGGCATAATTTGTTGCCCCACTTATCTCACGTTGTTGATTAGCTGCAACAGTTACTGATGCCAAATTCACTTTTATATGAGTAAGTCTGGCACATGTGCATGACAGTTCTTCCTTTTGTACCATCATTAGCAGACTCTAACTAACTGGCATTCTGCCACTGCGGAAAAAGAGAATTGTTTTCACTCAGTATGCATCTTGTGTTCATCATCTGTATCCTCTGTTTTTAGGGCCTGATCTTGCAAAACTATTACAAGAACAGTTAGTTTTCCAACATCTACTTATGTAGCTGGTAATTAATTATGCCTGTTAATAAAGAGAGGGGTTTTTAAGAGCTGGGGCTTGTATTTGTAAGGTGGATTCTGAGTATCTGTTATAAATCTTGTAACGGTTACCATTCATTAATAGTATTTATTGTATTTACAGCCATGTGGAGACATTGTGGGCTCTTGAAAAACACGACAAAAGAGTGTAATATCAGAGAGGACAAAACAAAAAAGAGGTGGTTGAAGGGTGGTAGCATACAAGTTAGTAACACATAAAGTGGTATCTGTTCTGGTGTTTTTCTGCCCTTCCTAGGGAAGGATTTTTCAGACGTCTAACCTGAATTTTTCATGCTGTGATTAGGTTTATTGCTCCTGACTGTATCCATTGCATAATTGAGGTTTGGTTCATGTCTCCAGTCTTACATAAGTGGCAAAATACTGCTGGTAGGCATTATAATAGGCTTGGTTTAGGGCTTGTGTTTCCATACACCGTTAGGGGATGGGGAACAGCCTCTGTTTAGGCCAGCAGTGGCCAGGGAGGGAGTCACAAGACCAAGTCTGAGATATCCCCTTCTACCTGTCTGCAGTGCTCACATGGGTTGCAAACATGTTTCTTGCCTTTGCTCAGAATTTCTATGGCTTTTGTAATTGACAGAGGGTCACCCTGCAGTGTTGAACGGTTGTGTGGCTGCGACGAGCTGGGAGATTGTCAGCGTTGCTTAGTGTGACTTGTCACAGCCCAAACCCTTCCGTCATCACTTCGAGGCCTCACTGCTGGAACGTGCCCTGTGTGTTTTGCCTTGCGTCTCTCCCAGAGCTCACACCAACTACAAAGCAACCTGGCTCCTTTCATTGCTGCCCCTTCTCTGGGCTGTTACACCTTGTGTGAGCTGCCACTGCGCTCGCCTGGGGCTTGCTTTCAAGTTGGCATTTAAAAGACTCGTTACAACTTCCCAAGAGCAGACCAGCTGGAGACCTGTTTGAGGCAACACCTCTGCGGGCTCGAGGAGCTGATGAGGGGCTTAGGGGTGGCAGCTCTGCTCATATCCCCATCATGCCCTTCATGATGCTGGTGCGGATCCCAGGAATCTGCAGCTGCATCCCACCCTGGTTCCTGCCCAGCCCAGTCCTGCTCTCCTCTTGTCACTCTTCCAGACTCAGCTTACCAGACAAATATTTGTGACGGGATGACTGGAAGGCAGGCAGGAGGTTTTCAGGTAGGGTTGGTAGTAACTTGGTTTGCTTGTTGGTTGATGAAGAAAATACTACAAGGGATTATGTGCCTTTCATTGATGACATCTGAGGGAGAGAGTTTCTGTAGCTCACTTGGCTGATAGAAACTGTTTACTATATAATGGACTCTTTAGGTCTTAAGATGAACTTTTGTTTAAAAAAAAAACAGCAAAATTTTTTAAAAATGTTGCTGCAGATAAAACCCAGCATATACACGTAGATATATATTATATATTTTTGCCTTGTTGATAATGGAAACAGTGTTGTGCATTTGCTATAATAATTATTGTGTTTGGTATACATCACCCTGGGTCAACTTGCAGCATGTGTATAAAAGACTGGTTCTATTTTCAGTACCCTTAACTCTGAGAAAAGTGGTTTCGATTCTTCTGCTCTCTGCAGTTCCAGGAATCTTAGCTATAAATGCACCTAATCAACCTTCAGTGTCCTTAAAGCATACAGTTACAGCTTGTTGGCATAAAAGTCATTTCAGAAATGAGAAGCTGATGTGAATTTTTTGCTTCTCTTTACTCTTAACCTCCAAATAAAGGATATTTACACAGCAGTGTTATATGTCACCCAGCTTTACTTGCTGCTTCACAGAACTGGAAGTTTAGATATTGCAACTGTGTAGAACTGTAATTCTTATGTTACTTGTCTCTTTAGATGGTTTCAGTAACATAGGTTAATACAAACTCTCTGATGACATCCATGTTTATCTTCAGAAGCATAAGGAGTTCTATGAAGACAAAAGATTTTGGTATTGACCTGTACAAAAAAGTTTCAGTTGTAAATTCTGGATAAAATTCAAAGATAGCAGATGTCAATTTATTCAGCCTTTGTGGGTAAAGAAATGTTTTGAACATTGAAAACAAATCAGAAAAAGCACAGTCCAAAAATAATGTTTTTTGGAGAACTGAGCTTTTAACCAAGCAAACTAGAACTCTGCTTTGGCATAGCAGGGTCCTGCTGTGTAGTCAGCCATAAAAAAGAATGGTTTTAAATGCAAATAAATTTAAGAATACAAACAAAGTAAAATTTGTGGCAAATTCATAATCAGCTTTTCACTGTGTTTTGCATCAAAGAGTTTTTTCCTTACAGTATTGTCTTAAATTACAGAACCTTTACCTCCCATGGTGTCTTGGAAACACTGTGGAATTGCTCTTTGTTTATGACAAAGTGGGGAAAACGACTGAGCTCTGGACTTGTGTATTTGATTAAACACTTCTTTAAAGTAACACTTTTGTGTGGTTTCGGTTTTCCTCTTTGGCTTTCACTTGTCATCTTCTGGTTGTGCTCTCTATTTTTCCTTTGTCCATAATATTAATTTCAGCCTCCTGTTGTTACTGGTTGATTGAATTACCTCACTAACCACTCAGCTGTCTTCATGCTATTGCTTATAAAACATGACTATATTTACATGTGATGCTGATATGGTTGGTTGCCCAGGGTTATAAAATAAGACTCACTATAAAGGCTATAATATACTGTGGGCATAATTGCTAGGGCTCCCTGAGAAGCACAATAAATGCCTTATCTAGAAAAAAAACCAGGAATGGCTGTTGCTTGGTGTCCTGTGTTTCATACAGGATTACTGAATTCAAGTGATTTTCTAATCTTTTATGTGGCAAAAAAATCATTGGTGATTAATGTTGCATCAGGTTCTTCTTCAGAGTTCTGTCTCCCAGCTGCATTAAGGATTTCACTGACATTGCAGCCCAGTGGAGCCAGCTGGTAATTTTGACTATCAGTGGGATAGCATCCATCATATGGAGCATCAAAGATAATTTTATTTTATTATCTTGATATTATAAAAAAAGTACAGCCATGTAAAGTGTGGCATTGTATTTTGCCATTCATTTTTCTTTGTTCAGGTTACTAACGGAAGCTATATCTGAAATGAATGTTAAAAGTAGAATAGGAAGAACTCATTTAATCTGTGCCCATTAGCTTTTCTCTGAATGGGAGCTTAATCTCTTCCAGGAGCCCCAGACAGTTCTGTGGCTGCTCTGAGCATAAGAACCATCTCACAGTTTACTGTATATGGTAACCTTTAACTTCTCCTGCTCATTGGGGATAAACTTGTGAGAGCGGTTGTGATCTTGCACTCCAAAGATATTTATCTGTGCTCTGGTCTGTTTTTAGGTACAGTTCTGTAATCACTTATGAGCAAATCTGTCCTTTCAGTAAGACAGTAGATGTAATTTTGTCTTCTCTCTCCACCTTGTCCCTTTACAGTGGATAGCAAACTGTTTTTCAGTAAAGCCATTTGGATCATCTTTTATTTAAAAAACCCCAAACAACAAAGCTTTTACTAGTTAAGATGCAATCTGAGTTTGTTTTAACAGTTTTCAGCCAGAATACAAAAATATTGAAATAGCTGCAGGTCAATGAAAATTATGTGGCAGGAACTTGGTAATCTCCATCTGACCTTTTGCTTGCTTGTGTATATGTTAAAAAAATACTTCTAGAATGAAGGCTAAAGCAGTGAATTTCCTCTAAAACTGGTATACTTAATACCTAAAAATCCCAGAGGCTTCTGCACAGAAATGGATTAAATAGAAAGAGCTCCTTTCCACTGCCTTCCTTCATCATCATGTACCTTTGTTTTCAAGAGGGTTTTTGTGAATAAGGTGGCTGAAGATAAGAGCCAAGAGCACTTGATGTAAATCTCCATTCACGTAGTTGAGGCAGAGTAAAAGAGCTGCAGGGCAGGTGAAGCCACGTCTCACAGTCTGCAGGAACGTGGTGATGAGCACTGCAGCTGGACTCAGCTTTAAGTTATCTTGGCAGTTTTCTAACTGATGCCAGGTGATATAATGGGCCAAATACTACAAGGATTGTGCAAATGATTAAAATGTATTTTGAATTAAGTGACTGAAGAAATTGATTTCTTTCTCATATCTTTTAAAGCTTCTCCCAATGTGAAAGTTAGGCATGATGTCTGACACAGGGTTGTGGGTTTGCTTCCAGTTTCATGGCCAGGAGTCCTGGTTTCCCTGACTTGTTGTGGCAGATCATGGCAGTAGCCACACAGGGTAAGAATGTCCCCGCAGAAGGGTGTTGCAATAGTTTGTACAAGTATACATCAGGCCAGAAAAATGAAACTATGAGAGAATCACACACTGTCTGCTGGAGACAACAGAAAATCCAGTGAAAAAGGTGGGTTGATCAAAGGCTGGCCTGGAAATATCCAATATAATGCAGTGTATGTCTTTTGAAAAGGACATACGCTCCATCCGACGCTAAAGGATGCATTAAGGAATGAGGGAAGGAAGAATTAATATGTATCTGAACTGAGTAGCCTAGACTGACTTTACAGTCAGCAGCAAGGGGCAGACTTACTAAGTCATGTTTTAGACTACTAGAGGCCTACTGTTGTCCAAAAGAAAGAAAAGCCTAAAAGCATTTATCTGTCAGCTGTACAGAGGTTTAGACAGCTAACTCAGACAAAGATGTATATTTGGATGAATACTAGTCTGGAAATCATTTCAGACTTCAGTAGACTGAAGCAAAACCCTGACTGAAGTTTTGCTGCTGTGAAGCTGCTGTGATAAGTTTGCCAAGATCCCAGTCAGCTGAGAACCCACTAACTTACCATCATTCCCATTTGTTGTCACATTATCCATTGTAAATCTCTGCAAAACAGACTGGTGCAGCAGTTGGACCTCTTTGAAATAAGAGACTCCTCCAAACAGTGTTGCAAAGGTGTTCTTTGCATCCAGATGGATTTTTTAATGTTTTGTTTATTCTCATTCCAGAAATACACATTTTTTTTTGTTACTGTGTGTACATAATTTATGCTTCTGTTTAGTGCAGTAATTGTAAACAATTATTCCCTTCACAGGAAAGAGGATGTGTGATAATTATTTAGCAGCTTGTTCCTTGGAGATTGACTGTGTGAATCTTTGAGGGACGTGACCTAAGCTAGAGGCTTCTTAGTAGTTAAAAAAAAATCACAAAATGTAATGGGCCTTTTCCTGGGCCAGACTTTCAGTAGACTGCTGAAACTGTTTAAACAAGTACTTGTGCATGATAACTGTCCTTAGGCACTGAAATACAAATGTCTGCAAAAAATGACCTGGGTCTGAGCCATGGTTGTAATAAAAGTATACAGCTGAAGAGATAAGTTTTAGTATTCCTTGCTAAATATTTGTCCATGAAACTGGAGCCAGCATGAGATGGGGTATTGTCAGGTACTTTGTGTAACTTTTTAAGGAAAATTTTATCCGTGTGTTTTTGTATAACTTAAAAAATTGAAGCTAGAGTCTCCATAAATAAGCAGTCCACTGCATTCATAATGTGGTTTGGAGGCCTAGTTGAGTTACTGGAGAAGGCTGGATGCCCAAGCCTCTTAACCAATGGTGCAGAAAAGCCTGGTCCCCATCGTGCTCTCACCCTTTCTTTTGAAAAGTTCTGAGTGTGCCAGGACTGCTTACCAGCTTCCCCATCAGATCAGTGCATACGTGCCTGCCTGTACCCCTCATCCTAGAAAGATGGTTGGGTTAAATTGGATTAAGCTGCTGCGTAAAAGGGGCAAAAGTTGCATTTCAAGTCGTTTAATATTGCAGTTCTCTTGGTTTACTTCTCAGTTGGGATAGGCACAAGCCAATTGCCCTTGTCTTGTGTCCTTTTAGATACCTCCTTTTCTCCATGTCCTCCAGATCTTATTCCTCTGTCCATGTTGCTAAATTTGTCATATCATCTCTGTAGAATTTCCCTTTTGCCATCTCCTTGCCTCATTCAGCTGCATGAGCCTCTCTCCTTCAATGCCTTCGCTGATGCTCTATGTTGTGAACAGTAGCATTAAAACAAATTTGTATTTGCTTTGATTCCATAATGACCTCACATTAGTCCATTTCCCTATTAATACTCTGCCTGTAAAATGCCATTGAGATAATGAACCTCATTACAGCACGTTTTTCCCTAATATAATACCAGCAGGACTCCAGTTTGTGAAGTACAAGCTGGTTGAACCCTTAGCGGATGCTTGATTTAATTAATGGGAGGATGCAAAATGTGCAAGCAGGCCAGTATTCCTCTTGGAGACAAAATGATAATTACCAAACCCTAAAAGTGATTTGTAAACAGCAGACGGGTATTTTTCCTAAACTGACTAATCCAACACTTCAGTAATGTGATTAACTCTTATTACAGCCTTTTGTTGACTCTGCCTCACATTTCAAGATGAAACCTGGTATTTTTCCTTTAGTATGCATATTAGCGATGATTCAGTTCTTTAAAATCACCATACAAGTACCCCAGGGCTTTGTATTTTCTACTTACTGTGTTGTGGAGCCATTTACACTGCTGTGGTGAGCAGTATTTTATTTGGATCACGAAACAGTGAGGAAATGGTTCAAAATGTTTTGCTTAAGCAGTTTATCTTCCTAATGCAGCTGGAGTTTTTATTTCACACTCAAATGCACTAGTAAAACATCAGGCACCTTTTTTTTCTAGTCTGTGAAGCAGCTGACTACAGCAATAGGGGAATTGGAGTAATTTAGTAAGTATTTATAATTCTTGAATAGTGTCCTTAACAGATAGACCTTTTTTTCTGTCTTCCTTCTTTTTCAAGCCTAATATCATAGTACCTGAACATGTGGTATTTTTCCAGTGCCCAGTGCTTAACCACACAAAAGAGGAAGATGGCCTCACCTGCATTTTACAGATGGGAAGCTGGGATGCGGGGATGTGGGGGCTACCTGTATTCTGGAAATGCATGAACCATAGGTTGCCATCACGTTAGGACTGTCCCGTTAGGGCTTTCCCATGAGTGCTGCTGTGCTCAGCAGGTGCCAGGCAGCTCTGGGGAGTGACTACAGTGTGGTGGGTGGGGACATCCCTGGCAGGGTCTCTGACAGGAGTCACCCAAGCTGGTCACAGCGAGTTTGTGAGTGGTTCAGACCGGAAGTCCCAGGGAATGATACTGACCTGGGAACCAGACTTCAGCTGTAGTGGAGGGTAACATATGCTATAAAGTAATTTCTTTTTTCAGTGCAGTCGTGTATGTCAGCCCCTACCATTACATGTAACCTTGTTTAGGTTCCTGTTCATAACCCTGTTTAGTGGTGACAAAGCATCATCATGAGGAAACAAGAATACTTACCTTTCTAGGAGTCACATTTTCTTCCATGCACTGGCTCTAGACAGACTAGGAATTAGTTCCTTGCCAAATGAACAGCAAGTGTTCTTCTTTTGCCTATTCACCAGCTGAAACAATCGGCAATGGACCTTACAGCTCTTCGGAGTTGTAAAGGACAGTGGCACACCTGTAAGCCATGCCAAGTAGAATGTTGATGAAAATGTTCCTGCTCTTATTTATGGGAGCTTAGAGCAGAATAGCTGAGTTCTGTGTCCTTTAATGATGTGACTCATTTAGAGACTGTTTTTGTTAAAGTTCACAAATGTATTTGACTATTTGTAGAGAGCTGCTGTATGAGTAAGGTAGGCCAGGTGTTTGTATTTTTGTTTTTTGTGACCAGATGGTTCTACTTTTGTCTTTCTCTTTTTAACCCCTTGCTTTAATAGTTTTTTTGGCACTCTTTCTACTACCACTCCTCATAAACTATTGCAGTTTGCATAAGAAATAACATAAAAATTAAAATTACCCTGGCTAGTGATTTGAGTTGAGGTTTGAAAGTTAGATCAAGAATTGGTGTCTCCCTGTAATTAATGCATGTCTGTACTTGGAATAGGAAGATTGTTCTCCTCATGCATCTTCACAGTCATTGTGTTGTATATATTTGTCCTAGTCAGGGACTGAGTCTGTAAAGACACTATAGTCATCAGATAAAGAGCACCAGACTTCAAGACCAAAATGTTTCAATCGCAGCTAAAGGAGAATTCAGTTGTAGGCCACCTGATAATCTCATGTATACTGGATACATTTCAGACTATTTGTCTATCCATTACTGCAGTATGAGATAATTTCCAGTTTTTTTCTGTGTTAATTCTCATGGTATTCCCACAAAATAGCAAAAAGCAACTATCCCTATTTTTCAAGTTGGGGAGGAAGTAGAAAAAATGCCTAATTTATTGATCTGCAAAATCCTGATAAGTGGAGTATTTCCACACCTTAGAGTATTTTTTAATTGTCTAGATGTTTCAAGTGTATAAGTTCTTTTGAAAAATACTCCATTTCAATAGGATTTTCATAGCATTTATCAGCAAACATTTCTCTTGTAATGGCATTAAAAATCTGGCCACAATACTGCTCTATTTAAGTGTTTTTCAAAATCATAGAGTAACCAGGAATTCATCTTATGCAACTGCAGAAGCCTCCATCTCAGCAAGTTATCTTTGGCTTTCTTCCTAGCCATCAGACAGAAATGTGCACTTATTAGGATATGATTTCTTTTAAGGATCTGATCTCTTTTATTGAATCCCTGTTTCTCTCTATTGACTGCAAAGTAAACCTAATTCAAAATGTTGTCTCCTGTGCTATAAATGTTTGCATTTACTTAGCTGAACTCAGCCTTAAGTGATTCATCAAAGACACACAGGATGCCTTGTAGCACAAAAGATTTTACCCGAGTCTCCAAAATACTCAAACCTCCACCTCATGGACTTCACCAATCTATCCAGGAGATTGTATTCACTGCCTTTGCTCTCTGTGATTCATCTCTTCCCTTTAGTTTCTTGGACTTCAGCTGAACCCCAACTGTAGAAGCTTATATTAGGGATAAGAAACTAAAAATTGGAACTGGAGAGAAGTGTCAAAGAGAGCTTAATAGTTATCCTCTAGAAAAAGGTCTGCTGAATTTAACAGCTGATTTCCACAGAAATTGCTCTTAAGGTTTATGTTTTCCAGTAAGTTTTGGCCTACTTGTTGGAATTCCATATGCAAGATAACACATTCTCTTCATGTTAGTGAAAGATCTGGGAAAGAAATCCCAATCTCTTTTAAAATTGTAATGTACTTATATGACCTTTTGAGAAGGTAGGTAACCTTATGCTAGGAAGTAAAATACAGACCTGGTACAATGTCCAGTAAATTCACTGTGAGTTCCACATGCTTCTTTAAGGGCTCAGTAAGTCCCCTTCATTGTTGTTAAAGCAAATATTTATTTGAGAGTAGAGAACAAAACAACCAGGCCCATTTACGGTATTATTACTCAGTTTATGTCTTTCCAGACCACAACAGAGGCCAGAACTTGGATTACAACCCATTTAAAATGGAAGATTTCTTTCTCAACTTTTACTCCAGCTGCTGGAGATTGGCTTGCAAAGAGGCTAAAGAAAATGCTCCTATATTTTCTTTTTTTAAATGTAGATGCTTGTCCTCAAAGAACTGAATGCAGACCAGCAATTAATTTCCTGCCCAAGGCAGCATTTGAATAGCCTGTTATGTCTATGACACAAATTGTTCTCCTATGGGTCGAGCCAGATTAGAAATTGTGAAACAGAGGTAGAAACCTGGCCTCATCTTTATCAGATACATCCTGTCCTGACTATTCCCATATCAGAGTTTTAGACATGCTTTCTTAATGAATCATATTATTTCGAAATGTTGGGTTGTGTGTGATACTTGGTAGTTAAATAGTTGTGATTTGGGTTTATGTTAGGTGGCAACCTGCCAAATGGGAAATTGGTAACAAAATAAAGTGTGTATCTTGAGCATGTGCTGTAGACAAATAATGATTATCTCAAACAACAGTAAAATATCTTCAGAGTTATCATTATTTCTTATTTCTTCTTTCCACATTTTCATTGATTTCTTCATTGACCTCAGGCCCTAAAGCACACAAGCCTAAAACACAAGCTGTAAAACTTGTACATCAAAAGTGCACGTATTTTTATTGAAAATGCCCTTTACAGCCGTATCTGTATTCCAGTCTTGATCCTCTGCAACTGAGGAGATGAGCAGGCCAGGACTGAAACTAGGAATCCTCTCTTACTGATTTTTCAAAACAATGATCATATTGCATTAGCACCATGGCTTTCTCCCATGTTATATGGTAGCATGAATTTTTCCATTGGTAAAAGCAGCTGATTCTGGAATAATCCCCCCTTCCAGATTATTTCAGGAGGTCTTCATGAGGAATGTTTTGTGTGTGAGTGTGAAATATATGTGGCAGATAAGTTGGTCTCTTTGTTTGATGACTGTAGCCCTGCTTGTTCAGAAATCAGCCGGGAAGTAGCCAGATGAGACTCCAAAAGGGGTAAAACCTGTCCATTTTTAGGAGGTATTCTTTCCATAGTGTTTGCTGAGAGGCTGGGGAGCAGGCAAGATAAGAGACTGTACAGCTGAAGTGAAGAGTTGCTCTCCTGCAAGGCCTGCCCTTTTGAATGACTTTTCGTACTCCATTGCCAAATCCATACCCCTGCACTTCCTGCTCCTACTCTGACACGTGTCAGCGAGTTGGGAAGTATGGTTGCAGTTAGAAGAGTTTTCTGTGGTTGCTCCCCAGCAGCCACTGAGCATTTAGTGCCTCTCTTTCTCCAAGGTCTGCATGAAGAAACTTGGAAGTGAGCCGAGATCAATGCTACAGGAGCTGTTTCCTTCCAGAAGCACCAAAGCAGATACATCTGTGCTATCCACAGTCACAGGGCAAGAACAGAGGCTCTCTTCTCCTAGTCCCAAAGGAGATGGAAATGGCCTTTCCATTTAAATAGAGTTACTTTTATATCCAAACCTTCTTCCAGCTTTGAGGGAAGCCTTTGAGTAATGCACTACAGAACCAGACCCTGAATACATCTTTCTTGTATTAACACAGAGAAACACTCTCCATTCCTCTTTTATCCTTCCAGCTTATTGCTCTCCCTCCCCTAGTCTATCCTGTTTGACCATGTGCTTTCTTCAAGCCACCAAGAACATCCATCTCACTTTTGTCACAGGATGATCCTTTTTGTGCAAATATAAATATTTAGAGAAGTTTACAAAAGATTAAGCTTCATACAACTCAAGCATTCCTACTAATACAGGGTTGGGACTAGACAGCAGGGAGTAAGAGCCTGGGCTCGTGTGCGCAGCTGCTGCAAGATCAAACTGTGGAACATTCACTTTTGATTCCACTGACTTCACTGATCAAAACCATTTTCAAAGTTGGCTGGGTTTTTTTTTTTTTTTCCAGAGTGAAATCCTTTCCATCAAAACAGCTTCTTCAGTGTGCAGGCTTCATCTGTATTGTGATTCTTTTGCCTCAGTTTTATTTTTGTTCTGCAAATTCCTGATGCAGATCTATACGGTGCACTTGCTCAAACAATGAGAAGTAAATCCATATTAGAGAAGTTTCTCAGATGCAACCCAGATTAAAAATAGTTGCGAGACCTGCCCATGATACTTGTGCTTTGACATTTTGGGTTTCACTCTGATCATCAATACCTGAGAAAAATTATGCCAGATTCCATATTAGTGTGTAATACAGGGAGAGAAAATCCCATATAAGTAAGAACATAAACAAAGAATACAGGACTGTTTTGTTTGTGTTGGGGTTTTTTTCCCAGTAAGGTAAAACAGTTATTCCAGAATTTATGCGGCAAGTGAACAATAAGATTATAGAAATACATTCAAGGCAAATGGGTTCATGTCTGCAAACACACCAGCATGTATTTCCTGTAAGGAGCTGTGTCAGTCTTCAGTCTCAAGCACTGACAGTTTGGCTTTCTGCTCCAGTGGGAAGTGGATTTGTCATCCCAGCTAAAATACTATCTACCTCTTGGACAGCTCACAAGTGACACCGCTGTGGTGGTGATGGGTGAAAAAACAGCTGTCTGGCATGCTTTCCTTCAGTGCTGCTTTGCTGCCCCTTTCTAGCAAGGCGACCACAGAGAATCCACAGGAAATCCTACCTTCCTAGAAAAATATCCTGCTTCCTCCTAAGGATGCGTGGATCAGCCAGCTCAACTTGACTGTGGGCAAATCCAAAGAGAATAATCTTTCATAGGAAGTGGCTTAAGCTTCATTGTTTGAGACACTGAAAACCACAGTGGTCAAGAAACCAACTGGTTGGTTTGATCAAGTGCCAGCAATATTTTGGGCAGAACTGTTGGACTAGGTGACCCCAGAAGCCTCTTCTAACCAACCAAACCTCTTCTCTTTTTATGTTTTGATAATCACAAAATCTAACATGCTTTTTCAGTCTCTAAAATCTGTGATTCTCTGATAAACATTGCTTGGCCTTGTATTTGGTTCCATTTTTTATAAATAATCTTTTTTTTTTCCCGAGCTTTTAATTAAAGATGCATGTAATTAAAGTACTGGTTTTATTGCATGTTATAAATTATTTATGCTATTCTGTAGGAGTGCTAGAAACTTTTAAGCATTCTTCCAGCAAGCTGAATTTTCATAATTTTAATACATTCAATATATTCCTATAACTGAACACATTTAATGAACCTAAAGAGGTTATATTAATTTAGTAATACAATAAGAAATATGCTTAGGGTTGTAGACCTATGACTTTGATGGGTAATATGAATCGGCAAATTGAAACTCACTCATCATTTAAATTGCAAATGTAGCTGAAAGTGACTTCATGGTTCAGACTGAAGTACAAAAAAAACTGAAAAAATTATATATTTAATATCAGAAAGTTATGCTATCTTGCACGGCAATTAAAGCAAAAAAAAATGAAAAGAGGCATCTTGGCAGTTCTGTACTTAGAAATCTTTTAAATCTGTCTGTGAAAACTGCTCATTGGTTTCAAGCATTTCCTTTCAGGCCAACCTTAAACTACAGGAATTAGGATCAGAAAAACGAGTTGCTCTGAGAGGATGATTATTTTCTGTGATTGTGGTAGCATGAATGAACTACAGGAAGCTTTCCAAACCAGGAAGAGGATATAGTCCCTGTTCCAAAGCATGTGAGTGTAAAAGGCAGGGAGAGAAGAGAAGGGATGAAGCTACAATGCAGAAATCAATCTGGGTAATGCAAGCCATGTATATGAAAAATTGGAGCTGGTAGAAAGTGACAGCAATCTTTCTGGAAGAGAAGAAAATCAAATTTATTCTTATTTAGGAGAGAATATGTTTTGGCCAAATATTTGGGGGTTCTAATGCATTTTTATTTTTAGGATGTTATTTATATTTTCTCAACATTAATTTTTAAGAGTGGGAAATAAACATTATATTTCTGGGTTTTATAAGGATTTTTTTTGACAAAAAAGGAAAACTGTGGGAAAATTCCACATTAAAGTGTTTATGAGATTCCAATTATTTCTGCTGGGTGCAGAAATACTCAAATCTATTCCTAAATGAGTAATTCCTTTCAAACTGGGAGATGAAAAAAAAAAAAAGTTTTGTATTCAAAATCCATATTTTTGTTGTAGAGAACTTAGAATGAGTAGTTTGAAAAAAAACCCCGAAACCAAACAAACCAAATGTAGGTGTCCAAAACACTACAGAAATAAAAGGGCGTGTAAATATTATCTTTCTTTGTCATTGTGTCCTTGAGAAGCCCGTCCTTTCTTCCAGGTTTCTTTTCAGCTCAATGACTTTCTGGGTTGCTGCAAACTCCGTGTTGTCCCCATGGGTCTCACATGACCCAGTCACTCTCTTTTTAGAGGAACATACCAAAATAACCTGAAACAAACAACTGAAACTAATGCCATATGTCACAGCTTGCAAGATGAAGGTCCTAGTTCAACTGGTGTCTTTGAGAAATGTGCATCTATTGACAGAGAAAATATTTTAACCAAAGAACCTGGAGAAATACAAGGCATACAAAGCTAATTCTTGCAAGCAACAAAGTGTGTGTCAGTCTTCTCTCGCCACCCACCTTATTTTACATGTAATCATCAATTTGTTTTCTATTTAAATAGTTACTAGTAGTAACTTCCCAATTTTTGAGGTAAATAGGAAGGTCTTTTAGCACTGTGTTTTCTTTATTGCCTACTCATTAGAAAAATTGCTAGTTTAGACTAAGGACGCTTTTTATGATTGACCTAAATGATGATTTGAGGGGAAAGTGAGAAAATATGTGGGGAGAAGTGGGATGGAGCCTCTACAGAACAGATTTGAATGCATGCCACACTGACAGCAAGGTCTAATGGGCACACCAAGCTCTGCAGTGTATTTTTGACTTCAGCTTGTATAATCTGCCTTTATCTCGAGGCTCAATAAACAGAAGTACCAGGCCTGGATGTCCTGACAATTACCCTCCACAGTTGATAACAGGCACGTGGAATATTTAGATAGGCATTTGTTTCTATTTTCAAAATTTGCTACATCACTTTAGCATCACAGAAGAGGAGATTTTAATAAACAATATGTTTCCTTAAGATAACAGCTCTGATTTGGGGATTTTGTCTTTTTGTTGTTTCCTTTGCAGGAAGAAGGTATCGTGAAGGAAATAGACATCAGTCATCATGTCAAGGAAGGTTTTGAAAAGGCAGATCCTTCTCAGTTTGAGCTGTTGAAAGTATTAGGACAAGGTTCATATGGAAAGGTAATTTTTATTGTCATCTAATCACTCAGAGCAACACAGAAAATACCATGTCTTTGTGTTCATTTACAGTGCTAACATTATCCATATATAAATTATGTTGTAAAGGCAGGTAAGGAAAGCCCTTATATCTTAATTTTAGTAACACTTTTGTCTTTTAGCTGGATTCCTGCATATGGACCAGTTTAGGAAATCGCACTTGTGTCTGTCGACCTGCTGTAATGAGCACAAATGATCGTTAGTGAGCATCACTGTTAATAACATTAGACCCTCCTCCCTCTTTCTGACCTGTCCACCAGGGAGGTGAGCGTGCCACTGCTGCATAGTTGGAGGATGTAAATAGGAACATTCAAAGACTTAAAGAAGTTAGCTGCACAGTTCCCACTGAGGGCAACGTGGACTACATTTCCGGGTGCCAGACTGCTGTTTTTAGCTCACACTCAGGGCTGCTTTGAGGGGATCCTGGAGATGAGCCCTGGTGAAGAATACAGCAATCATTTTAGAGAGAGCGTGCAGAAAAAAGCCCTGTCTGTATAACCACTAGCTAATTTGTGGAGAAATAAAATTCTCCACAGATCTTAAGACAAAGGATTTTCTTAATTCCAAACACAGTTCTTCAGCAGAGCATGTTGGTTGGAAATGAGAACAGGAAGGAAAGATGGAGAGAAAGAAGGAAGAATCAATTCAGCCTTAAAGTCTTTCCATGGTTTAAATAAGATATTGAAACATTTGGAACAGTGAACCTGCATTAAACTAGGTATGGAAGTCCTTATTATTGCCAGCATATTATTTTTTTGAGTTTGAAAAAATAGTTTCCAATCAGAACCTTTAGCTTTATTCCTAAAGGAAGCTGTATTGAAAGCATTTATCAACTTCCTGATTATTCTAGAATTATATTGATAATTAAATCTATTAGAAGGGAGTTTTGCTGGTTCAGGTGTTAATAACCTGAAGTGTTTGCAGACATATCAAACGAGAAAATTGAAAGTCATGCTCAGCCACATGTACATGCTATTCTGGCAAACTAGTATAGTACAGCTAATATAACCTGTCAAGGAAGCACTTCAGGGCTGCTTGGTGGTTTCAAGAACGATGTAGCTCTGCCTTTAAGAATAATCAGAAATATTACATCATTTTGCAATATAATGCATTTTCATTTGTTCTGTTCCTTTCTGGTTTGGTGATTATTTTGATGTCCTCTAAAAAAGAGCACAGTGTTCTTGACTCATCGCTTTTGGAGGGAATGCAGACAAGTGCCCTATCCCATGCTACAGCAAACAGCTGACTAGTGACTAGTAATGTAAATTGATGATTTTGCTTATTACACCAATATGGGTATTGCAAGCTTTGCAAGATTATATGGCAGTCAAGACATTTCTAGAACTGCAGCCTAATATTTCTGTAAATGCACCATGCTAGGCTGTTCTATGTGCAGTGCTGCTGAAAACCGTTATCTTAAGGGTTTGGGGTTTTGGTTTTTTGGGGTAAAGAGTCCATAAATGTTTTTCAAGAATAATAGTACAGCTGAAAATCTAGTGTCTGGACAAGCTTGCTTTTGACTTTCTCCTCCTTTTCAATGTAATGCAAAAATTAAATCTTTTACTTGACCTGGATAGAAAAATACCCCAACTTTTCTCTATAAACTTCTAAATGAGTTGACTTCCTGTTAATGCTGCAGCAGCTGAGCTTAATTTGTCATGGATATTAACAAAAAACACTTCAGAAAATCTTATGCGTTCCTGTTGCATCCAGATTTCATCATTTTTTCCTACATTTGTGAGCACTGGTGGTATTTGTGTGTTCATCAGACTAGGAAGCAGGAGCTGGTAGCTGTGGAACTGTGCATATCTCCTATGCACAGGAAACATCTTGAGAAGGAGAGTCTCACCAAAACCTGATCACATCGTGTCATAGAAGTGTTGTAGTTGTGATGCTGTCAGACATGAGACTGATAAAGTTGTTCAGAGAGAATTTACCTTTTATTTTTTTATTATTTCCAGCTTCTGTACCTGCTTGGTAAAAATTTTTCTGCCTCCCCACAAACGTTTCCTCAAAGGGTGTTTGAGAAAATCTAATCTGAATACAGACAGTTTTTTTTTTAGGAGGAAGTCTTTCAATTTGCAAAAAAATGCACTAAAAACAGGCTTCCTCCTTCCTCTTTTTTGGCTTTTTATATTTTGGTAGAGACAGTTAACAAAGCTGCATAGTTCCTGGACAGTCAATTTATAAAATAATTGCCACGGAATTTTTAATCCATCTAGACATTCATTAGTTAATTAGAAAATTTCAACTAGCCTTTGTTAATTTATGTATTAATAAGTATATGCTAGGTATGTGGGATTATGTTTTTATTTCCACATCTGGCATTACTTCAGCTTCTGTCCAGTCACACAAGTGCTGAAATAAAAATAATAAAAGAGACACTGTTGCCTGGTACTTCTGACTTCAGGAGACAGAGTGTATCCTGGGAATCAGCTAAAACATTTATTTTATTTTCAATTACTAAAACACTGAAAGTCTTATAAAGACCAAACTGAACCACTGATTCCTTTGTTCACTACCCCTCCAGTGCTCAGATGTGCTCAGGGGCAGATAAGAAATATTTGCATGTACTAAAATAAAAAGAGTACAGTTTTAGTTACAAATTTTATTTAATTTCAATTCAAAATTTGTGGTATCAGAAGATGAAGCGTAGGAGACTACCACAGGGAGAGCTGATTTTCAGCTGTATGAACTTTCTGCTTCAGCTGCATCTTAGGCAAGTCACCATTCATGACTTATGGCATAAATTGCACCAAATTGATTTTTTTTCTTTAATTTAATTGATGATAGTAATTTTAAGACACTGCACATTTCCAGACACAAATGAGACAAAATTGTTTTTCATATAGAGCTGGTCAGAATATGAAGAGATATGTGCACACTGATTCTAACTTTTCACCCATATATAACTGAGTGTGTAAGGTCAATTAATAATGTTGAAAATGTTTTCTTTGTGAGATGCTAAAGGCTTAAAACTGAAAATTTCCAGAGCAATCAACCAATTGCAGGTGAAATAGATTTGAAATGCTTTCAGTTAGCAATTTTCATTAGATTTCCTGAACCGTAGTATCTATTCTCCTGTCAAATGCAGTAGGTCTTATAAGTGGAAATTCAGTACTCATCTACACAAAACATTTGCTTTTTACAGGTATTTCTAGTCAGGAAGATAAAAGGATCTGATGCAGGCCAGCTTTATGCCATGAAGGTACTTAAGAAGGCAACTCTGAAAGGTAATGACTGAGACAGCAGTTTCATTTTCTATTTCTGTGCTAACAGTAATATATTTTTCTTGCTGTTTTTTACATTGTTGCTGCCTTGCACTATATGAATGCAAAATTCTGCCTCGCTGTAGATCAACATTCTAAAAAGAACTTAGACTAAAATATGTTACCTATACAGTGTGAGAGCAGGAAAACAGGGGTTTGCAGTTTCCCAGCTGCATGTTTTCTTTGTTTTCTTGGTGTTATTTTTAGGATTTCTGTTTGGTATATATTAATTTGTGTTGAAGTGTCACTATCTTTCTGTTGCCGAAGTAAATAAGGATATTGCTGAAATAAAACCTGGCTCCTACTGGGCAGAATGGCCTTCCCAGCTGGTGCTTCTCACTATGTGCCTGAAAAACCATGGGAACATGTTTTCAAGTGTGAGGAGTCATTCTGAGATCGTTGAGATCATGCTGTGTCCTAGCCCATGGGCTGTAGGAGGCTAGGGCCAAATGACTGATGTTTAAAGCTGGTCATTCTCTTCTGCAGCTGCTGGCTGTTCAGTGACAGTGACACTCAGACAAAAAAGAACCTGCTAGTCAAGTCCAGGACTGAAAAGGAAAGGCAGTTAATTCAGTCTCAGATGGAGTCCTTTTTGGTTGTTCCTCCTCAGAGTAAGGAGAATGCAGTTGTCTTCTTGTTTCCCTGAGCTAACACTGTTCTGTTTTTTCCCTCAAAACCTGACACTTTGTGCAGATAAGGTGGAGAGCATTCATTTTGCCTGGTGCAGATATTTTGCTTTGTCTTGGACAGTGTGGTTTTGTGCAATGTGGTATAGCATCTAAATTTCTGTCCTAATGTGAAGAATAATAATTTTGAGATAGTTCTCTCCACTTAAGAATCCAGACTGCTTTAGTATGCTATGATTTGGGGAACCAAAATATGAATAAATCTAGCAGTAATTGAAAGGTAGAGCTACTGCAGGTGGTGACAGGCAGAGCCAGCAGCTCTTCTGAGTACTGGTTAAAATGGGGAACTGGCACAGCAGGCATTTAGACAGTCCTTTCCTCTAAGAAAGCCTTTTCAGGGAAACATTAGTCTGAAGCAATGCTGCCGTGCTTATCTTTTTGTTTGGAATCTAGATGAGAATGTTTGTTCTAGCAGAACAGCCTGGTGTAAATAAACACTTAAAACAGTACTGGGCATAAGACATGCAAAGTAAAAGGTCGAGCCTGTATGACAGAGTGATTCTCTGACTTCTCAACCAAGAGCAGGAACGTGAAGTGCCCAAACAGAGCTGAACTCAACTCTCAGAGTCTTCCCCACTGGGGAAAGTCATCTTCTGATGGTGTCTGAGCAAAGTTTGTGTAATCCCTCAGATATCAGGATGTACCAGAAACTTATTTCTGCTTCTTTACACAACACAGAATTTTTTTACTGAATGGAAAAACTGGGTATTCCCTCTTTTTCTGTATAACTCTGAGGAGTGTTTAGCTGGAAGAGCTTTGGAGAATGGGAGGGTTTCTTTTGCATTCCCAAATGCTTTATTGTTACTTGATATTTGATGGCCAAATATGTAAAGTTAAATGCCACTGTAAAAGGAAAGACCTGTATTATGGCAGTATTTCAGGAAATCTCAAAATTTAGATGGTGATTTTAAAGTACCCAAAGTGTTTCAGCAAGTTTCTGTTCTGTCAAGAACAGGCACCTCTTTGCAGTTCTGTGGTTCATTATAGCACAGAAAAGCTATTTATTGTGCCCTCGAGTGTAGGTCACAAGATCCAAAAATTGAGGCTACTTTGTGATTTTGTTGGATTGCATTTCTTTCCTATTCAGGCTACTTACCCCTCTGACTGCTAGCTCTGGATTTCCCATTAATCTCAAGATAACCAGCGCAGGAGTAGGAACTAATTTATCCACACTGGTTTCTACAAATAAGTTAAATTTGACAGCTGTGTAACTCAAAGTACATAAATAAAGGCAGAACCCCATTGGCACAGGGCAAGTGAGATGCACAAAACCAAGGATTGCTGTCAGTAAGCTTCCACGTAACTTTTGGCAAGAGATAATTTTTCTGACAGCTTAATTTCATCTTTTAAGTGAGAGTGCTGAATTGTTGCTGACTACCTTCACTCAAAAAGTCTGGAAGTCACTGTGATGTGAAGTATTTATTACCCCATCAAGCACTTGGGAGCAAAGCTTCAGGTACATGTTAGCACTGTGTTCAGCATTTGCTGAGAAAAGACACACTATAAGACAAATTTCTGCATAATTTTGCTTTCCGACCTGTACTCTGCACAAGCATCTCATGGAACAGGAAAGTCAGAGCTCTCTGTGCCAATGCCATTGGCATGGCCAGGCAGCCCTAAACATTATGGCAGTTATTTTCTATAGTGAAGCAAATTTGCACAGGTTGTAAATGGACAAGTCAGAAAGAAAATAAAAAAAGATGGGATAGCAAAGCTGATTTCTTTTCTGGATTAGTCCAAAGGATTAAAACCTGGAAAAATAAGAGACTTTCAGGAATGACGGTTTAAAATTACCTCTGTGCCTTGCTCTGAAGAACAACCATAGTAGGTCCTGTTGAGGGGTTTTCTATCCTGGGAGGCTCACTCTGGCTGTGGCTGGCTGGGAATGTTTAGGAAGAAGCAGAAGTACAAAATGGTGCTTTCTCCAGTGAGCCTGCTGCCTCCTGCCTCTTTCCAGGGCTGTTGCCCCTTGTTACCATGAGCCAAACTTCACCAGCAGCAAAGATTAGATTATGAAGTTAAATATAAAAATGTTAGTATAAAAAGGGTACAGCAAGCTGTTGCAGAACTCTTCAAGTGTTCATAGCTCAAAAACTGGTTTTGATACAAAAGAGACTTTGTAGATCAATCATGTGTAGATTTGAGCTTGAAAAAGATCCACTAATCAGCAGAACCACCCCTGCTGTGAAGGGAATATTAGGCTCCGGAATATTCCAGTTTAGATTGTAAAAGTTTGCAGAGGCATATGCTGTACATGCAGATATTTGTGAAAATGAAATTAATCTTAAACTCATTAAGTTTTATTTTAAACATAGAGTATATCTGAATAAGCACCTGTAACAGCATGGATCCTTGAAAGTGAGAAAGCCACTGTTACTCTTGGTTGTAAATGAGAGCATCACACACAAGTTCCTTTCCTTTCTGCCTAATTTCCTTTTTCGGGAGCTTGTGGATATCTGATTTTAAAGCAGAAAGCTTTTTGAAGGAAGTAGATAAGTGTTTCATTCTAATAATTAATTTTAGGAAAACCTTTTTCAAAATGGTTAAGAGTGTTATGTGTGTTACGTGCCAGATAGGGAATACATCAGATTTAAGGCTGCATGTATGTATAACTCTAATTTGTCTGTTTTTCAAACACTGTACAATAAATGACAGTACAATATATATATATATATGCAAATATAAACTGTTTTGGGGGCATCTAGGTGCTCAAAGATATTTAGGCACTTAAATACCTTCCAGGAGTGAGATTTATGCCTTCCAGAATGCATTAGATAATACTCTTAAATACCATTTAAAAATGTTGCTTTCATGTCTGTGTTACACTCTACTTCTTGTTTTTATTTGAAATCAGGTTTTTAGATGAAAAATTGAAAGATAATAAAGTTGTTCTGTATGTTTAAACCCTTACAGACATATATCAGTGAGTCTCAACTGCTCATCCTTAATACACTGTGAGCCTGAGGCAACCAGAAATAAGCCAGGGAGTGTGTATTCTGTGTGTCTTGTATTCACCAGCAAAACTGGAAGAGAGGGATAGGGCAAGCTGATTGTTTTGATTCATTCAGCGTTTCCCTTGAGGTGTCTCAGGCTCCATCAGCTTTACTGAATGTGCTTCAGGATTCCATGATCAAGACTTGTTTAGATTGGTTATGGTGTAAGCCTCATTAAACTCCCATGAAATGCCCATAAATTCCCAGCAGGTTGCTGTGCTGGAATATAAGGGAGCTTGAAAATCAAAGACCCATTCCTCTGGGAGACGTGCAATCTAAGAGAAAGTGGCATGAAGCCATAATTCAGTGACATAATGCTTATGAACTTTATAAATATTACAGTGATGATGTAGTGAGGGTTATGTGATGGATCATGGGGAGGTGGTTTGCATCTGGCCATCTGGTTGGTAATGGGCTGTGTAAGTCTTGGCACTGGAAGCCATTTGACCCTGAGAATGCAATCTACCTGTTTCTGCTTATGGGGTTTAGAAATGATAATCTGTTTTGTCCAAACCTCTGAAGTGTTTTCCATCTTGTGATCCCCTCAGTTTAAGCCAGCGGGCTTAGGGGTTTGCTGGTGTGTGCTGGTTATAGGTGCAGTGAGCTGTGAGAGCAGCTTTAGTGACACACAGAGAGCATGGCTCTTTTCGGGGATGTTGGATCGATGGTATCAATTATACCCTCATTTGAACAACTTAGATGTCACCAGGAGGAGTGGGATTTCTATCTAAACCACTGATAAAATTGAAGTAGTGGTTGCCCTGAGTGGACACCAACCAAAGCAGTTTCTTCAGTTTCCTTCTGTGTGTGACTCAGTTTCCCTGTAACGAATGTGGTGTTTAGGTATCAGATACAGAAGTCCAGCAGTTTCCCTCTGATTTGAAGGGAGTAACACTCCAACAAAATGAGAAACTTTAGACAATATCACCCCATACCTATAAAGCAGGACTCAGAAAGAGTCTTCACCTCAGGTAAAACTAGCTCCATTCTGCTGAGCTTTTCAAGATGTCTTTTTCTATTTTGTACAGTCCTTGTGTTTGGTGAGAGGTGTTGGTACTCATCCCGGTTCACCATTTAAATTTTGATTTATTATCTTTTCTTAAAGTATTCTGCTATATTTTTTATATCTTCTTGGGCCTCTTACTACCTGCTTCTAAAAAATTCACCAGGGAAGTCCTGTCCACGGGACAGTCCAGACCCCACAGCAGAGGTATCCTTGCCCTGCAGTTTGGAGGAAAGATTGTGTGCTCTGCATCCTTGGAACTGCTGCTTATGTATGGCTTCTTTAGTCTGAGAATTGTAACCCTCCAAATGTCAGGGCTCTGAGCTCAAAAAAACACAAACATTGCTGGATCTGGAAGTGCCCTTAAAGATCCAGCTGAGACATAGATTCCCCCCTCTCCACAAATAGCCATACGCTAATTTTTCAGTCTTGGAAGGATATAGCAACTTCTGTGTGCACAAACGCAAAAATATTTGGTTCCTCTGTATATTTCCCAGTGGCTCTAAAATGTAAAGATCAGCCTAGTCAGTATGTGCTGAGCCAGAGAGCAATGCTCTTGGGTCACCATCTGGACCTTGTCCATTCATGTGCACATTTTGTGGGCTAGGAGTCAAGAAGTGCTGTGGAACATGCGAACTTTCCTAACAGTTTAGGAGCAAATTGGATTTAGTAGCTGTCATCTGAGGAAGTGGAGCTTTCTTTCCTCTGTGGGAGTTTTGAAAATGAAACCACTAAAGTCTTCAACAACCAGTGCTTAGGGGTCACTTTCGGGGCTGTGTTTTTACAATGTCTTTGCAAAGTTACTTGCATCAGACCACCTCTTCCTTCCTCCTCTTAAAAGTCAGCTTGCCTAGGGCTTGTTTGCTGAAGGAAGAAAAGGTACAGTACGAAAGAGAGAGCTCACTTAGGCTGATTCAAATGGAGAATAACGTGTTTATGTATTATAAGGAAAATGAACTGTATTTAGGCAGCTCATTGTGTGTCAGTAAATATCATAGAGAATCCTAGCCTGAATATACAGCAGACTGGGCAGGTCAAAACCAAAAAGCATTGCTGGAAGTTTGTTTTTATAGCATTTGCTAAATTGTTCATTGAGATTGTACCTTCTGGGTTAGACACTTAATACTCTAGTGATTCTGTACAGTGTTTGGGTTCAGATTTGGATGAGAACAGAAAACTTTTGCCTATAAATACAAACTGAACACGCATCACTTAAAGATTTTATTATCTGTTTTATTCAAATCATATGGGAGTTTGCATTGTATGAAGCCCTGATTAAATTACAGTATCTTCACAATGCCAAGTGCATTGTGAAGATCCTGTTAGGAGGCAAAAAATTCCCGCTGCTAAAACATCAAAGAAATGAACACTGGATATTAAAAATGCTCTCTGTTTTGTAGCAAGGGAACATTTTGGCTTGTTTGTTTTTACACAAAAACCTGTTGTTCCTTATGGAACTTCCCCTAAGTGCCAAAGAAAATTCAGCTTCCTCTTTGTGAAAATGTTGGCTGTTGAGTTCTGTATAGGGTCCAGAGAGGGGCAACAAAGCTGGTGAAGGGTCTGGAGCATAAGAAAGTCCTAGGAGGAGCAGCTGAGGGGGCTGGGGCTGTTTAGCCTGGAGAAAAGGAGGGTTGGGGGAGACCTTTTCACTCTCTACAACTCCCCAAAAGTTCGTGAGGGGTTGGCCTCTTCTTTCCAGCAGCTAATGATAGGATGAGAGGATATAGCCCTAATCTGCACAGGGGAAGGTTTAGGTTGGACATTAGGAAGAATTTCTTTTCAGAAAGGGTGATTAAACATTGAAATGGACTGCCCAGGGTGGTGGTGGAGCTGCTGTCCCTGGGGGTGTTTAAGGAAAGATTGGACATGGCACTGAGTGCTATGGTCTGGTTGACAAGGTGGTGTTCACTCATAGGTTGGACTCCCTGATCTCAGAGGTCTTTTCCAACCTGGTTGATTCTGTGGTTCTCTTAAAACTGCTGCTCATGTTACTGAATAGCAGGTTCTCCCTGATGTCCGAAGTAGGGCAGAATTATTAAGTCTTTGTCTAAATACTGGTAAAAAGTTAAAATCAACCTCCCTGTCTTTCTCCCTGTAATTCAACCAGACTGATTCACATAGGAGCACATACTTCCGTGCTTGTCGTTTCTGCAGTAGGTAAAGGCAGAAGTACTGTCCAGTCCTTTCCTGTCCACAGATTTCTTCCAGTGCAACTCTGCTGTTAAAATAATATCAAATTATAGCTCTGTGCATAGTTGCATGTTCGTTTGGAAAGCAGCTTCAGCCACTCAGTATGCTGTTGCCTGAAATAGCTTTGTTTTATTCTCCCCAAAGGGCACACGGGACAAGACTCAGAAGCAAACTCCAGCTTTCTCCAGGAGCCCTTCAGCAGCTGAAACTGTGCTGGGAGTCCTGGCATCCAATAGCATTGACGCTTGGGTTTAACTGGGCTTTTGAAGGAATTCTTCCAATCACCTCCCTTTGCTGTGCCTGGGCTTGCCGAGCACAGCGGTTTTGGAGCACACAAGCTAAGTTCCCTCCTAATGAAAATCACTCAGGAGCCAGCCCGGTGCCCTCCAGCCTCTTGTGGTCATTCACATGATGGCCCCAAAGTGTGACATAAAGTGCGGGGCAACCTCAGGTCCCAGCACCCACTGTTATTTTCCATAGATTGGAACCACACTGCTGATTAGTGCAACCCATAGGTTTAAGCCAAAGTTTCAGACTTTGCTATGAAGAAATTGAGTGCACTTATCTTTGTGTTTTTCACAAGGTAGAGCACAGAGCTGTCTTAAATTTTTCCATCTTTTTGCTAGGTTAAAGTGCCCATGCCCTTGACTTCTAATCCTTGAACAGTTCCGTGGGCCGCAGCAGCAGCCAAGTGTTGCATTATTCAGGTTTTCATATGATGATTCTCTAGAGAGCACAAAGGTGATTCAAATCTGAAGTCAGAGGAAGCACTAAAAAGTCTGTTCATTTATTTGGCAGAAAATATATGTTCTTTGCCTGTGATCAAATTATATAAGCTTGTTCTAAATGTTTGCTGAGTCACTCTTCTGTCAGTGAAATACAGAAAGAATGACTTTTTAAAATATAAAACCCCCCTGCAGGTCCTGTAGGTTGCATTTGGATTTTCCCCCTGGCTATTCCAGCCAGTAAAGGAATGGTAGCTGGGTTTTTTTTTCAGGAATGAGTAGTTAATCATACTCATGGCTTTTCTGATAGTAAAAATAATTTTTCAAATAATCTTATATTTTTCAGTCTATTTGCCATCTCCCTCTTTAAAGTTTCAGTTGATCCTGTGTACATGCCATGGTGAATAAGTAGCGATGCAGACACTTGAAACTGCAGCTCCTGTAGGTACCACTATTAAAAATTTTTCAGACCCAAACTCATTCTTCAAACTTTCCATTGTAGACTTGATCAAAAGTTTCACTGTGGCTTGCTTTCCCTTGGATTATTCTTTTTATCACTGCATTGTATATCTAGTGGTGGATATTTGCAGTTACTCCCAAATTGGTTGCTGTTTTTCAGAAAAGACTACATTTGATATTTTTTTATTATCAGATGGCAGATTGCTGTTAATTGCTTTTGCTGTAGATTCAGGAAGGGAGAGACTACATGGACAGTTGTTCTGAAGCCACAAGTGAAATGTTTATCCTGTTTGAAAATGTGGTGAAATTCCATTTTATCTGAAGAAAAAATCCTTTTACCAGGAAAGGACTGGGAAGGACTGGGAGGTGCAGTTACCTTTGTGAGCCCTCACACCCCTCATCAGCACTAGCTGGAAAGTAGAGAGAGGAGAGAAAAGCACAGCTTAGTTTAATTGGAGCAGAGGACTGATGTGAAGCTTCAGCTAAAAGGAGTCCAAAATGAGACTCACTGCTGGTCATGTGCAGTGCTCTGCCTGGGCCAACAACCTTAGAGTGAGGACTAGCTGATCTTTGGGACAATCACAGAGGCTCAGTGGTTCTGCTTTGGAAGCCTGTTGTTACAAAATGATCCTTACATCTGTCCAGTACCTGCCTTGCCACAGCTGAAGCTGTTGATTCATCTTTTCTCTATTGAGAACAGTTTCCTCTTTGCAGTTCTTCCACTTCTTGAAGTTTGTTACATTTAGCTTCCATCTTCTGTAGACTGAGAATCTTTTATGTCCTTCTCCTTCCTCAGGGTTCATTTTTCCTAGATACTTATTTTAGAAGAATTAGTTATACACTAGGTAAGTCAGAGGTGATGTCACCTGCTCTGGCTGCATGTCCTACCTCTCAAGTTCTCTGTGAGTGCTTTGTTATGACAGCATAGTAGAGGTACCCCTGCTCTACCACGAAGATTATTGAAAATTCAGGGGGTGTAATTGAACTGATAAAAATGTCTTGCTGCAAAGACAGCAGAGTGGTGATATTGTTAAGATGTTGAATATTTGTTCCTTCGGAGAGTCCCATTCAGAGAAGGTTTCTAGAAAAAGCCAGCCCTTAGCTAGATGGATTTGTAAAATGGTGTGATAATTGGAGTGTCCTGTACAAGGCCAGGAGTTTGCCTCGATAATCCTGGTTGGTCCCTTCTGACTCGGCATATTCTGTGAGTCCATGATTCTGTGAGGATTTCTAGAGGGTGCTTTCAGTTTCTCGTGGTTGCCTGCAGCTGTCAACTTCCCCTCCCCTTCTCCCATGTACTTAGTTTCAGAATTAAGCACATCATCAGTGGACAGCATGTACCCAGGCCAGTCAGGCTTTACCAGTGACAACAAAACAGTGGCCACTGTTTTATCTTCCCTGCTGCCCTTTTTCTTCTGCCTCTCTGGCTGGTGTCCTATAAGCCAAATGGAAGTCTTCATGTGAAGGTCTATTTTTCTGGTTTTCTTCTGGCATAGTCTTGAGGCTTGAAATTTTTTGCATCTTGTTTGTCTTGCACCATCTTAAAGAAGCTTTGTAAGCTTTGTGTTTGCTTGCAATGCTTTTAATTTTAGGAAACACACTGCCAAAAGAGAGAAGCTATTGCTGGCAGCCCATTGAGTCAGCTGTGCGGCATGTGAATGAACCTCTGGAAGTCTTTAAATCCTGCCTGACATCCAAGAGCTTCCTGTTGGTACCACAAGGCTGCAAATTACAGGAAGAGAAAAATTGCTCTTTTGGCAAATACAGGCTCAGATGCTTTTAGTCGTCATCTCCTTTGGATTATGTCATGTAGCCTGTTCTTTCATGGCAGGCTGTGTCTAGCATGGGAGCTGGTACCTCATTTTAGGAATTACACAACTTGGGCTCTGCTCACATTTCTGCTGCCAGCCTGCTGCATGAACACAAACCAGCCACCCTTACTGCTGCTCCTCTGCTCAATCTCCAAATCTGTAATGCTAACCTAATTATGCCAGACTGCTCTTCACAGTGCTTGCTGCCCTTTGGAGGAGTAATAGTCAGATCTTAATGGAGATGTTATTAACACCCCTCCCCACTTAAATGCAACCCACTGCATTATGAAATTCAATGGCTAAAGATTCCAAATAAAGAAATTGTTAGGAAAGGTCTCTTCTTTATAATGCATTGATTATTTGAAATTACCAGAACTGTGAATCAACTCTGCTTTTGAATAAATTTGTGGCTGTAGTGGAAACCCAAACTGAAAATACAATAGCTAAATATCCCTGGGATTTTTTACCTCCCTAATGGACTCTGCAAGTCTTTGGCTGTGATACAAATCCATTATCTATATGACAAGAATTTGTTTGTTCTGTTCACTGAATAAGTTGCACAGTTGTAACATCCAGCATAATTGCCATTTAACCAAGTTCAGCTGCCTGCAACTGCAGTGCATTTATAGTTGGTTGGAAATCAAATTTGTAAGCATCTTCTGGGAGTTGCATCCAACTGCTTTTACTGGTTCCCATAGCACAGCAGAAAAATCTTACTTCCTTTCAAGCATGAGGACAGATTAACAGGGAGGTCAATGCTGTCACTTGATGCCATTTTAAGTCAGAGTGACAGCAGAGGATAGGGGTCAGTTGCACTGGTGATGGTTTTCCTCACAGCAGTGTGGTTGGAAAATTTGTAAACCTTCACCAAACAGCTGGCCAGGCGTTCTGTTCATGACTGCTCCTGGAGGTGTGCTAGCACTTAGCTGGTTGTCCATAAAAATTAGATGGCTTGATGTGGGAGAATACCATCTGGGATTTGTTTCAACAGAAGCAAAATTATTCTATGTTTTCAAATTCTTCGTGTAGGTCACAAATGTCAGTCTCAGCTTCCTTGTGGCTGTGTCATTTGCTCCAAGTTGGAGGTGTTGATGATGTTTGAAGAGAGACCCGCAATCAGCATCAATGACAGCCTCTCCTTTCTATTTTCTCTACAGCATTTTCTATCTGCATACGGCAGTAATTGACACACTCAGAAGGTTTCCATGACATTTTCTCAGCAGCAGTAGATTATTTTTGTAAATTTGGGCAAAGCCTGAGTTTTTCAGACAATTGTACTGTGTTCCTGGTCATCTTTCAGGTCTTTGTTTGGGCTATGACATAGTTGCCACTGAGTGGGAATTGTCTTCATCAACACTGTAAACTCAGACTTTACTTTTCTGCTCAAAGAGAGCCTACATTTCCTCTTTTTCTGTTGCATTTATCTCCTTCTATTTATATTCCTTATTTTCCTTTTATTCTGATAAATAAGTCTTTGTCCTACATTTTGATATCATTTAAATATTTATCTTCTCTATAGGTTCTGTCAATGCTTATCTGTTCAAATTGGGTTTCATTATGGATATGATAAGCTCTGCAATGTAGAATGTCAGCATCATACAGCGAGGTACTATCTTCACCCTTGTATATTATCGTAAGAAATATTTTCAAGTGTACATTTAGAAGTACTGCTTTGTAATTTTGTTTTTACGTGGTGTTCTCTGCATTTGGGTCACCTTTACCACCTATTTCTGTCTCCTAGAAAATTTTCCTCATAAAGGGAAAAGAATGGGCCCCCAGCTTGTGGCTCCTCTCTTGTTTTGTTGAAGAGAGCAGCCAGGGGCTTTCATCAACAGCTCCAGTGAGTCCCCAGGATGGGACTTCTATGCAGAAGACAGTTTCTTAAGAAACAGATTTTAGCCTTGCTAGCAAGGAAGCTGGGACGCTCTTCCTAGACTATCCCACTAAATGTGCAGCCTTCATTTAGCCGGCTTTCCAACCTACTGAAAATCTGGACACCCTCTCGTCCAGAAACCCCTCAGCTGTACCCAGGTGAGATAATGCCCCCCCAGATTCCCAAGGGCAGCTTTCTAGGGCAGAGGAAAGCTACCATTTCCTGAGTCAGCAAGCCTGGGAATGTGATCTGGTGTGTGGAGCCAAGGGAAAGGCAATAGGAAAAGGCAAAACCTCAGTGGAAGAGAGGGGGCCATGAATCATGGGCAGCGATGTGTCCAGGTGTCATTTTGAGGGAAGGCCTGAGCTTAGTGTGAGACAGGGCCAGAACTAGTCTTCTCTGCAACCTGAGGAAGCTGTCTGCCACTTCTTCCAGAGCATCCCCTCCTCCTCCCATCTCTTTCTGCTTGGGACTGCAGAGGGGGCTGTGAGGGATTAGGGGTGCTCAGCTCCAGTCTGGGCAGAATGGGTGCTTGGCGGCTTCCCTTGGTAGAGAAGGGACGCAGCAGCAGTGAGGCTCTTCAGCTGTGCCACCAGTGCAGGGAGTGGAAGGAATTTTAAGTGTGGCTAAGCATGAGACTGATGGAGCAAAAACAAGGTACTTAAGACTTGACTTTGCTGTATGAGACTTGACTGCGTCAGAGGACTCCTTACATGCATCTTCATTAGAAACATGCAGGAACCCTGCCATGCTGTTATCACAAACTTGTGCTTAATTTGCTATAGAGAGTTTACCATGTAGAGGTTTTGGGAGAGCTTTTTCACAAGCAGCACAAAGCAAGCAACTTCCAAAGCGAAGTTTTGAGGAAGCCTGGAAGTTTGCACTGTGGGTGTGAGGAGTATGATTTACTGAGCCGTCACTATAAGGATTGTCACAGTGTTGGGTGGCCCCAGAGGGGCTGCATTCCCCCTCTGTCTTACCCACAGCTATCACTCACATGGTAACAGTATTAGAGATCACAGATTCTTGGTAAGGCTATCTGAAACCTCAAAATTAAAAGCACTGTGGAAAATAAACTACTCCTGTTTATTCTTCACAGGGTTTTCAAGTTCACTGCCAATAAGAATTTTTAGTTTCTGGTATGTTTTTCACTTTGCTGGTATGTTCCGATATAATGCTATGGGCATTAATCCTGGTAAAAATTATGTGTTTCAGCCTTCAAAACACTTGTGCATAGTAATGAAATATAGTTTGTTTGGGTTTTTTTTAAGCTGTTCTTTATTCAGGTGGAGTCACTGCAGCAAAGTAGCACATACTGAAAGATACAGTCTCTTTCCCCTGGGGTCAGGGCAGGCTGGTTTCTTACAAAATAGTAATTTAACTTTTTCTGTTCAGTTTTGTTTTAAAATGTGTCAGTAAGGAGGTACCAATCCCAACCCGTTGCTCTGCTCCATAGGGATTCATGCAGTTATGTTTTGCCCGATATAGCCAATATTTCCTCTTTTTCTGTTTCACTTACATCCTCCTATTTATATTCATTTCTTTCCTTTTATTTTGATAAATAAGTCTTCTTTTTCGTCCATGTTTATATCCTTTAAATATTTATCTGCTCTCCTCCTGTCTCTGTGTAGTCATTGCTCAGTACCGTTTATGTTTAGCTTTTGGCAGTTACTCAGTAACATAGGAAAAACCTCAAGATTTCCTTTTTGGTTAGGTATTCTTTTAGAGTTCAAGCAGCTATGTATATTTTCAGAACTGTATATAGGGACTGAGATGTAGATGGTGAGATCCTATTAATGTCAACAGTGGTTTTACTATTGACTGTTTTAGGGCCATGATTTCACCCAGAAACTCTCTGAACTTAGTCATATCTTCCACAACACTCCCTATACGGTAGTGGAGTCCAGGCTGAAACCCGATTCACAATTGTTTGAGGGCTGTGTTTCTCTTCTCAAAGGAGAAAACACTCGATCAGCCTTTTTTTTTTTTTCCTTGGTGTTCATGTAACCAAGGCTTGCTGGTTGCAAAGCTTTAATGAGCGTGTTGATAACAACAAAAGACCAGGCCTTTTCTTATGCTCTAATTTAGGAAATGACCTTGCCTTGACTTCACACCCTACTTGCTGATGAGACTGGAGGCTTCTTCAGTGACAGACAGCCGTCTTGCAGATGCTTTTTCATTTTTATGAGGCAGACACATCAACAGAGCTATATTAAGTATGTCTGCATCTCTTGTCAGGTCCTGGGCAAAACAGAGGTTTGCTTTGTCTGAATGCTGACATTAAACACCACAGTTTTAGTGAACTATTTAAGTTCTAAATTCCTGTCCATTTTGTGTGCAGATAGCATGGAGGGCTGCATTACAGGTAACCTGATAAACCTCATCCTGCGTGGTTTGCAGATAGAAGCTGCCTCAGGACTTTGTATCTCCTGAATGACCTGTGTACTTAGTGTTGGATGATAAGCCACTATCCCGGCTTCTTCAGCAATGCCTTAAATATACTAGTTACTTGCTTCAGAAACCAAAATGTTTGGAATCCAGTAACTGAAACGCTCATCCAAAAAATTTTGTTAGAACAAGTCAGATTGGCCTGGCTCTGTGTTTACCACATCTAAGCAGCCTAATGGAAGGAGTGTTTAGAGTGAGAAGTCAGCACAGTGCAGTTGTGGTCAGGACAGCTTGGGGAGAATGTCAACATTTGCCTCCTGCCCTATGGCCAAATCCATCCAAAACCTCCCTTCTGAGAAGCGCATCTCTTGCTGTCCAGCCACTGCCTCATGTTACTCTTACTGAAACTAAACCGGTAAACTCCAATTAGGACAATTGCAAAAACATTACGTTGTAACTTTGTATGTTTACCCTAAACCTGGAAGACATGGGGATTCTGTTTTAAAACTTCCTGCTGGGGTTTTTTATTATTCCATCTTCTGAATTTATGTTATGGCTTATAAAGAAAAGATTGAGTTTCTGACAGAGTGTCTATCTACAGGAACAGGACTGTTAGGGGAAATTTTGCTTGACAAAATATCAGTATTAAGCATTTCAGCAGAATTCCCTGGTTTGATTGTGTACATTTTAAAAAAATACGTTATAGTTGTGCATTGTAATTAGTGTTAAGAAAGAGGAGATAAAAAGATAAAACCCTTAACAAAGAGTACTTTGATGCAGCCAAAAAAATTTCTCAATTTAATTTTGGCAAAACTTGCTCAGTTTAGGGGTTTTTGTTCCAGTTTAAAAAACCAGAAACATGTTTTTTCCAGAAAAAAACCCAAAAACCAAAGTAAAAATATCTTTGAAAATATTCAAAATTACCATTTTCAAATGGGTCTACAGAAAACTACAGAAAATGTTTACTAGGATTACTCAGCCTATGAGTAAAACTGCCATGGTGGCAAATGACAGCATCCCAGTACATACATTCCACACAGAGCGGAAATACCACATTTCCTCTCCTTCCAGGAATTCTCACTTAATATTTTAGAAAAGATTACTGGTTTCATCCTTAAACATCTGAACGGGACCAGGCAGAAGGTTTCATACTGTGCCACTAAACAAAATAGTAGGGCCTCACATAACAAAAGAGAAGGGACTTGGGTGGGCTTTAAGCCACTCTCATGCAGGGGCACTTTGCTGCCATCGATGTGCCAAGAACTCCTTGGGAAGATCCTGCACCACCTTCACCCTCTCTCACTTCTGCCAGGCTTTGCAAGTGAATTGGTAGTTGCTCAAAGATCCTGGAGGAGAGGAAACGTTCCTTTCAGTACAACTGTCTTTATTCAGTCTCTCTAGGTCCAAAAAGGGGACAATTTTTTTTTCCTGTAGAAGCCTGGCATAAGAGGGAATATCTGCATTTTCACCCCTGAGCCAGTGTTCACTCAGCATACTTTTCAATCATAAAAGCTGTAGTTTTGCCTTTGATGTATGCTGCAGAAAGTATTTGTGGTGAATGCTAAAGCAGAGGCAGTTTTCACACTTCCAGAGTGAAGTGATGCACAAACTTTATTCAGCCCTCCCTGTAAAACCCACAAAACAGGTGTGTTTTCAGAGCAAAGAGCAGCAGTAGTTGATTAAACCATCCTGGGCTTCAAGCTTAAAAGGCAAGCGGTGAAACTCATTACCCTGAGGGATCCAGCAGTTCCTGGATGTCTGGATCATCTCCATCTCAAGCAGGACAAGAAAAAAAAAAAAATTTCTTCATTGCTTCTGTTGGCTTAGCAACATCTCAATAGCAAACACAAGGCAGACACTCATTTGATACTGGAATGGCCCACGGATAGGAAATATGAATCTTGGTGCTGCCTCTTCTTTGCAGCTGCATGTGAGTTAGCCAGCACTGCAACAGGGCAGGAGCTGCAAGGGAAAAAGAGTCTGCCAGGAGATATGAGAGAAGTTTGATGGAAAAAATTCATCCCTCTTTAGACTGTATTTAAGAGTAGGACTATACGTCCTGATCATCTTTCTTTTATTTGTTTCTTGCAGGCTGGATCTAAATTCAAAATATCTATTTTGTGTGGGGAGAAAAGGCCAACTGTCTCATAAATGTTTTAAAAAACTTTTTTTCATTCCAAAACTATATGAAACCAGTTTCTTCCTTCTGGTCATCATAATTTCCAGAGCTACTGATGGATAGTGTTTACTAGGACCTCTGAATTCTAAGGGCAGCCCTCTTATTCATTTGTCATTTTGAAATTATGCCTATTCCTAGAGCATAGGTAATTATTGCCTGTCAGTAAGAGTTAATACTGAAATTGTCATTATTGCCTGCAGTAGTAGTAATAATAATAAAAAATAGTTATAAGCCTGTTCAACTGAAGCAAATGAAATGTAGGAGCATGTTACACTCAGATTCAAGAAACAAATACTTTGTTGATGATTTCACAGGATATCACATACAGTAAGGTAAATAAATTTAAATCAAACACATGTTTTACATAAAAAGAAAAAAGTTCCAGGTGCAACTCTGCCGAGGTGTTGAAGAGTTTCAGTTTTGCACAAGTTGTGAACAGATGTATTTCCAGCTGTAGTTTTTGGATTTTTAGAGGAAGTTACCTTCTAGCAGATGGCAGCTTTCTTTTCTCTTCATCAGGCTGTTTATTGAGTCTGGTTTTAATGATTTTAGTCAGAACAGATTTACGCGATTGTAAGGGGTGTAATTCTGACTTTGCTGGTGATGCACATCACCATCAGATTTGGCGTCTTGGATACCATTTCACACCCACAGCTCACAGACCTTCGTGGGGAATGGTTTCGCCTGGGAGTTTTGCATAAGCACATCTGTGTGTATTCAGTTGGTCCAGTTCCGATTTAAAATACACAAAAATTGAAATTTCACCTCTGCATAAGGACATGAGTTTTATGTGATCATCTGGCTCGTCTGTCAGTCAGTATTTCTCTAATGATGGGGTTGAGCCCAGCAGCTAATTTCAGCCAAAAACCTAAAACACACTTAATCTCCTGCAGCGTCTGTGGATTTTTTGGGCTAGAAGGAAGATCCAGGTTGGTGTCCCAGTGAGGAAACAGCAGGAGGTTGCAGCTACTAGAGGCTCCATGGGGTAGGAAGGAGGTGACTGTGCAGCACCCTCAGCCCATCAGGCCGCTCCTTGCTGGACAAGGGTATGAGGAAAACATAACAAGAGCTCAGGTTTACTGCTCTGAGGATTTATTTTCAGCTGAGTTCATATATTGTAGAACCCATGTTTGGTCCTGACAACAAGTACCATATGAATTTTTTTAAATTATTTTTTAAAATACATATATATAACATCAGACTTCATCAATCTGTTCTTTAATTCTCTTTGTTGGAAAATTGAGCAGAGGTACTTCAGAGGGATACTGCAAGATTTAATTAACTTTTACAAACAGAATAATGAATAGGTGAAAAAGACTATAAATGAAAGTTCAATACTAAAGTGTAGTATTGATTTAGAGACATCTGTCATTCCACATCTCAACATCGAGGCATCAAGGCTACTTTAAAATGCAAACAACCAAAGGGAACTCTTTGATTTCTTTAAAGCCAAATGTGTTGTTTTCATGTAAAAAGGGGGGAAAAAAAAGGAGGAGGCGGAGATAAAATGACCTACTCCCGACCCTGGAGTCCTAAAACCCAGTCTACATCCTTATTGATTTTTCAGAGTTCTCTTCTACAAAGGAGAGTCTCCTGCTCTGTAGATCTGGGGTTTTTTACCTTTGCTGCAGCAGCATAGGGCTGAGTGGTAAAGCTCTGGTATAATGGCTTTTTTCCCATCTCTAAAAGGTTCCATATTTCGAGCCACAGAGGATCTTTCTTCCAGGAAAATAACCTTCACAAAATTATATGCATTTCAAAAGAAAAGCATATGAAGTCCCCATGTGACATTATTGGTGTACTTCTGCATTCAGGTGTCAACAGGACACTTTTCTGTTTTTTCTTTGTGTTGTAATAATGTTCCACCAATGAAGGTACAACATGAAAGGCTGCTCTTTAGTAGATTTGAGTTTAGTGCTGTGTGGAACAAAAACACAGAAATACAAATAGTTTTTCCAAGCAGAACCGTGGAAGCGAGACTATGATCACTTTCAGAAAGCCTGTATTTCTCCATATCTCAGGTAATTAGGCACCACACAAGCACTTTGTCTTCTGGACACAGGCAGCATAGATTTAAATTTAGAATTTAGAATTTAGTTCTTTGCTTTCGTCTACAACAGACAGCATTAAAAACAGATTAAAATAAGAGCAGTAGAATTGAAAAGGATATTGCACTGAGTTTTATGTATATATTCTATTTTCCTTATCTTTTTGTTTTCCTGTGCTGCACGAAGAATTTGAAATTGAGTCGCAAGTTCCTAAGCCTGAGTCATATTTTGCTTTAGTTCCACTCAAGACAAAGTGCTGAGTTTTAAGGAAGTAAAGAGGGTAATGGATGAAATTTAGAGCCATTGTTCTGTTCCCTGATTTATTTCTCCTGCCGCAATATCTTTTGATACTGATGTAATTAAGTTAACTTAGTTTGTAGTTCCCCTTGTTCTTGCTTTATTAATTAATTATTGCTCCATTCCTGGTTAAGCAGTCAGTTCTTATCGAAAGGTCATTTTGAAAGGTAGGGATGAGCACATAATTTGTAATCAATAATGCTTTTTGCCAAACATCTCTGAGCAGATTGGGAAATCTTTGATCTTGTTTGTCTATTTTCTGTGTGTATCTTCCCACAGAAACAGGTTTCTCTAAGTGGCAGATGCTTTTGTCAGACATGCAGGGGGATTTCTCTTCCTGATGTTTCAGATCAGGGGATTCAGAAGCACTTTGGTTTAAATTGTCAAAAAGGACAAAAAGCCATGAGACCAACTTACTTGGGTGCTGAGAGTACTCAGCTTCTGAGTAGCTCCACAACACATGCCTGCAAGGACAGAATGTGACAGAGATCTCAGGGTTTGCTACCTAAAATAGTTTCATAATATCTCTTGTAGATGCTTTCATCTGAAAAGCTTACTGGCATTGTGAAGAGAAAGAAGAAAATGTAATACTTTCAATAAAATAGTGATTGACTGAAAAATGCATTTTTAGGATCAATATTTGGTAACATGGGGATTTGAATCCTCAGTATCCGAATATTCTGCCAAATGGCTTTGGTATGAAATCTTCAGCATTGGTTTTGTTTAGCTTGAAGTCAGCTCACCTGTGAAGTTATGATTTCCCTTACTCTATATTCATCTCAACCACAAACCATCTCACTGCTGTCACAGAGTAAAGTTATCTTTACACATAATTAGTTACTGTTTTTATTTGGAGTTTTTCTTTGTTACTCATTGTTTGGGTGATTTATTGGAAGTTTTGGATATTTTATATATACATCACTTCCAGAGAGTGCTATTCAGTGATATGTCATAAATGCTGCTAGCATCAGCAAAATACAATAAATTAATTTGCACAAGATTAATCTGACTTGCTCTGGGACTGGTACATTCTGTTTCATCTTAAATGAAGTAAAGTTATTCATTTTGTGTAGTTTTCATTTTCACATTAACATTCTCTTCTGCAAAGTGTAATTGCCTTCTTGTAGTCATTTTAGTTAGGGCAGCTCTCTGTAGAGAAAGACACAGGGCCTTCCTGGAGAACTTACTGCACAGACCAGACAGTCAGAAAAAGAGGACACTGGAGTGTTCTGATTTGCCTAAGGTCATACTACAAACCATCAGCAGAGTGAGAATAAGAATCCAGACTGACCAACCTTATTCCAGTACTGTACCCAGGGACCGTGCTGCCTCTTAATCTGTCATTGTTCTTATTGTTCTTTCTTTACAGTTCGGGATCGGGTACGATCTAAAATGGAGAGAGATATTTTGGCAGAAGTGAACCATCCTTTCATAGTCAAGCTTCATTATGGTAACTATGATAAAATGTAATTCATGTTTGTTCTTAAACTGGTTGGGGAATTGTAACTAGATATGTTACACTTTCGTACAGATACCCCCTGCCTACATTTGTGACTGTTTCTAACGAAGTCATAGAGGCTACCTGTGTGAAATTATTCATTTATGCTAAAGAGAAATTCAGTATTTGTAACTTTTAGCCATTCCTCCGTCCAAATAAATTGGTCATGAAGTCTGATATGGTAGGTAGTGCTGGTGGGGTAGCTGGTGAGTTTACATCTGCCATCCCCCTTACCCACTGTCAGGTATCATTTAGGAAGACAGACAATTTAAATAAAAATTGCTTTTAATAATCAGTACCAGTGTAAATTTGTATAAATGTGTACACGAATGTGGTGTCTTGCTGGAGTTGCCTCCTGCCATGCCAGCCGCATAATTACTGTAATGGGTATTCTGAAGACATTTGGGTAGTGCGGAGTCTCCTCTCACACAAACATAGGAACTTCTCTCTGTGCCTCCCTCTCAGAGACTCCTGATACCTTGTGGAGGGGGAAACCATGTTAATTCATAGGTGCTTAGCATGGAAATAAATATATTAGTAATGCACTCTTGTCTCTCAACTGGAACTGTTTTTTCTCATAGCCTAAGCTCAGTTGCTAAGTTCTATACAGAATTTGGTTTTTTTCCCCTCAAAATTCTGAAATTACAGTGAAGCAATGGCATGAATGATACACTGCTAGTCAACAAGACTTACTCTTTGAGGACTTTATGTTGATTCAAACTTTCAATATCTCCATCCTTTTCTAATGCAGCATTTCAAACAGAGGGAAAGTTGTATCTAATACTAGATTTCCTGCGGGGAGGGGACCTTTTCACCAGACTCTCCAAAGAGGTAAGCCGATCTTTAACTTAGAAATTGAAGACTGTCTTAGATTTTCAGAACTCAGATTGAGTTTTTGGGAACGAAAAATGGCATGGGGAGTAGTCATATATATGTATATGTAATAGAGGTGTCTCATCTTGCATGTTGAAGCGGGTTCTTAATAATTGTATTTGAATTTTGCCATAGATAATGCAGCAGGTACCATATAGGCATCACTGTCAGAGAAAACTGCACCACTTCTAAGCCATTCCCATAGCAAAATAGCCCCAGACTCATTGCTTTCAAAATAAGTCTTAGGTGTGATGAGAAACAGTCTGGAAAATCAATCCCCAATACAGTTTGCCCTCGGTGTGAGCACAGAACCACTGGAAAAACACAGACACTGCCAGCAGAGGGGAGAGATGGCTGTGGGTCAGCACCAGCCCCTGCAGCAGCGACGGGAGCAGGTCAAGGGCCACGCACACCCTGGGCATGGGAGATTGACTGTCAGAGCCCTCACCTGCCCTCCTTCTGCCTGCCAGGAGCAGCTGCTGCTTCCACCCAGGCTCTCATCCCTGCCCTGTCCTCTGCATGTCCCTGGAGAGGCATTGCTGCAGGCAGGGAACATCCCAAGCCCGGGTCTCACTGATATCCATACGGAGCAGCCACAGTGGGTTTTCTAGGTTCATTTAGCTCTTCCGTGCATCTCCAAACACCTCTGTGAGTCAGCAGTTCCAGAGAGGTCCCTGCAGGAGTGCAGGAGGCTCCAGTGAGGCAGGATAGCTGCCCTGCAGTTGACTGTGCCCTGTTGTTCCCTGTCACTGACAGTGTCCCCAGCCCTTGGTACTTTCCAGGCTGTGGGGACAGGGGTGCAAGCAGCCACTTATCACACAGTCTTTAAGGACAAGGACCTTTCAAATGCTGTCTTGAGGGCAAGCCCTGTTGCTCTTCTTGGGTTTGGGGAGCTACTTATGGAGTAAAAAAAGCTGTGAAAACAGTATTTTCAGTCAAAAGTTCCCTAGCTTTTTTTTCCTCCCCCCCATTCAGTTCGTGATTCGGTGCCATGCAGCAGGCTGCTGTGTGCACTGCAGCTTGGGACCCCAAGTATTTGCTTTTAAGGCTTGTTTGCTAATGCAAGAAGACATTGGTAACAAGTTAATTACACTGCTGAGTAATGATCCTTGTATAAATATTCAGTCCCTGGTAGCAGTTATTTTTAACATGAGGGAAAAGATTTAAAAAATTTAAATTTAAAATATCCTTCCACTACTGTCATGAGACCAAGCTTTATTAGCAAGGCAGCGCTGCCGTCTCAGCAAGGGCCTCTCCAGTTTCATGGAAGACGACAGAAAATGTGACTCTTGCCTACAGAGGGCAGGTCCCTGTTCTGCACAGCCAGGGAACTCAAAAGTGGAAGATAACAGCTCAGACTTTGTACTTCTATAAAGTTTCACATTTCCCCCGAAGCTTTTACAATGCAATTCACTGACTTCTCTGCCTATACTTTGTAGCTGTTTAGGGGCAAGGTATTGCAAGAGAATAAGTTCTGGGAAAGCTTGAATTGTTTGCAATTTGTGATTATAGATTTGGTTGAAAGGTATCGATTTCAGTGGGCATTCAGTCACATCCCATATGCATATATTGCATGCGTGCATGCAAAGGTTACCTATTTCTTGCTCTTTTTGAGACATCTGAATTTAACTAGGTCTATATGTATAGGTTAGATTTGTCCTTGATTCTATTGATTTAATTTCTTGCCTGAATTATTTATTTTAAACCTTATAAATAATTTAAATTTATTTTGAAAATTAATGCAATTTTTACATTCAGTTTAGAGTTTTTGCTTGTGTATTTGTTTTTTATTTTCTTTGCATTTTTGTTTCTAGCCTTTGCAGTGAAATTCTTAATTAAATTATGTGACATCTGTTCTCTGAATCATCTTTTTCCTCTCAGCTGTCTGGAGCTTTTCAGAGCACTCAAATATTTTGGCTACCCCTTTCTGAGAACAGAGACTTAATTTTAAAATTAAGCTTTGCAACTTCTACTGTAGAATTTACATTTACATGTGACAAGTAAATTTGTATTGAGCTGACTCATTTTACTTCTGTCATGCATAGTATTCACACTTGTGTATCCAATATATCAGCTTCTTTTTCTGCATTATTACCTCTGTGCATATTGAAATTTAATTAGACCGAACATCTGAGATATAATGGAAGTTGGACCAGAGGGGTTTCTTGCAATCTGAGTTTTTCAGAGCTTAGTGGTTTTTTGGTTACAGAAGTTTCTTCTCACCTAAAGCACAGTTTTCAGTGTTAGCAGTGTCCATATCAGCTACAGAAAAAACTATCTTCTGTTGGCACCTCATCAGGCCGTGGATGTTAGCACATCACTGATAAGGGCATCTGCACTGAGATCCCTTGAACCTCCAAGGCAGGAGGTTTTAAATCCATCTCTGAGTCTCTTCGTGCTGTTTATTCTGCTCAGATACGGAAGTATTTCACTTCTAAAAGGTTTTCCCATGCTATTTTGAGGGAATTTGGTAACCAAATGCCAAGATTTTAGCAAGTTAAGGGATATGAAAGCAATATGGGCTGCACTGAATGTTTAATTTTGCTGTTCATTTCCCAAGGCTAAGGAGTTATAACTTATTCCTATTATTGTGACAGAACGTCATCTAAACAGATCAAACAGATGAATGAGAGCAGTATATTTTAGGGAACAGAAGTACTCAACACACCCAAGTTTTGTTTTATAAGGAGACTCTGGTAAGAATTGTTAATGTCAGTTCAGACAAATTGTGGAAAATTGAACCTGATATGATGGTCCATCCAGCATTCCCAGGTTAGACAGTTCCTTCCCCATGTCTGTTTAAGGTGAGCCAGCCCACTGCTGTCCAATAAATAGAAGTGGTTTTCTCTTCCTTCTCTCTAGGTGATGTTTACAGAAGAGGATGTTAAGTTCTACTTAGCTGAGCTGGCCTTGGCATTAGATCACCTCCATGGTCTTGGAATTATTTACAGGGATCTAAAACCAGAAAAGTAAGTTAACAAGGAAAAGTGAACTGAAACATAAATACATGAACTTTTAGGTTGTTTCTGCTTCTTGTCATGCTACTAAATGGGAAGGTGCCAGAGACTCTGCCTTCCTTCTTACTTGTGAGACTCTACATGAGACCTTCACTAACAGCAGTAGGGTTTTCCTGTTGTACCATTTTAGCACGAGGCCAAATATTTTGACTGTGACCAGTATGGTGGGACCTTTGTGTGCTTGGGCCTTCAGTTTTGTGAATGATCTCAGCAGAGAATTCAGATTCCTGTGCCTTTAACTTCAATGGCACCGTTCTCTGTTTGCAGCATTTAATCTGGCCTTCCCCTTGATGCACTGTAAACCACTTAAAGCAATTCCACTTCCAGCTTATACGGAATAACTTGTGGCACTGTTCAGTTTTATTGTAGCCATTACTTAAAGTAAGTGAGCATGTCTGAAAACTCGTGTGCCTATTAACTCCTGAGAGATGTGATAAGCAGGGTTTTTAAAACACTTGTATTGACTATGCAAAATATTTTCCAAAATATTGTTCTCACTTATATTTGCAGCTATTTTTCACTCGTAATGTGGACCTAATTTTCCTTTCTCTTTTTTTATTTGCAATACATCAGTAGAGCAAATGACACCCTCAGTGCTATCACTGGGAGTGAGAGGATACTGTTTTTATTCTGTGCCCTTTCTCTGGTGCTTTGCCTGCACCTGCTGTGCTGACTCAAATAAATTGGGCTATAACATTTCAAAGTTCATTTTTAATGTAATGGTCACCAGCCTTTATAAAAGGTAACCACTGAGGGCAGTCTGTTTGGCAATTGCTTACACTTTCAAAGTCTAACAACATAGCAGCATTTGCCTTCTGTGACATCAAACTGAAAAATATGCAGCTCTTTCTTTAAAATGGAGTGTTACTGTTTTCACTCTCACAGAAAAAACATGAGACCAAAAGTAATGGGAGATGAACTTTGTCAGTGAGAAGTTGAAGGGGAGGAGACTGTTTACCTACATTACATTTCTATGTGATTTAAATTTTAAATTCAATATTATGTTTAGGTTACAAAAATAGTAGTAGTAGTAGTACTATGTAAATTCAACAGATGTTCATAGCAAGAGCTCTCAGTCTTTTGGGCTAGAGGGCTTTTTGCAGTTGACCAAATTTTCTAGTCTTACTCATTTATGCAACCAAAACTGGAAACCAGAGTCTTTAGAAAATATGGGAAGTCATCCTCCAAATTAAACAACTGGAGGGAAAAAAGTACCAGTTTGTTCCTGATGTGAGATGCAGGTAGGCAGTGGTCACACCCCAGCTGCCACAGCCACCGGCTCTTGCATGGTCTGCCAGCAGCTCCTTGGTTTCAGCTTCATTCTGAATTGCTGTTTTATCCATTCAGCATCAACAAACATGTACACCATAGAATAACTCCAGTTATAGGATTTCAGTTTTAAACTTTGATTCTAGGGAGCATTAGTATGAATCATGTATTGCTTTTCTCTCTGATGTTAGATGAAGCCGATTTTTGAGATAACAGATGGTATATGAATTTGTTTTTAGAAGGTATCCAGACATGAGCTTGTATATTCAGATATAAGTCACAGTGCTGTTAGATTTATTTACGTGCTGTAATTTTTTGCTGTAGTAGTTAGAAACCGAGGAGAAAATAAAGCGTACATCAAAACTGTTCATTGTATTTGAGAGTCTGAGAACTGGATTTTTCGTAGTGCTCAGCAGGAAGTGTGACTTAGCATCTCAAAAGACATCTCTCAATGACTCCAGCTGCAAATGTGAGCGCTTTAAATTTCCACAGTCCAAGCTGCAGTGCTCCAAATCAGGGATTAGTGAATTGAGAAATTAGAGCTCACCTAAGGAAGGAAGATGCCACTGATTTGTCATTGTCGCATAGAAGCATGTTGAAAAGGTACAGATGGAATCCAATTTTCTCTGTATTTTTGTCTGAGCTGAGACCAGCTATCCCCTTCACTGTACTGCTCTGCTGAAGTCCTTCCCTGAGCCTTACCAGTCTGCCAACCGAGACAAGATTTCTCTGGAAGAAAATAAAAAGTATCATCATGTAACTGAATATCTTTATACAGCGAGATCACTGTGTAAAGTTAGGGTGGCAGCCCTCATTCTTTCATTTTCTAACTTTTGGATATATGGTTTGTGGTCATTGATGTACAGTTAAATGGATTAACTGTAATACAGTTTCATTTGGATGCAATTGCCATAGTATAAAATTAGTTTACATTAATGTAACTGTTGTATAGGAAAAGGAATGACCCAGAAGTTCATACCTGGAGATAAAGAAAAATCTGATTGAAAATCATATTCTCTAAAAACAGCTCTATAAGTGCAAAGCCTATGTGTAGTCACACCTAGGACAGCAAAGAGAAAACCCATGATTTCTCTGGAACTTAAGGTTTACATTAAAGAAATAGAAACAGAAATAGATTAAAAAAAATATTCTCAAGGGAAAAAAAATGCTAAATTTTGGAGTTAAATCTGGGAAATAATAGCTTTCTAAGTAAGAGAGTAAAAGAAAATTAGAACCATCCCAGGATATTGTCAGCCTCCCCTTGCCCCCTGTCTGGGTCAAATATATCAAGATCATGGCAGATGTGTTGCTAACCTAGGCTTAAAAGAGCTGGTGGAAACTCCATGATCTACACAGGAGGGCTCTTGGCAGTGCTCCACCAGTTGTTCGTCTAGAATATTGCTCCTAATAGCTAGTTTGAAATTTCTTTGCCTCAGGGTACTGTCCTTAGACCCTCTTCTGTACCTTAAACAATCCAGCTACCAAACTCTTCTTCACTAGTAAGTCTTTACAGGTGTGTTCAATCATTCCTATTCCTCACCTTTGGTTTCCCTCAATTCCTATCTCCTCTGAAGTGCAACGTGCAGAATCACACACACACATCTTCAGGAGAAGCATTACCAGCATTGATTACAGCACAAGGTTTGCTCTGTCAGATTTACAGAGCTGGAGATAAATGAATTAGTTTATAATTTCCCAATTCTCTCTCCCCTCTTTATTAAAGATAGACACTGCATTTGACCTTTTATTGTTCAATGCTTTTGCTGTTCTTCAGAAGCTCCCAAAAGTAACTGCTGATAGGTTTGAGTTTGCTTGTCAGCTCTGTAAGTATGCTGAAACGAAGCTCATTGGAATTGTTTATATATATATATATATTTTTTTTTTTTAAAAAAAGTTAGAAAACAGCACTGTTCAAACCACTTGGAAGAACCCTCAGTACATTAAAATTTAAGGTTTGGTGCTTTTTTTTTCAAGATTCCCTGAGCAAAAATCCATGTTAACAATTTAAAGCTATGAGTTAATTTCAAGTGCAACTGGGAGTTGTTCTCAAGTCAGCTGTACTTACTTCAAAAAGCCAAGTGATTGAGCTTTCTGGTTAAAGTCTTGTTTATAACAAGCAGCCACTTCTCTTGAATTGTCACAGACAAATTCTCCTTGAGTTGTCTTGGTGATTTCAGTGGCACCCCTTGTGGAGCAAGGTATTGTTCAGTCACACTGAGAGCCACTGATACTTACTTGGTAAGCTCATTTGTACTTAAGAACTGCACAATCAAGCTATTAAATATGGTATATATACCAAAATAGAAAAATGGGAACTTATTATAAAGTAGTATATGTTGTATATGTTATTTCTTATGCTGTGGTTTAAGGATATCAGTGACTTAGAAATAACTCTATCATCTGAAAATGGACAGACTATTATTATTTCTCTTTACCATTTCTCTTTTCAGGATCCTAGATGCACCTTGAGTTCTGGAGTAGGGGCTTAGATTAACAAGGAGTGGGGTACATTTTAAGGCCCTCAGTTGTGTATACAAGGGACAGTTCATATAACAGCTCATGTAACAACTTCTGATATGTTGAACTATACAATACACAAGCACCACTTTTGCATGTTGCAAACCATGACAGTTGATTTATGAATGTAACTGCCCTGTGTAGAGATGGAAGCTTTGATAATCAGTAAAAGACAAAGGCTTATGGTGGAAAGCTTCCATTGATATAAGAAATCCCTTTTTGACTTCATGGTGTCAATGAAGCTGCAGCAGAGAGGAATTTGTATTCAGCAGGGTGAGATAGTGTGGGGCCATGTAAGATAGGTATGGGGTATGCAAATGCTGAAATGTCACAAAACACAATTTGTGAGAATCTTCATCTCTTTAGTAGATATTTGACTGCTTCATCTGGTACTTTCATAGCAAAATGTGCAGTGAAATAAAACACTTCATAAAGTCTCAGGTTTTATTTCCAACCTGAAAATTTGGCTACAGTTTCTGAAAAACATAAATGTGGGTTGAATCTTCTGCAAAATTGTTCTCACTTAGAAAGAAACTTAGATCATCTGAAAAAACAAAAAAACAACCCAACCAAACCAACCCCAAAGTTTCAGCTTTATTAGATTTGGCAGAACTTCACATTGATTTGGGAATGCTGGAGTTCAAAGTGAAGCCCAAGAGACATGACTCAAAACCAGAAATAAAGAGAGAGAGAGAAATAGGAAAGAATTGTTCAGGCCTTGATTTAAGACATAATATGAAGCAATGCCAACAACCCATAGCAAAAGCATTTTATCCCTGTGATAAAGTTGCAGCAGAAAACTACTATGGAGTTTGCAGTCCTAGCTCTGTTGTGAGGCTTCTCCTGTAACTTGGAGTATGTCATTCCACTGCAACTAATTTAGCTGCTCCAGCCTCTAGCATAGAGATTTCCAGCTTTTATTTTCTCAAGATATACTTTTTAAACTGAGGTCAGTGAAAACAGTTTGATGTTTGTGGGATGATCCTTGTGCTAAGATGTTCAATCATAGAAGAATAGAATATCCCCAAGACAATCCCAAGAGCCACACCATGTGTCTGAGAGCATTGTCCAAATGCTTCTTGAACTTTGTCAGGCTTGGTGCTGTGACCACTTCCCTGAGGAGCCTGTTCCAGTGCCCAGACTCCCTCTGAGTGGAGAACCCTTAATAACTAACTTAAACCTCCCCTGACACAACTTAAGGCCATCCTCAAGTCCTGACACTGGTTACCAGAGAGAGATCAGTGCCTGCCCCTCCTGTTCCCCTCTTGAGAAAGCTGTAGACTGTGATGAGGGCTCTCTTCAGTCACCTCTTCTCTAAGGGACACCCTTATTTTGTGGCATTTTTTGTTCCAAGCCTGTGTGTGATTCATTTATTTATGGTGTTGGTATATTTTTCACCTAACAACTGTTATTACTGTTTTGAAGAGAAGGTTGACAATGACAGTATCATATAAAAACACTCAAGCCTTAGACTGAACAAATAAAATGAAAAAACTCCTAGCCAAAGGTGGTCACTCAGTGGGATTGTAAACTAGCTTAGCATTTAAAAGTAGTCTACTTTTTATGGTTTTTATAATTTCAAAACATTAATTTAGGCAAAAGATTATTCTCAAGCCTGAATCATATTAACAACTTCTAGGGTTTTTTTCCCTTCCACAGAATCATACTGCAGAATAGTTTATCCTGCAAACCACAGCTAAAGTAACTGTGATTGTCAGAATAGAATTTCTCCAATGACAGTGTGAGATAAAAAGGAATGTAAAGTGATAAAGAGAGACTACAGAGTATGATCAAATAGTAAGTTTGCTTCTACAGTCACAGGCACAGGAAAACTATTTGTCTGTTGTTGTAATTTACATTCTTAGAACCAGGGACTTTGTTTGCTTCTTAATTTTACTATAAGATAATTCAGTGCAACAGTTGCCTTTTTCTTTTTTTTTTCCTCGCTATTAGCCTATTGCTTTCTTTTTACATGAAATATAATCTTCAGTCAGTAACTGTAGCATTATTTGTGCTGCCAGATGGCAAATGTGGAAGCACCCAGATGTCCAAAGGGTGCTGCCAAGGGGCCACAGAGGAAGGTGGCAGCAGCTGAGGGCATGGTAGAAAGGTGGTTAGGGAACATGAGATGAAGGAGGGAACTGTAGATCACATTTAAGGGGATATAGGATACACATCCATTGGATCCATTCGTCTTGCTGCTCATGCAAACATTCAGTGTGAGAATGTGTTGCTGTAATTTTTTGACTCAACCTCAGGCAGTATTATCCGTCTGATAGCTGTGTTGGCGTTGCCTCCATCCCTTTAATAAGGGTAAAGTGTGAACTCCCTAAGCAGGGCAAAAGTATGGGAAACTTACATTGTATACATATAGAAGCAGCATGGATTTTCAATAGGCCGTTATGAAATCTATTAAATGTTTCTGGGGGAACTTACACAACTTCGTATATTCACGCTCACTTCCCCACTGACAGGTGTTTTATTCTGTTCTCTTCTGAAACATGGGTTTAGGTGTTGCAGTCAAAAAAATGTATTTAAACATGCCTGTTATAGACTAGTACTTGAAAATTGTGTGTCTTCAAGAAAACTGTGGAGAAAGAATAAAGGTAAGATGCTTTTATCAAGCGGAAAAAGCTTTAGTTATTGGAATCATAGTACTGATTATTAGTTGCTGGCCTTTGTTGAATTGCACAACAGCTTTTTCTAAACACAGGAATGACAGAAGAGCATGTTTTTTCAATTATGTTTCAGTAGAGACAAAACTTTTCACAAAAGCATAGGCCATTATATTTGGTTCACTTCTGTCCTATTTTCTTCCTGAATAATTGGATTAAAGTGATTCTCTAAGAGAAAAGGACTATAAAAATAGCTGGCACCTTGCTAGGTCATTTTAAAAAGAGAAATATACTGTCTAACTAGACTGAAGAAACACCACCTTAATTATTATGTCACTTTTTATTTTCCAAAATAATTCTTTAAATTTCGTGTTCCTTCTTATTTCCACAAAAACTAGCACTGCTTTTTGTGGACTACAGAAATGTTGGAGTGCCTTTGTGAGAAGAAAATATGTTGGCAGGTGGCAAATGTGAGAACACTTGAATTTGGCATCCAGGCTGAATTTTCATCTGTGCGTCTGGACAGAAAATATGCAGAGGCTGAGATCAATGCAGTTAGGCTGTGACTAGTCACTGTGCTCTACAATAACTTTTATTACTTCACCATGAACCTTTAGACATAATGTTAGGCCCAGTGAGTCCAAGCCGTGATTATTTGTGTGATTACCTTCTATTATGACAAGAACAGAAAACCTGTAGCTCCTTCTCCTGCTGGAAGCATCTACTCTGCAGCTGTTGGCTCTGAACACGCTGTTCCTTCTGAGCTCTGTTTGCATGCCCACCTTGAACATCCTGTGGAGCAAGGAGGAGGCTCCTCATGGAATTGCCTCAGGCTGTACATTCTTCAGATATGAGATTAGTCAGACCTTTGACGTTCATTTTTCTTTCTGAAGCCTTAGAATCCATTAAGGTTTGGTTTACAAAAGTATTTGAATCTTGTATATCTCCTTACCTGACTTAAACATTTTTTATTCATGTTTTTTAACTGCACTCTATGCCTGACTAATTAATAAATGTTTCTTTTTTGCTTTATAGCATTCTTCTTGATGAAGAGGGTCACATTAAGATAACAGGTATGTGAGGAACAAAAACTTCATGTCTATAAGCTGACGATCTTTTTTCTGCAGTATGTTCCGTGCATCCTGGTCTTTGGTTGGAAGGAGTTTGCGTACAAAAACTAGAAGCCGGAAGAGTTTGAGTGTTGGGCTTCTCTGCCAATTTGTCAAACCCCCGTGTTGCACAGCACATGGAGAACATAGCATTTTCTTGGTAAAATTGTGGTTTTGCCTGATGTGAAGCAGGCAGGTTTGGCTGCCTAACACTGCAGATGGAAGGATGCTTCCAGTGTGATTGCTAGGGTCAGGCAGAGGATGGCTGCAAAGACATCTCTTTGCCACTCTGAAGATCCTGTCTACTCATCCTTTTCACTGGTGTAATCTGGGATTATTCTTTACATTCTGGTTATTTGAGCAAGAATCTTCACCAGAATTGCCTTCACCAAAACTTAACTGTGTATTTCTCCTTATTTAACTCTCTTATCTGCTTTGGGCCAGAACCCCATTCAGAACAGAGAAAATGGTACGCCTGCTTTCAGGGTGTATTAACAGGCCACACAGGCAGGGCTCCACACACACGTGCCTGTGGCCTCTTTCTGCATGCAGACAGAAGGGCGCTTCGCCAGCTAGTTGGTGTGTTTTGTTCAAACAGATTAAGTGAGCAAAAGCATAAATAATAATTCTCAGAGACCTGACAAGTCTTTTTTTCTTCAATTTATGTAGATTTTGGTTTGAGTAAAGAAGCCATTGACCACGACAAGAGAGCATATTCATTCTGCGGGACAATAGAGTACATGGCCCCAGAGGTGGTCAACAGGCGAGGACACACGCAAAGTGCCGACTGGTGGTCTTTTGGCGTGCTCATGGTAATGCAAAAATTGTTCTTGTTTGTTGGAGGGGTGGCTGTAGGAGGGCTCGGACCCCTCAGATAAAAATCGCAGTATCAGGAAAGTTTTTCAGAGAGGTATTGCACTCTCCTCAAGCCAGCCATTCTAAAATTACATGTTCATATGTTAACCTGCTCCCCCCACCCTGCACCCCTCCAGCCTCTTCTGTCTGTCTGCTGTTGTTGCTGAGGTAAATGAAGAAAAGATCAAGAAGCTGGTTTGTGACACTGATTTTTTTAAAAGCTGTACGTACACTATGAGCTTTTGGAAGCAGATATTCACAACATTGTTTTATCAAGCATCAGGCACTTGTTACTCTCACAGGATATGTTCGGATAACGGAGGTTGTGCTGCTCTCTGCTGAAGTGTGCAGGCTGTAGGTGTGCCCAAGTGCTCAGGGCATGGCCACCACCAGGCAGCTGTGGCTCACAGGGCACCTCCCCATGGCTGTCACTGCATCCCTGCAGAACCAGGGCAGAAGCAGAAATTAGCACAGCAATGTGCTCTTCCAATACATCACCATTTCCTGTGCTATGGAGGCTGTTTTTGGTAGCTGTATATTACACTACATACCAAAATCCATAGCGTATGTTTAAATTTTGTTTACCCAAAGTGGACAACAGGTGCCACCAGAGGAAATAAATGTAAGAAGCAATGTGAAAAACAGTGAAAATTTGGGTTGGGGAGGGCCTACATCACTGATCCAACAGGCTGGCAGAAGTTAATCTACATAAATGTTGTAATTTATTGCCTGAATTATAAAAAGAGTGGAACATTCTTATCTCCTGCAGCTACAAATCCATTTGTGGATGCTCAGAACTTCTGATCCACCTATGTTTATTCAGGAAAATCAATAGGTTATGTCTCATAGAATAAATATATCCCTACCCTTTTACTTTTTTATTATATATTTAATTTTGGAGGATAGCTGTTTCTTCTCACTCTCTATCTCCCATTAAATAATGGTGCATATGGTGTATAGATAGTTTTTCTTTCACCAGCTAATCAAGTCTTAATAAACCTGACTACTTCCTCCCTGGGTTTTTCTAGGTTTTGGGTTTTTTTTCTTCTTTCCAGTGCTCTTTTCAACCCTTCCCTAAGGATTCAGCATACTAGAATTAGAAAAGATAAGAATCCCTATAAAAGGAGATGAATTAAAGAAAGTAAAACCCTTTAAACTCCAAGCTAATGCTTTAAGCCTTTAAGTGTTACCAGACATCTTAGAGAAAAATATGTCAACCAGTTCAATCTTTTGTCCTTTTTATCATTTAAGTATATTTCCACACACTAAACACGTGGGAGGATTTTCTGATGCTATCTTTCACTCTGCTTTTTTCTCCTTGTTCTCCTTGTTTTCCTTGTTCTGTCACTGGTATGTTCTGTTAGGGAAGCTCTTTTTCTGTCAGTCTGAAAAACTGAATATAATTAAATGGTATTCAAATGATTTATTAGCACTTCTTCCTAAGCACTTTGCAGTATGATGTAAAATAGACAAAGAAAATGTACCAGTTGATGAAATATGCATAGATTGAAAGTGTGATAGTGATAATTTTCATATCTAAAATTCTTATCAAAAAAAGGGGAACATACTAGGCAGAGAGTTATAACATGGCCTATGACCTCCTCATCACAGGAGCAACCAAAGTCTCACTTGTCTGTTCTGTTCAGTGAAAGGGGATTAATGCTTCTGTGGGAAGAGCTGGGTTGTGCTGGCAGCTTCTTGCCAACCTGCACTGACCAGGGTGCATGCTAGAGTCAAACTGAGTGATCCTTGCAGACTCCTTAAATATGGCATATTTTGATTATTAATAGCAAAACAAACTTGCCCGAAAATGACTAAATTCTGCTCTTATTTATTATTTTATTAATTTTTTTCATTAATTTTTATTCACCAGGAGTTTTACTGTCAACAACAGCAAAACTTCATTTACTATCAGCCAGGTCTTTGACATAGGCTACACAACCGACGCTGTTACCTGCTCTGTTTTTTTGCTGCTCAGTTTATTTGAATTGTTTTATGGTAGGTTACGGTATGCCAGTGGGTATAGTTATACAAATCTTGAAATTTGCCCTTTCCACATTACAGAAGACATTGCCTGCTTCTCACTAAATATGCGGTGATGACTGCTGAAACCCAACTATAGTTTTGTGCTGGTCAATTTATATGGTTTATCATGACCAGACAATTTTCATTTTCTGCCTTTCTGTATCGTACTCACTGCATTGGAGATTTTGGTTGGGATATACTGTGCAAAAGCTTTGCATCAAGAGATCTGCATAAACAAGTGTTTGGCCTAAATTGTTAGAAAGTTGGATATGTAACTAATACCTTTTCAGCTGCACTGCAAGAGCCTTGGTGCCACACTGCCATCTCTGAAGCCCAGATAAACTGGTCTGCATGATCTAACATATACAAATCTCTTGGAAGGCCTCATAAAGCAGTGCTTTTGTAGTTCTTCCTACAAGCTGATTTACAAGGTCACAGACCTTATGGAAGTTATATCTCTTTCAGTTCAGGAAAAAACCCCTATACGCTTTTGAGAGTCATGTGAGCAGAGAGGGGAATATAATTAGAGAAATGGCCGTGATGACTTGATAGGCAATCCCAAACAAGAAGAAATGTGTTTATATATGTCAGCAAGTAGTGAAATCTTCACAAGAAAAGAAGATGTCCCTTTGGTATCCAAAGTATTTATCTCTGCAGTAATTTTGTAGTAACTTTACAGTGGCATCAGAAAAATCAATGCAAGACATCAAAGCATTACAATCTTCTTTTGCAAAATTCTGTTACAATGCATGTTTTATTCCCAGTGAAAGAGATGGTCTTCATGAACAATGTTTTGAATGTTTATTCTTGCTGCTATGTTAAGGGGTTCAACCCTTTGCGAGCACTAATTCATTATTTTTCACACCCAGATAATAATGAAAAGTATTTAATGCACTTTGCAAATTATTGAACTGAGTGCTTGAGCAGTTCTCAGATACCTGGAAAGTGACTGGAAGTGTTGAAAGGAGAACCTGGCCCTTCTGGTGAGAGTGTCTCTCTCTGTTTTCCAAAACTGAGTGGTATGAAGTTTCTCTGTAACTCTGAGCTTTATCCTGTCCACAATACTTCAGCAGACTTGGGCTGAAGTAGTTTGCACAACCTGCTCTCCTTACATCTGTTCAGAAGATTCATATGGTAGTTACCCAGGCTGAGGACTTTTTCTCATTCTTTATCTTCCTCAATAACCTTCCAGGGTCACTTCTTGAATCTGTTTCATCAGAAAATGTGGCACACTTTCCCAAGGTCTTCCCACATGTGTATTTTCTGGGAAGTGCTCATGTTTTGCCAACTGAAATTGGAGACTGCCCTAAAAACTGGAGAAAGGAAGCACTGCGTAGTACATTGAGACCTCAGCAGGGCTTGGACTATGTGACTCCAGAGGCCACTTCCCATTAAGCCTAATTCTGTGGTTCTCTTAATAGGCAGCTGAACTGGAACAAAGAATACTTGCCTTTCTTGCTGAATATTGGTACAGAAAGGAAGTCAAGGTTGGAGGGAGGTGCAGCCTTCTGAAGTACTGTCTCACAGAAGATGGCCCTCCAAAACACCCAGGAAATGAGTCAATGGGAAGGAAGGAACAAACAGATGGTTTATACAGATGGGGAAGTGGGGAGAATGAAAATTGAGTCTCCCAGCAAAACTATAGGGACTGCTTTAATAGACAAAAATACTACAGAGTTCATTCACCCCTAGGCTCAGCTTCTTGTCAACTGTGACCCATACAATTCTGTATTTATGTGCAAGGGTGTAAACAGCAAGTTCTCACTCCTGCTTTCATGTTCACGTTTAGCAAGATTTTTGATTGTTTGAAAAAATAAGCAGGAAGACAGGTCGTTGTGCAGCGAAGTGGTAGCTTTAACTAATGAGATTAACTCTTTAAATATTTTTTTCAGTCTTGTCCTTTCATTTTTAACCTTCAATGCATTTAGTCAGGACTGCAACTGAGAAGCTAATGCTTTCTTCCACGTGCTGCTTAGCTAAATTCATTGAAGTAAAAAGCTACTTACGTAGCTGCCTTTCAGTTTAAATATTGATGTTAAGTGCATTTCTTCTGAACCTGAATTAATCTCAACATTAGGCCTGAGCAATTGGAGACATGCAGTAACAAAGTGCTGGCCATTAGAGCAGCACAGGAAATATTCCCTGCAGCCTCCAGGACACTCATTCCCCCTGCTCCCTCTTGCAACTTAAATTTCTTCCAAATTCCTTCCTTCTGGTTTCAGTCCCTTGCAGCCATGGTGCATTTGCAGGTATTCCTGGGCTGTTGTGGTGGGTGGGAACTACAGTCCCTTCCCACGCAGTCACTGACCCAGCAGTTGCTGATATCTGTATCATCTGCATCAGCAGTGTCAAGCCCATTTATGCCAGTATAAATGAGACACATCAGCCATTGTTGCTGCTGCTAAATTAGATTTATTATAACAACAAAGTAGCATGAGCAACTGTAAGTGAACGTTAGATACTTACCGTGAGCATAAACACTCTAGAAATTATGAGGAGTGTTTGGTACAATCTGTACTATTTCTGCAGCTGCCCTGGGAAACAATGTTCTCTGCCCCTCATTCCCAGTATATCTGAACACTTTTATCAGGACTAAGGCTCTAGTAGGTCGGAATTACTTTGACAATGGTATTTAAGCTCCGGTGTCATCTAGGAAGGTTTAAAATATCTCCCCCATTATCTTTCTTTGTAGAAGACAAGTTGCCTTCCTCCAGCTCTACCAGGCAGCTCTTTTCTTGCATCTCCTAACCCAAGCAGAAGCTAATATATTTGTTTTTTCCAGATCTTGTTTATATTTGTCAGCTATATACACTTTTTTTAAGTGTTTTTTTTTCTTGTTTCTACTATGGGTTTTATTACTTGAGATAATTTGTTACTAATGCAGATTAATCCTTCAATTAATTCTATTCAATTAGTTATCTGGCTTCAAAACCTCTGCTCTACCCTTCTGCCAAAATTAGCATCGCAATTTCACCGTTGGTTTTCTTCAGTTTTCTATATTTTTCATATGGTGTATCTGTATTTAATCCGGGCTAAAGACATCTTCAGGTTGTGGGGCAGTCTGACACAAGTTTTGGTAATGAAAGGATCCTTCTTAGCACAAATGTACTTTCTGGGAGATTGCAGTTTCTTGTGGAATAAGGTACAAAAGCTACATAAGACTTGAAGAGTCTTTCCTGCTTTAACAGGTATTTGATTATAGCAATGAATATTAATTATTAGATGTTTATTATCGTAGAAGAGATCCAAAGCCTGAGTCATAGACCAAAGGAGGCAACATTTCACTTTAGCCTCAATGGGCACCGTTCTGCTTTGTGTCCAAACTGAATTGTGTTCTTGGTGTCTTTTTATTTGGTGATGCACAGCCTTCAGCCTCCCTTAGTCACAGGAAGCAGCTGCTACTCTGTGAAACACCATGGCAAGAGCTGTGTGAAAGACCTGAATTAAATCCAAGTTAGGTGAACTTCTTTGGCTTCTTTTTGTTGAGTTTTTTTCCTTCTTACAGATGTGAAATTCCTGTCAAATTTACTGAAAGCACTAATTTGTCTCAAAGGAACCATAACTGATTGATGTTTCAACATGTGAGTTAGGGAAATAATTGATGATGATTGTTGAGTTTCGCTTTGAGATTTGGGTTCAGTTAAATGTGACACCTGTGAGATTCATCACTGAGTACAGCCAGAGAAATCAAAGCAGGAGAGAAAAAGCACACTCAAATGCCTTGAGAACGTGGGGTTTAGGCTTGTTTCTCCTGCAAAATATAGTAGAAACATCTCTAAGTGGTGCAAATACACAATCAAAAAGGTGGTTTGACTCAACCTAAAAAGATGAGGAGTCACACGTTGAATCCATTTTCCTTGTGTGATAGCCCATGCCAAACACCTAAGAGCAGCCATACCCATGCAGGCTAAGCGTCCCTCCAGCCAAATACCTCATTTCCAGCATTGGTCATAAAACAGGTGCTGGAGGAGAAACAGCACATTTGACACTTCTTCCCAAACATGCCAAAACTTGCCAACAAATATCAATAATAAATAAATAAATCATAAAGAAATAAACAGTTTGAAATAAGTCTCTGAATAGTACAGTGATCCAGATTTGCTGTGCCATTTTTTTCTGAAGCACAGCTTGTTGGTTCATTTCTTTTCCTCAAGTTTTCAGTTGTGTTGAAAATAGAAGATGGATGTGGTGTCTATCAGCCATGCAGACTGTCCCAGTGCACATTTGATTTACCATTTTATTGCTACTCCACAGTTCGAGATGCTGACGGGATCACTACCCTTCCAGGGAAAAGACAGAAAGGAGACAATGGCACTCATTCTCAAGTGAGTATCAAAACTGCTTTTGTTCTATCTGTGGGTTAACTCTACCCTCTGGAGACTCCATAGGGGACCAAATGTATGAAGGGCAGAGAATAATAATGTGCATATTGAACTTTCCAAAGCTATGCAAGATGTGAATTTAGTAAGGCACACATAGCTGATGCCTGTGTGTAACTCTAAAATTGCCTTCAGAATAAACACGAGGAATTAAATTACTGAGAGGGCCTTACAACAGAAATTTATCATACCTTTTGTGATGTCAGTACCCACAAAATGTGGGAAAGTCAGATTTCTACAGGACATCTTGTATTTTGTTGTTGCCAAGTTTCAACTCTTCCTTTGAGATGTCCCATTTATTTAATTTTAAATGCGGAGAAAATATTTGAAGCTTAGCTTTACTCAGAATTACAGATTTTTTCTGTAGCAGTGAATGGCCAAGAGGAAAGTTTTATTCTCTTTAAAGAGTATGCAGTTTAGTACCATTTTTTTCGTTAAGTTTGATGGTTTAAATTCCTTGATTCCCAAATTTATTCCAGCAAACTAAAGCAGTGAAAAAATTCTGTAGGAAAATTACCTATTCAGGTTGCAGAGGTTTTTATGAGATTCATTAGATCTGCTCTACCTCTAGTGAAGTCAGTGGCAAAACCTTCCTTAAGCTCAGCAGAATAAGATCAGGTTCTCACTCTGTATTGCACTATGCTTAAGTTACCTCTGGTCACTGATTTCCTGTGTCTGCCCATCCTGACTACTACAATTCCGCTGTTTCAGCCACAGTGGGATGGAAAAAAACCTTGAAAAATCTATTTTCTTTTCAAGTGTTGTGTTCTTTCAGAGCCAAGCTGGGAATGCCACAGTTCTTGAGCATAGAAGCCCAGAGCCTGCTGCGAGCCCTCTTCAAAAGGAACCCCTCCAACAGATTAGGTACGCGTGCCTTTTATCAGGACATTTGTTATGTGCTCCCTGCCTTGTCAGGTGGTGGTGTTTTCTCTCAGCTCACCCTTTCTGATGGCTGTCTTCTTCATTAGGTGGCATTTTGCATTCCTTCCCAGAACACAGTGAACCTTGAGCTTCATTTGAGAAACTTGCAAAGAGCACAGGCAAAGCATTGAAATCTAAAACATTATATTAACTTGTATTTAATTTCTTTTTTGTAAAAAGGGGAAGTAAACCACCAGCTTTTATGAGTGATTTAAGATAACTGCTGCGTATGATAATACAGGGAACTGAGAAAGAAGTGTGTTTTAAAATCTGTATAATTTAGCTGCAAATCTGAAGTTTCATCTCTCCCGTTCTCAAATGCATTTCAATCCCCTCTCATTCTTAGCTGGGGGCATTCGTACAGTAGACCTTCCTCTTCATTGCCTGAATACATCATCTCCTTTTTACTCCACTCTTTGTTAACAATCCTTTTTAGATTATGTGTTTTAGGTCATCTGTACCCTTGTTTATGGGTTTTATTAAGAAATAGATTGCATTTGATGAGGCCATGGACAATGCCTGTCGCATGATTTCCACTGCACATTTTGTCGTTGCTCCCCACAGAGACAGGGGGGACAACCCAACCAAGGACAGAGCTGGGTGGCAGCAAGGAACTGCTGGGGCCCCTCTCCTATGGGGGATCCCCCATGGCCCACAGAGGAATGCCCTCCCACTTGTTTCGCCTCTTGATCTAAGTGGCAGCTCTGATACACTGTAGACATGAGAGTAGAAAAACACGTTTTCTCAGCAGGTTTCAATTGCTCTCATGCAATCAAAAAAATAGAGTATTGGGATTTCTAGGTTTAATCTCTGTTTAGAAAAATTGGGTGCTGCTCCAAATATAAACTTTTTCCCAGTCCCCACCTCTGTTTCTTTCTGCTGTTTCCTCCCTGTTTCCATCTCTTGGTTTTATCCTGCTCTGCTCGTTTTGTGGCTTCTCACAAGTTGCTGTCCATCCAAAATGGAGCTCCAGTAAAGTCAGTGGGAGTTTCTGGATACCGGTGCTGAAATAAAAAGCTATGCACTAAAACTTTGTTTTAACCATAACAATTGTAGCCCTCATATGTTAATAGTAGGGAATTGCTAGGGGTCAAGGTTTTAAAACCTGAGGTCTATTGAAATACTGGGAAGGCTTGAAGAAAGAAAAAAGAAGGAAAGAAAGAAAGAAAGAAATTATTTATAACACAAACATCCAAGGAAATAAAATCTAAGAGTAACAGAAAAATAGATCTTAACATTTCAGAGATAGCGGTTGAAAGCTCCTGAAGGCACTCTCTGTTTTAACTGATTGAGAATCTGCACAAAGGAAGATGGAAAGGGACCTGTTGATAACAAAAGAAGGAAAGCTTGAATAGTTGGCCTAAATACTGAAGAAAAGTCAGTAGATTAAAGGACTGCTTCAACCTTGTGAATTTCAGCTTTTTCTGGGAAAGAAATAATGATATTAAAAGAAAAGTAGGCTTAGACATCCAGTTTTGAAAAATCTTTGGAAAATTAATTAAGCATGCTAAAATAAATGAACCATATTATGGATCAAACACTTATTTTCAGCCATTGTTTCACAAGTTTGCAAATCTGGAGAGTGCATTTAGTTCCAAAGTCGAATTTTTAACATTGCAAAGGTAGAAGGTGCTTTTTGCCATTTGATTTTGGTATCTTAACAAACAGAAGTAAATATTGATGATGTCTTCTGAAATTTTGCTTTGAAACTTTGTTTTGAAGCTTTGGATTATTAATGGAAGAACTATTAGGGTTGAAGCAAGTTAGACAAGACTGAGAAGAAATTTAGCAATCTGGTTTACCTGGTTCTATTTTTAAGTCTGATGCCCATATTAATATTTGTGACAAATTTTTATGGAATGGAAAGTCTTCCTTTGGTATCCCTGGTTTTGGACAGTGTCTGTTCTTTTCTGAGCCTATTTGCTGTACAAGTAGTCTGCATAGCACTGCTTTGGTAGTATTGCTCTAAGTACAACAAATTTCACCTTATGGATAAACATAATTTTAAATTCTTAAAAGAAACTAACTGAATGCCCAAGAAAATAAGGAGTAAGCATCTCAGAAATGAAACTTTATGATGAAGGTGTTAGTTCATTACATTGTTGGGAACTTAGGCAACGCATTTGCCCTAAGGCCAGGATCTGCTCAGATAGGTAAATTATTATTTAGCATGATTATTTAACAGATGTGTATTAAAAATTATTTTATATAAAATACATACTATTTAACCAACTGCTTAAGCAGTTTTGCAGTATAAAGGTTCCAGAGTCCTATAACTGAGAAGCTTGGCCAAGAAAGTTTAGAATAAAAGCATTTGCCAATAGGCTCAGAGTAAAAGCCAAGGAAATATTTACTGTTTTCTTAATTCTATGTTCTCAGGAAAGATACATTCTGCTTTGGCACATAGAAAACTTTGGGGTTTAACTTTTTTGTTTAAATTCTTCATCTTATAAACAGCTTACACCTTTGTCAGAGAACTGTAAAGCTTTCTTGTAAACCTTACAAAAATATTTCAAAAAATCTAGCCCACTAAAAAGATTCTGAAGCTGTGGACACACTAAAATTTTATTATCTGAAACTAAAAATCTGGAAACTTTACTGATGAATTTGAATATCCAAGTAATCAACTTGCAAATTTCATAGGTCTCCTTTTTTCCCCTTAATATTTCAAGGCTTGTGTTGTCCATAATGATTCAATAATCAAAACCAATTCAAAATAAAACAGTCTACTCTTACTGTTTGCAGGCACTTTTATTACAGGCATAAAACTTAGATAATTAGGTTCTTATTAATGTGAGGCTGCTTTTATATAAATGCTTGCACTCTATAACGTGTTTAAACTGGCAATTTGGTTGGAAAGAATTATCTTCTCAGATCTTCATGGGACTGGATGGCACATAAGAATATTTGCAGGCAATAGGTTCCATTGTGCTGATTATTCTTGACTGCTAGGTCTTATTTCCAAATGGAAGTTGAAGTGAAGTTAAAAATCCAAAATCCACTAGAAGCCTTGAGGAAGGTGAAAGGTTTGTGGCTATGCGGTGTGCTATTGTGTGCTGTGCTTCAGATGTTTGCTGAATACCCATCTCTGTGCCAAGAAATGTCCTTCTCCATGAAGCAGGCCTTTCCAGTCATACCCTCTGCAGTGCTTTTCTCCATCAAAGCACATCTCTTTTCACTACCACTGCAGATTTGCAGATGGTAGATGAATGGCTGAAACATGCCTAGCAAATCCAGAGAGACTTCACCATAAGCACTGATGCCTAATGTCTCCTGTGGACTTTTGCAGTGAGGTCAGGGTTGTCCTTCCAGCTCCCAGAGCTGTTCCTGAATGCACCTTTGGTCCACTTTTCCCTCCTTCAGCTGAGGAGAGGACCAGGCAACACACTGCTGCCTGCAGCCACAGCACACAATCCAAGGAATTGTGGGCTACACCAGTGGATCTCAGAGCACAAAAGGTCAGGGAATAAAACCTGCAGGAAGTGCTGAACCTTCTCCATAGCAAAAAATCCATTGCTAAGAATTGGAAGTCCTCCACTCATTGCAAAATTAGGTTGTTACCATCCTAAATCTCTTTAATATATTAAGATCTTGCACTTAACAATGTGCCAGAGCTGAAGTGGCCGCAACTGGGAAATGAAAATTTTTCAAACTAGTGCCTGCCTCAACGGCACGCTTGTCTGAACACTGCAGCCCCCCACTAAGAGAAGTAGCTATAGGTGGACTTTTTTCTTATTCCTTATTTCTGTGGGTATGTGGAAAAAGGAACGGCAACAAAGCAAAAAGTGTGGCTTTCAAACATATGGTCTTAAAAAAGGCATGTCATTCCCAACACACAATGACGTATCCATCAGCTTAAGCAAGAGGGAAAAGAGGAACAGTTGGGAAGGGGCAGAGTAGAGAAAATAGAATGTGTTAGCAATTATCTTCACTCTGGGATAGGCTACTAGTGTCTTACAGTGTGTGAGCATTTATCCCAGTCCTGCAAAATCGTTCTGGCACTTGGGTTTCATCCTGATGTGGTAAAGAACGTTTACTGCACATTGCAGTTTCCAATCACCACCACTGAACACAAAGCATTTTTCACAGGTATTTCTTTTCTGAAGATTTGCTTAATGTAATTGTCTTCATAGTAGCTCTTGGCATTGCTAAAATCAGAATGAATCTGCCAAGGGAATCTTGCGGACTTCTGGCTGTGCATAGAAAAAAAATGTGCTAGGGAAGTCATAGAACAAGTCTTATTCTCAGACTTATTATTTTCTTGTTCAGTACCCATGTGCCATAAACAACTGCCTAGGGGCATGTAAGAACAGGATAAACATATGTGTTACTTCACCCAAATTTTCTCCTACCCTATGCCTGTTTTAAGGTCAAGCGAGGGGTTTCCTGAACCTCTTGTGATTTTTCGATGAAGTAATCGTCAACAGATTTCTTTTCAACAGACTTGCCTGGCCTCCACATGAACCCATATAAGCATTTTGCACTATATCATCTTTTCCAAGTAGTTCCACATCACACAACTCTCTGTTTCCTGAGGAAACATCTCCAGGTTCTTTTGAACCTGATTCCTGCTAGCATCATTCAGTAATATATTGTATACTTCCTCGGTCATCTGTTTCCAGGTTGAAAAGTCCTGACCTACTCAGTCATTCCATACCATTCCTTGTTGATCTTCTCTGATTTTTCCTACCTTTAATAAGCATACCCTTTAATAGGGGAATGTGTCAGCTACAATCCATATTCCAGTTGCAGGAATGCAACAGACTTACAGTGCAATGATGTTGTCCTTTTTGTCCTCTTTTTCTAAGGTTTGATTTCATGTTGTGTTTAGAAATTTCAGTCTGTCATAACCCACGGACTCCTCAGGAGGGCTGATCACTTCTGAGCACATAATTGTGTATGTCAGGCCAAGATTGTTTATCCGCATGTACATTGCTTGAGTTTGCCTATGCTGAAAGATTACTGGGATGGGGAATTAATCAGATCATCCCTCTTTGTTGTTTTCCAGCAGGCCTGACAGACAATCCCGCATGTTCTGTTTACAGAGTGTTTGCTTTCCGCATCCATTCATCAGTGAATGTTAAGCAGGCCGTAGGAAGCAGTTTCTGATCATTGCATTTTGACAAATATCGATAACAGTGCTGTACACAAGGAGAGCAGACATCCCATTTTACAAAAGCTTCAGCTGACAAGACCTTTGTAAAGTTGCTTGTAATGTTGATCTTCCCCAAGTACAAATACTGCCTGTATAAACAGCAGAGTCCTCTGAGGTGCTGAGTGCTCCTTGCAAGGTGCTTATGAATCCCAAATCTTTTTGGGAATCAAGGATGCTCAGCATGCTTGTGAAGAAGTAGGCTGGGTACCTTTCAGGAACTGATTCCAGAATTGCATTGCAAAATCTTTGCTTCCAGATGTTAATTCTTGAAATGAAAATGAAAGGTGGTAGTAATAAGGTCAAATCAACCCCAAAAATGGCATTCTAAATCCTCTCTGACCATTCTTTAATTATTACTGAGTACCTGTTGGGTTCTGTTATAGCACTGAAACAGGTAAATTGAACTAAAGGAATAAAAACGGCAACCTTCAGTGAATACATAAGGCAAAGGTAAAGAAGGAATTAGATTTACTACCAGATCGCAGAAGACTTTCCCTAAATTTCCTACCATAATGTAACCAAAATTTAACAGTGATGGAAATATAACACTGAGCTTGATTATATTGGTACTCATAGGAATTTGAAGACAGTATTTGAAGAGCAGGAACCTAAAACCCTGGCTTACCTCAAATAATTTGGAGCCTTTTGGTATTTTGAGTCTATACTTGCCTGTAGTGCAGCTTCCTCTGCCTGTGGAGAACAGTAGCTAGTCAAGATTTGAAAGTCAGTATGGATAGAAGAGCTGCCACTGGTGGAGCCTTGCTAGAGTATTGGGATATCCTGGTTCCTTTCCTGGCCTTGCTGGGGCATGCACTCTGCTGTGGCTAAAATCCCATGTCTCATTCAAAGCCTTGGCAGCAGCCTCAATAAGAGAAAAGTAAAAAACCCTTGGGACCAAATCCTCATTAATGAAGTACCCTTGTCTGTATTTTGGGAGTTTATGCTGTGGTGGCAGTTGCACTGTTCAGGATTTCTTGACTAGAAGAAATGTTTAAATAGGGACTCTACTTTGTCAGAAGAAAAGTGTGGACAAGAAGGGAGACTGGAGAAGAGATGCCATGCAGCCCTCTTATAAACATGACTTCACTTTTATTCTTTCATTCTTCTCTCAGGTGCTGGATTTGATGGAGTGGAAGAAATTAAACGTCACCCTTTCTTTGTTACTATAGACTGGAATGTAAGTGGACCACCATTATTTTTTTCTTATCTACATTTTTTGAGGAACAAATTGCCATGCTTGTGAAAAAGATTATTTTCTCTGACACAGAGAGCCTAACTTCTCTAACACAGAGGACTTAGAGCCTTTTCAGTGGGTGTCTATGTATCTCTTGCATGTGTGTTGGCATCAGTACTCAAAATTGGAACCGTTGATCAAATTAAACATAATTCAAGTAAGACATGTCAGATGTGATTAACAGAATGGTAAACAAGGATTTATTTTATTGCTGTCAGCTACAGCTCATAAAGGTGGTGGTAGAGATTAGCTGAGTATTTGATTTAGACATTTTCAGCGTTGTATTTGTTCAAATTAACTTATTCTTAGACAAACCTGGAGGCAAACATTTTTTATTCTTGATCTGGGCATCTGCCAGTGCATCAGAGCTCCTGTTTGCCATATCCTCTAGCATTTTCTAGTTTAATTTTATCCAACTCGTGTTATGGTATTGTTGTGTCTCTTCAGTATTTAATGCATTCACTCATGAATGCTAGTTCAACAGGTAACATTGATGCAGTTCTTTTGATAAATTCTGGTAAAACTGCATGAATCAATGTGACAGAGATATTCTCAAACTGCTGCCCAGGACTTTTCAGTAAAGCTAATTCTTCGGTGGGACAACATTTTGTGGTGCCCAGGTAGCCTTTGAAAGGCTCACAAACCCATTTATTTTGGAAAAAACTCATTAGAAAAATCTAATTGAACAGCTGTCATGACTTGTAAACATATTAAAACATAACTGGTGAAAGTGAATTTTGAGACTCTCCTTTATAGTCCAACTGAATTTTAGTCCCATTATATACTCCCTGGAGTCTAGAGTCTCTTTCCTCTTCTGCATCTTATTTATCATGAGATACTGTATGAAGAATTTACATTCATGAAAACAGTAAGTGATATAAAAAGCAGAGAATCCAAAAGACTTGGGTTGTTGATGATGATGATAATGATTAAATAATCAATTTATATAAATAGAATTAATAATTAATATTAACAGTTAATAACAATAATACTATTTTCTCTATTCCTCTGATATCTCCACAGTCCTCAGCTTTGCAATCAGAATATAGGTCAGACGAATACATCTTGATGTAATAAGAACTGTGAGAGGGTTTTTCTTTCTTCTGTGTTTGCTGGTGGAACAGCTCACTAACTCATCACAAATAAATGAGGCTCTGCATCTTGGAATGGTTTTCAGAAAAGTCAGTTCTGTCCCATGACAATCCTCAAGACCACCTTCTGTCATGATAAGTGGTGATTGTTTCAATCTCCATTCTTTAGGGAACAATTTCATGCCTGTCCTAAGGAAACTCTATGATCCTCCATCATTTGAAAAAGCTCTTATGGACAGGGAAATATCTACCACAAAGAAAATAGGTATGCTTGAACATGCCTTGGAGCGAGAGAGGAAGGTGGATTTAATTGCCCTTTGATGTGTTATCTAGCCCTCTAACACTGCTATGAAATATAGCTGTGAAAATCCATTTGAATCCAACATAATTAGTGCTTATTGCACTCTGTTGGAGACAGACAGATCATTATTACACCAATCAGCTATCATCTTTGTAATATATTTCCTCATTTTATCCTAATTTTACAATCACTCATGGAGATCTTGGGAGGCTTATCTCGTTCAGCAGCTGCAGTATTGTATGAATTTCAGAGCAGTGTGAGTCAGCCTGGCCCTGAGCTGAAGCCAGGACTCGGACTCACAATGATCATCCAACCAGTTGTTAATGTGTTCTCCATGGACAGAAACAGAGAAGGGTCAGAGAAAGAAATGGGTCAGACATAGATGTTTAGCCCTGATCTCTGTAAAATTGCAGGAAAAGAGTCCCTGGTGCCCTCATTTTTTTCTCCCATAATGTATACAGAATCCCCCACATCAGTTTGCACACAGTCAGCAAATAGCACTGTTGGGACAGAACAGAAATGTTGATTTACTTTATGCCTTGGTAATATAGAGACCTCAGAGAGCAAGAGGCAAGATCTTTTGGAGAACTTCTCTTCTACCTTGGCAGTTATGATAGACAGGATGGCTGTGACTGACAGCACAGAAAATTTCAGCAACTGTAGTAAAATGATCCTACATCAAAAAGCCCCTTATCATGAAGGGTCAGAATGGGTTAGTGTCTGCTAGAAATGCAGTGTGAAACAGTCTAGTTTTAAGTGTGATTTTTTCCTACAAGAGTGACATCATAACCAGGAACAAAGCACCAAGTTGCATAATTTAATTTTAAAGAGAGATTCAAAACAGAAATTAGTTAGCTTCTTCCTAAGTTGTGTGTGAAGTCTTGAGGTTGCAGTGATATTAGAATTGCAGTTGGAACCCTGTGACTCAGGCTTTTACTTCACAGTATTATCAGAGCTGTTCCCTTGGGTTTTGGTTTGGAGATGGTTATTTTCTTTGTCACTTAAGTGTTTACCTGTTGGGGCAGTCATTTCCCATCTTTTACTGTCTTCAAACAGACACAAGCAGATACAGTGTCTGGCTTGGATGAACACAGCAAACACGGTGGAAATAGCGTACGTACAGTGCAGGAACGGCCCCTGTTCCGAAGCTGCAGATGCTGCTGCCAAGTACATTGTGCTGGTAGCCTGTGACCACTGCATGCAGAGGCAATAATTGCAATCCTGGAAAACATGAGTGTGGTCAGAGAGCCCTCCTCCTCACAGCCTTTCCCAGAAGCCATTCCCATGCTCCAAGGTGCTATTCTTCAGCAAAATCTCCAGCCGCCTTAGGTTTAACTTCTGGCAAACTTCTGCACTGAATGAACTGTGGACAATCTGACACAGAGTTCTTATGCCCAGACTTAAATTGTGGCATGAGACCCTGTAAGACTCATTTTTACAGCTGTAACCCTGTAACAAAGCCCTAAATTTCCACTTTCTAGCGTGAAAAATAGTTGGAGGTTTCTGTAAATATCAGTCTTGCTGCTCTGAGGCATTTAGTAGGCACCATGACGCAAATTCAATAGATCTGTTGTTAAATAAATGGACTGTCTTTCATGATAAAGGCTGGAACTCTCAGGAAAGAGATTAAATGTCCAGCTCCTTGACAGTTTTACCTGCTTATTAGCCTTGCACCTCCTTTTCTTCTTAAGGTAAGCAGACCCAAAGCAAGTTGACCTCAGATAATTTCAGTCATTGGCTCTGAGAAAGCACAGTCTGGTTCCTGATTTTTTTTTACTATTGTTTCTTCTTTCCAGGTCATGCATAATGAATTTCTGGCTTTTCATTGAAAATGAAAAATGAAGTCCCTTTTTACTGACTGCTGTCGGAGGAGTGGGCTATAAACAGTAGTTTTTGTTTAATGACAGGCTAAATTGGAACTAGAGCAATGACATGTTAGAAAATGAACTGTCAAATACAACTGAGGAAAGGAGTGGGAAGAAAGTGGATTCCAGTTCTTTTTCCTTCAATATTAATCAGAGATCAAACTAAACTGAAAATGTGAGTGATTTAATTTCAGATTTTACCAACAGGAAAAATTAATCCCAGGGTCTGAATTCTGCTAGCTGTTCTATCGTTTGCAGGCGATAGCACTGAGTCATTGATCTAGGAGAGGACAAGCATTTTAGAATGTAGTTCATCCTTTTGTCTGCTTATTGGATTTCCCATGACAAGTATATGTATCAAGGGAGTTTGTTCTCACACTACAGGTGCATCACTGTGGAGGGTAGCATCTTTCTATTTCTAGAAGGTGTCTAAGAAATAATTCAATTATTCATGAAAGAAACTCAATTGAGGAAATTACTAAATAGTTTTTAATGAAATTAAACCATTTTCTTTTTCTTGATGCTCGCCAGGCACATATACAGAGCATTTACATCTCTGTATTTTTTAAAAGATGATGAAAAATTAACTGCTTATAAATAAGAAGAGAAAGAAACACAATGTTGCAGCATTTTATTAATAGTCTCTCTGGTGTATTACTTAAGTTCCAGCTGAGGAGGTGTTCAGATGAAGATCATATTAGGGATCTGGCAACATATTTTAGGAAAAGGTCAGTGGCACCTGGATGAAAATTAGTTATTTCAAACAAAAATGTTTTTGCCTGAAATCAGAAAGAAAGTTGATAGAAGCTCATTGTTTCTCAAACTGCTGTAGAACTGGTTTCTAATTAATTCATGGTTATACTTATTATCAAAGTCTCAGAAGGATGTGAGGGGTTCATAAGTAGTCAGAAGCATGGAAATGTATCTAGGTGTGAATATCTAAATCAGTGTTTTCGCACCTTGGAGTCCATCTCCATTGTTCTGTGGCTTATGTACTCCCTCAGCCCAGCCTCTGGATCCGACAGCTCTGTGTGATGCACAGAGTCCTGGTATCTTGTCAGTCACTTTTTCTGTGTTAAGTCAATGCTATGGCCAGTTTAAAAAAAAATGCTGATGGAACATGGGAGCTTATTCTTTATTGGGAAAGAGAAATAAATAATATTCTCAATAAAACATTAAGGGCTAACTAAAGCAATTCTCCTTTAACAGATATGGAAACAATGTGGAAGAAAAAAAAAAATCTTCAGCTTCTTATACTTGTGCAAAATAACAAACGTATAATGATCTTAAGTACCCAACCTGAAATTTAAATGCTCCAGTTAAAACTAACATATCCGAAGTCTCTTTTGAATGCGTAATAAGATGCCCCAAAACAAAAATTTGGATATCTGAACTGGAATTTAAGATGGGAAAGCTGGCATCCTGTTCCCGTTTAAACACATGATGGAACTCACAGTAACTTCTGGCTACAGTGCTAGGACTACTATAACTTAGAAAGTGCGTAGCTGTTTAAACTTTACCAGAAGTTATGGACAGTCTGATAGAAATGGTCAAGGATGAGATTTGAAATTAACTTGCTGCCATTTCCCTCTCTGGTTGGTTTCTGTTGGAAGAGGTCACAGTCAAGATATATCATCCCTGAATAGTTTGGGGACCATAGCATAAGAAGAGATAGTATATTAAGGCATTTCCTAAAATTAGAAATATTCTTGAAAAATCCAGAAGGATCTCAAATCCTCCATCAGATTTACTCTCTATGTGTATACAAAGCGATGGCTGTGATTCTTACTATTTTCTTAGATCAGCTTGTGTCACGTTGAGTTTTCCAGTCTACAGGACGTAGGTTTTTAAAAGGAAGAGGTGTTCTGCCTGCAGGCCTTCGTGTTTAACTGTGTTGGGCTGCCCTGTGGTTTAGTGATTTGGCTTTGGTTGTAGTGGTTCACTCAGAATTGGAGGCAGTGTGGGATGGAGAAGTCCATAGATGATACTACTCTGCTTTTCCTCATCCTCAATGATTTCATTTAATTCAAGAATTGTTTTTCCCCTATTCAAGAACTTCAGGAAAAAAATATTTAGGCAGTTTACCTTTTGCTGTTCTGTTGTCTAATTTTTATCACAAGTGGGCAAGAAAATGGAAAAGGGAGTCATTGGGGTTGCTCAAACAAGTGCCTTTCACTCGCAAAAGCAACTTCTTTGTTTCCATCCCCTCCCAAAAAGCGAAGTTGTGACTATAAATCTTTAGGTGGTGTGTGACTCATGATGAATCTTAAATCACTCCCTAGCAGTGGAGGATGTGGGTTAGGGATTCAAAATACAAATGTAGTTCCAGCAGCACTTAAGAAACTACAGATGGGGGAAGGAATTAAGAGGCCAGAGAGAATATGGTTACGATAATGAAAAGAGAGTGCAATTCCTGAGTGATGTACAGCCCTGAAACATTTTCCGATTTTGGACCTCACAGGATGAGCCGTGCAGTTAATTCAGGGAGGAAGCATGTGCGTGTGACCATATTGCTTTCTGCAGAAGAAGCAGTGCAGTTGTGAATTAAGACAAATAAAGGGAAGCTGGAAGCAAATAGCTTTCTCAAGGTGAAATCCTAGCAACAAAAAAACCTTCAGTAGGTGCTGAGTTCTCTTTTTAAGTTCTGCACAGACAGGAGAAGATGTATGTTAATTACTAGGTTGATACTGTTCAGCTGATGAGTGACACTTCCTGCTTAAGATTGCAATTGGCTTTTAAATTATTTGGAAGACTGGCTTTCCATTGTGGCTCACAGCAGTTATTCATCTCTTTTTCTCTTCGAAGATATGAAGCAGTTTTACGCAAGCAGGAACTTTTTATGGTGAAATGGCCATTAATTATTGCAGATTCATTTCCAACCTCACTGTTTCCCTTTTTCAAGGAATCATAATTCAACCACAAATATATCCGTTATGTTAAGGCTAATACTATGCTACAGAATGTTCTGCTTCAAGAACCTTTATTTATCAATACAAAATCAAATTCAAATTATGCTGATGCGTATATATTTTTGGTTTGACCACATGCTTTGTTAATTCACCACAAAATGCGTAGTTAAAAAGAATCTTCCTGCATGCAAAGAGCTGGACAAGCATTTAGTAATGTCCATTAAATGTTTTGAAAAATCAGCTCATTAGGAAGTTGTTTAAGAGCTAACCTAAAAAATACATATTGCAAACAGTCATAAAGTTGAACTCTCCAGTTCTTATCATGACTTGAAAGTTTGGATGAAATGTTATATTTATGCTCAGACATGTTAATTACGGGGAACTGTCTGTGGCAACTAATTCAGCCCTTTGAAACCTGAGAGCAAAAGCATTGCTAGAAAGGAAATGCTATTGAGGGACTGAAACATGGGGCAGGGAGTCAAACTGGAGCTCTGTTCCCTGTGCTGCCATCAGCATGATGCTCAGTTTTGGCCTTTTCAGGCAGAGAGGTTGCAAAGCTGGCTGAAATCAATAGGGCTCTTTCCATAAACCTCTACAGGCTTTGGATCAGATCCAGACATGCTGCACCTCAGTGTGTGTCTGTGTGTGGATGAATGCTTGCAAAGGAGCACGGTATAGCAATTTCTTAAAGATCACTGAGCCTGAGTAGAAAGGCCACAAAGTTCCTCACAAAAAAGGCAGGATGTATTAGAATGAATTTATGGTGCCTGTTTCTTGGGTGATCCCCTACATGACACCTCAGTCACGAGGAGAAACGTGCACACCTAGAAGTACTTACCTGTTACATCCCTTCCTCTCTTCTTTATGTTTTCCCTTGGTTTTGCTCCTCAGTTCAAGCCACATGTAGACCCTCAATGTGATTCTGCCCCCCCCCACCCACAGTGGTTTCTCCCTAGCGTCTTTTGATGGGAATTTCATCTAATCATCAGCTGTAGGTCCTCTTCCCTTTTACCAGATACGCTAAAAGAACAAGTCTCTTGTTTAGGTTGTAAGGACCAGGCAGCCAAGCCTGTTGCTCAGCTCAGTCTGGCAGCATGTCAAACATATTGCTGGCTCTTGACAAACAGTAAATGGAAAACAGTCATGGCTTCCTAGCAGTTCTTTGTGCTGATTGCCACTGCTGCACTGCTGAAGTCACCCTGTTTCCTGGTCCTACCATTGCACATTCCAGTCCTGCCCCTAGACCAGTGAACTTCCAGATGCCCCAGCTGGAATACTATACCAGTCTATGGGATACATTTTTGCCAGAAACATTTGTGTTCATGTTCAGGATTTCAGTAGCTAGAAAATATGGGGACTATCCAGGGCACAGATTTCAAGCCGACCTATCAAGCAGGAGCCAGAACCATGGATACATCATCCTTTCCTGTCAGTCCTGCAAGGATAGCATGGAGCTGAGAGAGGACACCCAAAAGGAAGTAGGGGAGTCTGTCTCCAGATGCTGAGGGTGTACACAGTGATGTTGATTATGATCTGTTCTTTTTCTTGTAGAAACTGTACAGAAAAGAAATCAAACCGCCTTTCAAGCCTGCAGTGGGACGGCCAGAAGACACCTTTCATTTTGACCCAGAGTTCACCTCTCGGACCCCCACAGGTTAGTAAGGTGGCACATGAGTAATATATCTTTTCAGTTAGTAAATTCATTCTTCCTTCCCCCTCCCTATTCCAACAGGGTCTAAAAGTTGGATCAATTGTTGCATTATAGGGTTTTGCCATATCCAGCAGGAAGCAAAGATTTTTTTTTTTGCTTTTCCAACAAAAGGAGCTCATAAGTATTTCACGGGCTTCACATTAACTTGTCTTCAGGAAGGACAGATTTCACATTTTTAAAAGGAAAAATAACTATTGCTTTGCTATTTTATTACTCATCATTGCTTTCACTAGCTGAATTTAACTTTTAAATTACCTTGGCTTCAAAGAACTCTGCATCTCTGCAAGTTAGTATGTAATTATATGTCCCATAGATTGTTTAATTATGACATCCCACAGACTATGGACTGTTGGAAGTAAATGTGTTGTTAAAAGCATTGAAGAATCATCAAGTTCTCAGGTCAGCAGAGTTATGCCAACAGGAAATTTGGCCCACAATATTTAGAAAATGCTTGCAGTGAGAATGTCGTTCCTGTACAATCTACTTCCTAACAGAAATACCACACGTTGTTCTCTATATATGAAGGTGACTGCAGCACATAACTCAATCTTTCCACTCTTTTAAGTGGAAAGCAAGAATATCAATAATGCCAGAGCAGCAATCCCACTTATGTTGCCTCCTGCTAAACATGGATAAGTTACATTACATTTCTGCTTGTGATATTCCTGTGTAAAGAAGTACCTATTTATGTTTTCTAAAATGTAAGAATTGAATTAGGTATTGTTTATAAAACACTTTGAAGATAGTAAGCACTGTAAATATCACATAGTATTGTTGTGATTACTGTGTATAAGGTCTCAAGCTTCAACCCTCAAATTGCCCAGAACTGTTGCAGTGAGACTGAAATATCTGAGCTTTCCTTATTAAAACACCTACATTATAGCACATGAATCAGAGCTGGGATTTCCTGTAGTTTCTGTTCAGACTTAACATGATATACACCATTTTTTCTTAGAACTAGCCCAAACTTCTATTCACAGCCTGGCTCAAACTTCCTTTCATGGGATTTGAAATTATGATATCTGCTCCAAATCTCTTGTCAGTCAGTTCCTACTTTTTTTTTTTTGTGAGGATGTGCTGACTTTTACAAACTATAAAAATATTACACTCTGGTTTACTGACTGGAACATCTGCCTGTCTCCAGTGTATGTTGGTCATGTTCTGATATTCCTATTCCACTGCATAGAAATGTGATCTTTGGTTACCAGGCATCTCACACATCTGATTTTAACTTTAATTTAGATTCCAGAGGAACTAATTTCTCTGAAATACTGGAGAATGAAAGTTAGTCTGATCTTAAGAGGTGTGTAGTCTGGTGCTGCCATGGGAAGTCTCACTGATGTGCAAAGAAGCATTAAGAGTTTGGATTGCTTTGGAAGTTCGCACTCCATTGGTTCTACTGATGCCTGGGGCTGTATTTTGCACTCTGTATGTTACTAGTGTTGCCTAATTAAATTTGTTGCTTGGTACAAGACACTGACTCGCAAGGTTTGTTTTGGGGTGGTAGCTGGGGTGGGGAGATGGCCTGCCTCATTCTACTTTGGGCTTCCTTGGATAGTGGCCTGAGAATCAATGTCATTTCAAAATAGGTGTAATTGGAAGTGTGAATCCATTTACACTTCCAGAATGATGGAAAAGCCCATGCAGACTGGCAGGATATTTTGCAGCCCCTGACTATTGACTGATGGGGTCAACCAGAATGGGGGAGAGCATCATAAATGTGTTTAATATTGGCTCACACTGCAAATGGAATAGAGCAATAACTTGTTTTTATTTTGTGGGTTTTCTGTCGGGACATAGACCCCAAACAAACTAACCCTGTTACTGAGAACATCCTCAGACAGAAAACACTGTAATAATTCCTGCTTCATTATCATGCAGTTGTGTTTTAATGAAGCTATCGGAGATACACGGTATCCCCAAAGAGGGCATACAGATACATAGAGTAATTTTACACTGTCTTTATGAATGAGTTCTCCTGCCTGAAAGCAGGTTTATGTCAAAGTTTTGGATCCAGTAAATCTTGTCAGTGCAGTGAGTTTCTGTACCTCAGAAACTTTCTTTACCCTGGAGGTTGAAACAGCATTCTGTGGAATCTTAACCTCAGATCTAAGCGTGCCAAATACGTGGTTCCTGACACTGACAGATGATTTATGTGGGTATAGTTTCACATCACTTTTTCTCAGAGATTTGTCCAAGTTGGAGTTGCTTTTTCTGGCCACTTACTTCCTGAATTCACCACTGTGGACCCACATCTCATTTGTGGTGACTCAGCTCCTTACAGGGAGCAGGAGGCTGAAGCAATCTAGGTTAGAAATGGTGATTTAAACCAGGACCAAACCAAGAACATTCTTGTGACCCGACTTAGGTTTCAGTCCACAAATGTTTGTACTGTTGTAATTGAAGGGACAGCATGCTGAAACCAGCAGGGATGTTTTAGACTGGCTTCACTGCTGAGAAAAAAGTATGTAAAGTTTCACCTGATGTATCTAAATATCCTCCTTTGCAAATAAGGTGTTTTCTAACCCCAGTGAAACAGAATGGAGGAAATTAGTTAAGATTTATAAAGCCTTTGAAAACCCTTAAACTTAGATGCTCTAATGGAACAAAACACAAAATCATCAATAGTTCTCCTACAGTGTTTGCTCAAGTGATTGGCAGTGAATTATGAAGGAATGGTTATTTTTAAATAGAGCTGACCTACCACTTTAGTTTTAGAGCTGGATCACAGCTTTTCTGAAGTCCAGAAGTGTTCAGATGTGAATTATTGCCATTCCTTTTTTAAAAACAAACATTGTTTCCTCTTAATTAATCCCTCTTGTAAAAATTACTGTTATATATATGCCATTGTAGGAAGTAGTATCCAGTGACTCAAGAAGTCTGGGGTGATTCATCCATGTATTTGCGAGGAGAGTGCCCATCAGAAACACTGAGATAAACAAATAGCCCACATCATTTTACCAGAAGTCAATCTTCTCCATCTGAACTCTGACTTGATATGCAATAAGAACAGGCTGACTCCTGACTCTGACTCCTGATGAGAAATAGAATTAGCTGTAGTCTCAGTTTTGTTTATTCCCAAACAGATACTTTGGTTTTACCAAATTCTTCAGTTCCTCTATTCATTTGACCAGTAGATCTATAGAGGGAGTGTGCACACTGAGAAGTACACATCCTCACATATTTTCAGGGCCTCAAGCAGGTGAGTCAGATATAAGGTTCAGTGGGGATATATTTTCTTCAGATAACTGGGCATTTACACACTTTACTACAAGGAAATGGCTTTCTAAAGAAAGTTTAGCTCTGTAACTTTGTCATGGTAAATCACATGGTGCACTGGAGGAAATGTGAAGGGAAAAGCAGAAAAAAAACCCCACAACCCCTCAAAAAAAACCAAATAAAAAGTTAGCAAATTTTGGTACTACAGGTTTTACAATACCCTGCCAGTTACCAAGGAATGGCTTACAAAGTGATTTGTCTTGCTTAGGAAAATACGTGGGATAAAACACACACCAGGGAGAAAGATCTCTTTAAAGCTTTTCAGAATTTTAAGTGAAGAACAGCTCTTCTTGCTTTGTCATGCTGTTTTTCTCACTGAGCCATGGTGCAGGTACAAAGAACTGCTCTCTGGTTATTTCATTCCAAAGGCAGAATAATTCAGGATTTTTTGAACTTTAACCATTCCTTCCCTCCTTTTGCCATGTCAGGGAAGGGAATGGGGAGAAAGTCTCCATGAAGGTTAGTTACAACAATCCTAATATCCTAATTGTTTTGTTCCCCTGAGGACAAGTCAACCACTGTCTTCCCTGGAGTAGGTCCCAACTCCCAGGTGCCTGCTCCAGAAGATTCCTATAAGGCCTCCCTGCCCTGTGGCTTCTCTCTGTGTACTCTTGGCACAGACAATACTTTGCCTAAGAATGAACACACATTGTAAAAAAAACCCATATCCAAGAGGAGACACCCTTGCAAACAATACCCCTGCATTGTTCAAATCCAGAGGAAAGGAATGGAGGAGGCACACCAAAGCCTCAATATGGAGATTAATTATATTCCTGTGTGTCTGTAGTTTATCAGATCTGCTCTTGACTGGCAGGGGTGACTTTGCCTTTTGTGGTGCCATGCTATTCCTTTCTGTTCTTTTGTGCAGCTTATGAGGCCATTTTCTTCCTTCTCCTACAGATTCCCCAGGTGTTCCTCCAAGTGCCAATGCTCATCATCTTTTCAGAGGGTTCAGCTTTGTTGCCCCTAACTTGGTGCAGGAGCCTGCACAGCAAGATGTGCACAAAATCACTGTTCACCCAATTGTGCAGGTACTGATGCTGATTGCATTTCCCATCTGATGTCCAGATAGATATGTGCATAGCGTATTTAAACTGCCTAAAGTTCTCACTGGTATTTCACAGCTACCTAGTGTGGGAAGGAGGTGTTTTACATGCAGCACGTAGGTGTTGGAAAATGAGAATTTTTTCGCGAAGGCTTTTATGTATATGGATATGGTTCCTCACCACCTTTGCAAAGGAAATAGGAGCTGCACTTTGTCACAACTAAAATGAAAAGTACTTCCCAATACCTGAAACATGATTCCAGTTGTGCATGCAGGGCAGTTAATGAAGTGTTTTTTCACTGAATGCATGTCATTCTCTCACTCAGCTTTGTCTTGTATTATATGATACCGTCTGTGCTGGCAAAAGGGTTTGATGAACTGCTGTAGGCTCTCACAGACACAGAGCCCGAGCTCCTGGGTGTGAGAGGCCACCATACTCCTGTTGCTATTGCACAAAAACCTGGGTGTACTCACCTAAACCAGGGTGGCTTGACAGGGGAAAGATGTAAAACACATAGTTCTTCGCTGCCATTCCCCTAAAACAATCTGTCCAGTTGTACTTTAAACCAGAAATTAATTGCTACAAAAGGTTCAATACATCACAGGAGATGTGAATAGGGAGAAGGAACTGGGCTGCTCAAACATGCAGCAAATTTTCTCACTAAGGAAAAGCTCCCTCTCCTACCCAGAGCCACAGGTATACAGCTCAAAGGGGGAGATCCTGCCCGTGGTTTTCATGGGTTTTCACCTCTGTCTTAATTATTTGCAGTGGACTATGTCATACTCTTAAAAATGCTCTTATGCAACAGTAAGTGAAATGTTACCCAAGCAATTACATCCCAGAAATGTTATATATATATTCCTCTGATTTACTTTGTAAAAATGTATTGAATATTAACACATGCATGGCTTATAATTTAGCAGGTTCTGTGTGGAATTTGCTAGCAAGGTTACATTTTTAGACAGAGGATTCTGGAGGATTTTTAGAGGTGCTGGTCATTTTTTGAGTCCTGGGATGGAATTTGCAGGAAAGCCTCAGATTTGGAGTTCACCATTTAACCAGTCTTCATTTTCCAAAGAGCATATGAATTAATAGCTTAAAAGAAAGAGTAACTTCTTGCTCACACAGAAACCACAGATAAACGTATTCTAGACAAGACCCCCAGTGATCTGGGGGCACTCCGCATATATGGGCTATCTCTCTTGAAGACTGTGAAGCTATTAGTATTTTATAAGTGTTTTATAAGTTATTGCCCCTCAGTAATTAGAAATCTGTTTATATGGTCAAGATATGTGGCTTTGTCAGGAGATTTGAGCCCACAATTTCCTATGAATTTCTAATAGATGGTGATTTTCTGCATTTCAAAAATAGTTTAAAAAATCTCTGTGGTTTTGCCACTACTACATAGACAATCCCATCTTACAGACTGTAAAAAGGTAAAAAGGGAGGAGACACATTTATTTAAGTAAAAGGCTTCATAATTTTTAAACTGAATTTAGAAAAGCTGCTAAGGGCAAGAGAGCTCTGTGAAGGAGAAGAGATCAAGCACCTCTGTCAGGAGGGGGCGAGTCCATGCTTTTACATACCTGTGTCCTGATTACTGTGTTTCTTTTGTCTTTCCTTATAGCAGTTACATGGGAACAACATTCATTTTACTGATGGATATGAAATCAAGGAGGACATAGGAATTGGCTCCTATTCAGTGTGCAAGAGATGTGTTCATAAAGCTACAGAAACGGAATTTGCAGTGAAGGTAAGAAAGCCCCTGGTAGATGCCAAAGGTGCAGCTGAGACTGCTCTGCCAGCCAGGGCAGCAGTGTGGTCACTGGATTTTTTGGTGGCTTGTTTCTTGTTGCTGGGTGTTTCCTGGGACTTTTTACTTTTTTGTAAGTTGGCAGGTTTCATCATAAGTATTTTATTTTTCACACTTCAATCTCAGCAAGTAGGTTTTTTCCCTCAGTAGAAAAAAACTTTGCTGTCTTGCATGGAAATCCTATTAATCATTTCAGCCATGCTCCTTGCAAACTGAATAAGATTTTAAACATATCCTACACTGAATCATCGTAATTAAAAAACATAACATATAAAATTATTGCAAAGTTGAAATATGATTTATTCTTCTGTCTCAAGTTGTTGAGATCTGACTTTTTTATTGTAATTAGACAGATTTGTCAGTGAAAACCATGATCACCTAGAAAAACTCAGATTACTTCTTGCCTTCCTGACATTCAAAACCAATGCTACTGAAATGAGCAAAAGTCAATCTTCAGCAGAGATTTAAAATATTTATTTAGTTGGGCATTAAAGACAAGTCAGTGAACTTCAGACTTGGTCAAGCAACAGTGCATTAAAATGGAGTAACCTCAGCCACAGAGGCCAGGAAGCTGCTAAGATGAGGGAGCCTTTTCTTTTATTCAGTCCTATTTTCCATTACTAGACTGATGACAATGCAGTATCCATGAAAATCCACCAAACTTTTCATGTTTCCACATGGTGGCCACAAAAATCTGGAAAACACTGTTAACCTACAATCTGTTGGTGTCACTGTTCAAACAATGGTTGATTTTTTTAGGCTACACTGTTTTCGTTTCTAATGAATGAAAAAAAATAGAGTTTTCTAGAGTTTTAAGTCCCCAGGTCATTTGTCAACAAATGGAATTATATTATAGTAGGTATAGGTTCTGTATAATTTAAATACATGCATATTGAACAAAATGTATGCTAAATTAAAGTAATAACTAATACTTCATTTATATCAAGTGTTGCGGACAGTTTTATCAGTCTAATACAGCCAGTGTGAAACCAAAATAGAAAAACCTCATCCCTCAAAGATGTCTGAGTGCTCAAATCTGACAGGGTCCAGCATGCTCAGCACAGGGGTGTTTGGAGTACCTCAGAGGGTCAGGAGCAAAGTCAGTACATGGAGACACTCAAAGCTCCAGAAGAGTTCAGCACTGAGACTGCTAGGTTTACACTCTTTCCCATTTTTATTATTATTTCCTCTTTTTATTCCTTTCTTCCTCCACTTCTTACGACTCTATTCTTGTCATGTAAGTATGTCTTGATTTTGACTTCTAATGTAGGCAACATGTGCAGCATCTCAGTTTCTGACACAGTGTGAGTCAAATGTGTAGCACAGATCTGGGGTTGGAGACAGCTGGTGGGTTTCTGTTTGTTCTGTCTTTCCAGCACATTTAGTGCTGCCTCTTTGATTATTACTCCTACCAATATATTAATTTTACTTTTCCTTCAATTTTATTGTAATTTCATAATAAGATTATATAATTTTGTTGTCAGAGTAGCTCACTTTCAAAAAAAAATTGCACAATGCCACCCATTGCAAGTAATTAGATAGCACAGGAGTTGCAACTGATATTATCATAATTATATATCAGTCCCTTTTGACATGCATCTTTTAACTCTCTCCATAAAAATCACTGTAATTAGGCTCTTTTCATTTCTGTCAGTGAGTATAATTTTCTCAGTGCTCTCTAATACGTAACATTCACAGGAAAAAGTATCTGCAGTGATAGTTTGTGTGATAGGCAGCAGCTCCAGTTGCCTTGCACCACCTCATTAAAAGCTCCCTCTTTCAGAGGAACTGCCAACACGTCAGAGAACATCATCCTGTCTCCCCAGGGGAGGCTGGTGATAGGGAAGGAGTTAAGGAAATTATGTGGTGGCATCACTGTGGGAAGATGCACATCATGTCACTGTGCAAATAAATAATCCTGCCGTGGAGACTGCTGTTGTGTGGTGTCATACTGAGACAGGAGAGTACCTGGCCAGAGTACCTTGAGTCAGAGCTATGGTCAGAAAAGCCACACCTTTCCTAGCCCAGAAGCAGAATATATTTATTAAAAAGCAAAACACTTTGTTGCTTTTCCTTTTGCTGGCCATCTGCTGCTGATTGGGGGGCATCTTGTAGAAATGATTAGGTGTCTAGCAGTGCAAAGAAGTTTTTTGCTGGTGTTGTAACAGCATTTGAACAGATCTAGAATTTCACTCTCTTCAGAGCTCATTGAGATTGGGCACGTTGCTCACTGAGGAGCTTTTGGAATTTCCCCCAGATGCCTCTCTGCACCTGCAGGCAGCTGTACTACCTTGGTAAATCCAGTCATGGAGCCTGCTGAAGAAGAGGAGAATTTTCTTGCAACCTATTCCCTCTTCTTCCATGTCATCTGTAAAAATGAAATGCTAATAATAAACTCTAAAGCTATTTTAGACATGCCCTCAGGCTCCTAACGGCAATATTTCAGAATTCAGACAGATTTCCCCTTCAGAGAGCATTTCACTACCATGCAAGAGAAAGCCCTGTAGACAGTCAGATTTCCTGCAAGCTGTGTCTACCCTGGAAGTAGCAGGCACCTATCTAGGTCAGTGCAGGTAGATGTGGGTTTAACAAGTCTGTGTGTCATAGTCTACTGCACGTACGTACTCTGAGGAGCTTTTAAAATTTTACTCTTGACTTTCTTTCCGTCTCACTCCCAAGTGAAAAAAAGTAAAAAGCTCTGAAATACAAGTATATTGTTCTTTCTTCTGAATCACAGAATATTCTGAGTTGGATGCTTCATAAGACTCTGGTAGAAAGAAGAGAGATGGGGAAAAAAGAGAGTTTCTCCTCTGATGGACCTCTACTATGTTTCAGAATCTTCTGCTATAATATTGGTCATCTTGACTATAGCAGGCCTAATGATTTTTGTAGCAAAGAGAACTGACATTGGCAGTCATAGTTACAAACTTCACATGGGTATAAATGTAATGGTGAGGTCAGAAGCAAAACAAAATCAGATCAAAGTATTTCAGTCACACCAGTATCTACAGAAAATAAGTTAATTAAGTAAAAGAATGATGCTAGGGGAGATGGGGGGGGTTACTGTGGTTGAAAGAAAGTTTGCAATGAAAGCCTAAACAGATTAAGAGCTCTTGTTTGGAGTTCAGAGTTCTTGGTGAATCAGATTTTTCAAAACCTGCCAGAGATATGATGCAATTAGCATATTCCAAATGTTTTTCTTTTCTTAAAACTGTTGAACTGCTTTCAAACTTGGAGAGCTAGTGAAGCTTTCAAGCTGGATTTTTGGATGTGCTTCTTACCGACACCAGATTAAGTTAGAAAAGGACTTGATTTCATCTTCCTGTTTCTAAATGTTTATCTATTTAGATAGACTCCCGATCTGCAGGAGGGACTACTGGTGGATAATAGCCACGTAGAAATTTCTGCTGCTGGGGCAGTTCTACCCCCAATACAGTAACTACCCCACACATTGCAGAGGTGGGTGGCTTAGCTGCCAGATTCAACACCTTGATGTCAACTGCCTTCTTCTCCAGGTCAAAAGAATATCTAACTGGTTAAGTCTTGTGTATTTTTAGTCCCTCCATGTTGTTAGAGGCAGGGCAAACAACTAGGTAAAAGCACAGGATATAGATTTCTCCCTCCTTTAAAGAACAAATACAGCAGAAACAGTCCCAAATGACAAGTCCAATTTTGCCGATGCCGATACTACAGTGGAATTTGGATCTTGAAACACATGTGAATCTCATTGCTTTTTCCTATCTCTGTAATGCACTATCCAAATGTTTGGCTCCAGATGTTCCACAGTTCTGACAAAAGCCCAAGTTTGCAGTCCATGTCTGCCACTGCCATACAACTTAGTTTATGCTAGAGTCCCAGTAAATTTTTCAGCTAGTATATAATCCTGGTAATTGCAAAGCACTGAAAGCACATCTATCTAGCATATTTTGGTATGTGCAGACTGGAGAGAAAATGCATTTTAATTAGCTACAAAAATTCGATACCAGCAGAAAAGTGATGTCAACATGCTATCAGTAAACAGAAATCAATAACTCATGAGAGCTAGTGTTAGCAGGCCTGTGTAATCAGACTGGTTGTGTATGTCTGTTTATTTGCTAGTAAAAGTGAGTGACATAATCACCAAAACCATTTAAATTCCAGAACTTTTTAATAATTTCCAGAACTTCATTTTCCTCTTCTATTGATATTCACAGTCTGGTTGTTTTGAGGTGGTTGGTGTAAATAGATAAAATTGCACACTAATATGAAGGCAGGAGGTTACACAGTAGTCTTTAGTGGTTCTACATTTTGTTCTTAGTCTGTACTATGGTTGGGTGAGGAGTTTAGTGCTGAATGCAGTAAAGAAAACAGAAATCTTATTTAGTGAAATAAGAAAAAAAAAATAAATGAAGAAGAAAAAATCAGTCCAAACATCATTAAATCTCCTTGAAAGTTGAGGTGTCTGTAGATCTAGAGAGATTTGCTTAAAATTGTCTCTCCTTAACCACAGAAAATCACTAAAGTGAAACAGACAGTGAAAATTTCAGGGAAGGCTTTGTATCTATTTTTGTCTGTTTGGGAGGTACCTAGTGTCTGGTGGAAAATATATCAGTATTTAAAATAGGCAAGTCAATGGAAAGTTTGCTGGATGACCTCAGATTTCTTGGCCCTGAGTCTGCCAGCTTGTCAACACCAGCAGGTACTTATCCACTGCTTGTCCAACCTTTCCCCCCCTCTGCCTGCACCAGAACAGGGTACAGGGGTCGGGGCCCAGGGTATGTGCAGCAATCTCCAGGTCAGAGCCACTGGTAATGCATCCCCTTTAAATGTAGCTTTGAAATTCAGCAGCAGTTTCCCGATGCTGGAGCAGAGCACTGACAGGAGTCTGCAGGAGGGAGGATGGGCTGGATGGGCATAGATCAGATGCTGAGGTCCTCTCTCAGTTCTCATTCAGTCCCTGGTAATGCAAACTCCTCTGGACTTTGCTGGGTGGCTGCCACAGTGAGGTTTGTATGGGTAAGAGTGTGCCTCTATCACATCTCACAGTTGGGGAAAAAATGGCATCAGGAAGAATATGTCATGTAAAAGAACCTCATTATAAAACCTGTTAGCCAAGTGAAGGGAAGTAAGAGTGGTAACTGTGCTTCCAGAAGCTTCTGACAGTCCTTGGCTTATCAAATTATCTATGAAGAGCATATCTTTTGCCTCTGCAAGATCATACTAATAATTCTGAAAGATACTTTCCAATATTTTATTGAGAAAGTGTCTCTCACTGCAGTCTTCCAAAGATTTTTCATTCCTATTTGCTTTCATTCCCTGAATATGTAATGAAGCTGTTCAGTGTACTCAAATAATTCATAGGATTGAAATACAAGTATTTGAATACCAGCATCAGACAAGCGTTTCATAAATATGTTGGCAGTGTAGTTAGTTTTATTAATAAAATTCAAATGCAGACCTATAGGTTTCTATCTTACTAACATGCTTGCATATACGTGAGCTTTTTTTGTAGTACCTAAGTAGGAATACTAAATCCTGTGGGATCATGTGCTCTTTTGATAGCCATGGTTTGAGATAGAATATATGCAAACTAGAGAAAATCAATAGCAGGAAATACGCAAGAATTACAAGGCAAGCTCTATCAACAATGCTACAAATATGTGTGATGTAAGACAGACAAGAGCCCGGTGGGATGCTATCAAAATCTATAAATATCTCTAAGGTGATATAAATGATGGATGACAACCATTTGGCTGCTAAAGACAGCAAGGGAAGACAAAATGTCTTGAAGCTAAAAAAGGGAGTTTCAGGGAAAAAAGTCTGATAGTGAGAGCAGTTGGTAAAGCAGATTCTTCAAGGAGATGACCAAGACGTCTTTCCCCTCACATGCCAAGAAGCTGGATTTGTCATATTAGTGGAAATGTAGCCTTACAAAATGCAGGATCAGAAGTATAAGACCCCTTCTTACCCTGTTAAACTACAGATAACACTTACCAGGTTCTCCCATGAAATTTGGTTAATAAAGTTGGGCATCAGGAAATAATGTGGTCCAGACACTTAAGTAAAAGATGGTTTTGAGTGTCTGAAGCATACTCAAGCTTCCTGGAAGTGTGACACTGGATTCTGTAGCCTGTGGGTGCCATGTAGGAGATACAGGCTTTAGAGCAGGTTTAAGTACAAATCTTTGTCCTTCTTTAAATGTGCATAGGGAGAGCTGATTTCTAGAGTGCTCTGCAAAGAAACCAGCCTTAATAGCGCTAATAAGGGCTAATTACTAAGAGTGATTACAAATAGCATGGAGGGTGTCCTCTAGATGTGATGGAAAGGGAAAATGATGTACAGTAAAATGGATGAAGTAGCAAAGGATGATAGATTATTACTGACTATGAGGATCTTACATCTGATCTGTGAGAGTATTTTTTAAGGCTTTCTTGGCTTTCCCATTTCAAGATCAAAGGGCCTGACATCCATGCTGGACCAGGGCCATTCTGTACACTCATCATTACAGGAGGCAACATAGTATATTTTACATGGTGTCCTCATTTTTTAAGATTTGGATTTTCTGAAATACCTGCAAAACTTCAATGAGTCTCACTTTTCTATTGTTTTGATTCAAGTGTGTTCAGATACAAGTTGGACTCAATGATCCTGATGGGTCCCTTCCAACTCAGCATATTCTGTGATTCTGTGCTTTCTGCTAGAGAGTCTCTCCACAGAAATAAGGCAGTTCTCCAAGGAGACACTGCTGGAATAGGCAGCTACAGCTTCAGAAAGGCTAGGCCAGTACAGAGTGCTGGGCTCTGCTGGAAGGATGTGGGAGAGGCAGAGCAGAGAGGCAGGAGTGGCTCGAGCATTTCTACAAATAGCCACTTGTTTCTAGCAGCAAGAGCCATTGCCAACTTTTGGGGTAAATGGGGTCAAAGCATTGCTTAAGTCTTAACAAAATAATCAGAGAGGGCAGGTAGAAATACAGAAATGTGTGCAGGCTACCTCTTAATCTCAGTTTTGAAGCAAATCTTAAATGTGTAGTGGTTGTACATCTCCTCTGCTTTAAGGATTCCAGCAGCCTCCCTTCCCATTTCATCACAGAGCTCCCAGTGTCTCTCTCCTTGGCGTGGCTGAACCTCTGAAGAATGTGAGAATATGGTATTTCTCTCTGCTAACTAGATCTTTTCTGAGACCTAGGATCAGGCAGCAGTTTTCTACAGCTTAATAATATCATGTTTCTCCTCACTAGCTTGCTTGCCAAATACCCAAAGTATTTTGGACAGCATTTGGTCCTTTGTGGCTCTATTTCTCTTTTGGAGCCATTCAAACTATGTTTCTTGTATTTGTCTTCTATACCACTGTAATAATGTTCCCCTTTTGTAAGTTCTGAAAATGAGACACTGGTTTCCATCACTGAAGCTTTTTGTACAAGAAGGTGAGAGTAGCATTGCAGTTATTTTACGGGCTGAAAACTCATCAGTCTGTTCCAAGGATGTGTGCTGAGCAGAGCAGACTGAAACACAGTGCAGAGCCTTTCCCACCAAGCTATTCTGCCTCCAACACTGAAGACTTCTCCCTAAAATGAGCTTTTCTGTTTCACAGGTGCTATTGGAATAAATTTGTTCGTGTTTCTGCACTACTTATACAGTAACACACATTTTCTAAGTGCTAATTAACAAATACAATTAATTAACAGTTTCAGCTGACAGCTTAGGAGTGTGAAGTCAGCAAACAGTGGCAGCAAGTGAGCCTGCTCTATGTGCAGAAACGTTTGATGTTTCACCTGCACAGCTTGATCAGATGGGCAGTCCATATTTCAGAAAGATATTGCTAATTAGGCCTGTTTCTTCTAATAGTCATTTCAATATTTTCCTGAAAGATTTAAGCATGGATGGAGGGAATGAATTTCTGGAGCTAATCAAAACTAATAGCACAGCAAATAGTCCCTCAGAAACTATTAGGCTTGGAAAAGTTCTCCTTGGAGACATCTAAATGTAAAATTATACCATGTTCTTTTAAATAATATTAGCCTTTCTGCAGTGATTTTCATCCAGCTTGAGTTATTTGACATCAGAAAAGGAACCAAATTAAAACAGATACTTGGCATGAATAGAGCTTATTTTTAGAAGGAAATGTTACTGAAATGGAAACCTGTACATTTTCCAGCAGCACAGAACTGCAGAACTCTCTCTCTGTGACACTTTCATTGAAATTAGTATTGTAGATGAAACTGTCAGGTTAAAATCTCTGTGTGCTTTCACACGTCCTCTTTTCAGAAGAGATGCAAATCCTACCTATAGTCAGTTCTACTAGTGGTGCCCTGAATTTTCAAACACATCACAGTGTAGATATAGTGTGCAAAGGGACACAAAATTAATTCTTCCTTTGCTCATCCCTCCCTTCCCAGAAAAGGAAAGGATTTTTATAGGGACTATCACATCACACTGTATAATGAATTTGTTCTTAAAGGTGATTAACCCGTGCTTACTCTCCAAACAGATTACAGAAATAAATTTAAAGTATATAATAAAAAACTAAGCAGCTTTAAAAAGAGTATAAAACTCTCTTTCTACTCCATGCTTTTTTCACAAAGCCATCGTGAGTTGCCTGGTGCTGGTCAAAAGGAGCTTTACATCACTGCGCTGCCAAAACACACTGGCAGCCTCAGCTGTGGCTGTACAAGGTATGACAATGCCCAGGTGACTTCCCTACCTTCTGCTGGACTTGCTGTTGCCATAGCTGGAGCAGCAGATGGCGACAGTACCAGTAGCACTGCTGCCCCACTTCATACTCTGGTATCTCAGTTTCAGCTGCCAGGAGGGTCACTTGGGGCAGTTGAAGACAAGGCAGAGGCAGATCCCATTTTGGACTGGGGATAAAAAGAGCTGTGCCTTATGCTTCTGCAGCATGACCCCCCAAAACTCCTAATTCAGAGCTCCTCAACTCACATTTTATCTATTTCTCTGCTGCCGGGTGTACCTTCAATGCTTCCCCTTGTTTGTGGCTATTGTTGTGGAATAAATCTATAAAACAAAATGGAGAATTTTTGCTGCAGTCCATGGTGGTGGCACACACCATGGTGTTAAGGGTTAAACCACTGTGCCAGTTCTAGGTGCATTCTGCTTCCCCTGGAAGGGAGGTGGCTGCCATCACCCATTTCAATTGACATAATTGGACAGCTTTTGAGCCCTGTTTCACTTAAAGAGAAAAATCAAGTCAGAACCAAGCAAATGTTTCAATACAGTCTTGTTTGGTCATTAAAGACGCCAAAAGTCCTTTCTCCCCAGCACAGAAAGACTCAACAGAGCAGTTTCCTTGCTGCTAGTTCCAGCTTAGCCTGGCCAGTGCTCTATCCTTTCTTCTCAGGCCTGTATCACTGCTCTTCCCATCACTGCAGCTCACGTTTCTTTTCTGTCCTCTTTCTCACTCTCTTGCTTTTCTCTCACCTTTTCTTTTAGGCTGTTCATTTTCCAGACAGCAAAGGCAGTTAAATTGTCTCCTCCTACAGCCTGCCTTTTTCCAATCTCACAATTGTGATGGAGAACTCCACGTGAGAAACACAGCCATTCTCCATTCTTTTCGTGCACAGTCATTCAGGTTAATTTCAGTGTTTGGAAAGGCAATTTGTATTAGCAGGGCTGGATCAGTGAAAGCTGATTAGGGAGTGCTCACACGTACTGTTTCTTTGGCAGGGCTGTAAAGGCTGTAAGTCCCAGCTGGTGGGTGGTATCAGACAGCTGAAGGCTCCAACATCTGCTAAGGGCATAACTAAGTCCAGAAGAAGAAATTTATCTACACAGTTGGAAGCATGCAAATACCTTCACAAAAAGGCAACAAGCAAATATATAAATTGTCTATTTAGTTGCTGCGCCAATTTCAACAAGGCTTTACCTGCACAGAATTTTACTGATACTCTCTTTTATATTCATCAGTCTGCTCTGGCAAGGCTAAAGCCATTGAAAATCCATTAGTAAAGGAGAATTGGGTGATTTTTTCAATGCAGAAGACTTTTAGAAGGACTTGTAAAAACTGGACAAATGTGCTGATTGGGATTTTGAAAATATTCTGTCCTGATCCGTTCTTCCTTAATAGAGAAAGTGTTCAGTATTGTCCTTTAAAAGAGCTTGACTCATCTTAAAATGTCATGAGGTTATTACCCTAAATCCCACTGAGGAAAGAAAATGCACCTTTTTCTTTCAGTTAGTCATTTAGTCACACAAAGGATGTGATAGTCAAAAAAAAAACAAAAACACCCTATTAGAACAAGGGATACTGTTGACTGTGCTGAGCCCATTTTTCTCTGGAATTGTTTCATACCCTGACACAGATGAGTTTCTGAACAATCCATGGGTGTGCAAGGCACAGAAAAAGTCTATTTGCTTTATGGCTCAGTTTCTTTCTCTTCTGAAGGGCAATAGAAGACCCTTGTGCTTCATAGCTCTTCTCTGCCAAGGTACAGTGGAGCTCATGTTGCATGTGTGTCACTTATCCATTGTGGTGGCTTTTTGAGTTGGTCTTCACCACACATTTATAGAAAGAAATAGAAAAAGTAGCATCATTACATATTACTCAGCTTCTCAGGACTAGTAGCTGAAATCTTCCCTTAATTCTGTAACAGAGAGTGTTTATATGCACATTTTAGTTTAATTCAAATCAGAAGGAGTTTCCTAAAGAAAAGGCATCATTCTGTGCACAGGAAGAGCTGCAGGAGGTTCATGGGCTGTCACAGAGAGGAACAGAGAAGAGTCCGTATTCATTCAAAACACGGTGTCTCAGAGGAAACAGGGACCAGGATAGCAAATGCTCCTTTTTACCACAGGAAATTCTGGGTGGATTTAACAACACACCAGAAAACTCTCTGAAAGGGTTGTAAAGCACTGCACAGGCTGCCCAGGGAAATGAAGTCACCATCCCTGGAGGCATTTAAAAGACATGTAGATGTGGTATTTAGGGACATGGTTTAGTGGTGGACCTGGCAATGCTGGGTTAATTTTTGGACTTGAAGATCTCACCAGATCTTTTCCAACCTAAATGATTCTGTGACTTTGTGAAAAGGAAGATCAGGAGGACTGGGTGTCACAGTTGGAGCTGTGGGGTATATTTAATGAACTGCTGTGGCCATTGCAACATAGGAATAAAGCAACTGTGCATACTGCAGCCAGTCTGAACTGCAGAGAGATTTCTGCTGAAGTTGAAGCAGACATGTCCTCTGCTGCTTTATCAGTCACGGGCCAGTGTAAGTCACAGGCACACTGAAGAGAGGCACTGTTAGAGTGACAGTCCCTTGCTGTGGAGGAAACAAATGGTTCTGGTCTGTCCAGCCAGACTGCCTAGGGACTGAGTGGAATTTGGCAGGTCCCTTCACAGCTCTGACAATGATTTGTGGTATGGTTTGGAGCAGCTTGCCCATTTAATCACTGTATCATAGATTGTGCACACATTAAAGCAAATAGCATGCCTATTTAGTGGAACTGTCTTGCAATTTGTATTTATATAGCATATTGTGAATTAGAAGCATTAAATGTCCTCTACTGCTCTTACTACTGCATCCGTAGCAGACTGCTTCAGGTTATGTTGATTTTAGTTTTGTCAATAGCTGGGACAATTTTTGGGTTGGATTTTTTTTAGGCCATATATATATATATGCGTTTATAGCCCTGCATTATTAATAGTTGCTTAAAATTTTCCACAGCTCTGGATATTTCCTTTCACAGGGAACTGCAGCAGAAAAGGAATCTGAAATATATTGCTTGCTACAGTACAGTAGTGATAGGGGTACTTCACACTGGTGGCAATACTTGCCACAGTAGGTTCTGCGGCTTTGTACAAGGCGGGCAGATGCTAACAGGGGCACATGAGAGTTAGTCCAGCATTTTTACAAGAGGTATATTAGTTTATATTTTAATTTCGCCAAGGAATTGGCCCTGAGGATTTTTTTGTATGTTAGAATTATTGGTTGAGTGGGACGCCATCAGCCACTGTGGTTGTATTCATGGCAAGTCAGTTGATTGGGGCTTCACTGGCTTCTTGATAATGTCTCAACGAAACTGGGAGAAAAACAGCAGAATTTTCTTTCATTTGCATGTTCTTGAGGTCTTCCTTTATTTATTCAAATGTGGACAACAACCATCTACCTTGATCAGCTGCCTGTTGCACTTAAAGTCGTCACACTTCTATTAATTCAGAATCAAATACTGATGTGGCTTCAAATGCACACCTGAGCCATGGGTAACTACTGACCATCACTATCACTGCTCATACATGCCAGTCATGACTATAAAACCTCTGATATATATTCAGTTGTGCATTATTATGGCTAATGCATAAAATCCTACTCATGTATTTGAATTTGTATCACCATAATTGAACCATGAAAAATGCATGCATTTTATAAAAAAGCAGGCAGGCATTTATCCTCATTAGCAAAAGAGGTTTTAAAAAAGCTGTTTTTCCCTGCTAACACCATCATTTTAAATCTGTGTTCTGTGCATACTTCTTGGAGAGAACTAACCACATTTAAGGTTGGAAGCCTTGAAATCCAAGGTGATAATGGAATTATGATTTTCTGAAAATACCACTCATTTCACTTTGGTAAACCTGTTATTCAAAAGTGCTGCTGTTGTTTTCTAGCAATAAGAAATAGAGCCAAAATACTGTACTCCTAATGAGTTTCTAGTAGAATGAGTCTTTTGCCATTTCCTATGCAGCAGCATTTGAGATTCCAAAATGAAGATATTTCCCTTTAGATTATTTTTTTGTTTCATATTTATTATTTAAATCTGCAAAGGGAGAAACATTAGTCAGTGCTCTCAACTGGACAAATGACTGAAGCTCTTTGAATGACTTCCCAAATACAGGGAACAGAATCACTGAGGGGAAGTCAGTGCTATCCTAATAGCTGGCTTTCCATGCAGTGATGCTCTCAAAGCAGCAGGTGTCATGTTTTTCTAACACCTGCTGCTACAAAACTAAAAAGTTTGCATGCCTTACTATACTTTCTGATAAGGCAAAAGATGCTAACTACATTAAAGTGATATATAAAGCAGATTTCTTTCCAGTTTAGGAATGGGTAGAGTTTGGTTACATGGCCAAATGCAGTCCATAGTCACTCTCTTGTTCACTAAAACAGCATGGCCCAAAGAGCCAAGTGATTACCAAGAGCTTCAATTCAAATCTCTCCTGACAGTAGAAGTGTATACATTTTCATTTTTGACAAATACATATGACAATTAGTTTTTATTAATTTATCAGCATGTGCCAATATTATGATTCCATCAATTTTTTTTATGTCAAAGAGGTACTTTTAAAACTATGATTATTTTTAAATTTTCAAGGTTGTTTGATTTCTAAATGACACTTCTTGTAACTGCATTATTTATGGGTAAACAGAACTGTAGGCATCAAAAAGAGGACCTACGCCTCTAGAATCTAAACTAATTATTGCTCCATCTGGCTTTGGCAGACAGTCAGCGTGGCTCTCATTTGCACATGGTTTGAGCGGTCCTCTCCTAGAATAATGATTAATAGAAGAATTTTGAATATTCATTTGTTTAAACTGTAGAAATTGGTTGGTTTGTGCTTAGTGCTGCTAGCTGGTATTTGACTGCACTGTGCTTCATTTGTTCCAGATAATTGATAAGAGCAAGAGAGACCCCTCTGAAGAAATTGAGATACTCTTGCGATATGGACAGCATCCAAACATCATTACTCTTAAAGATGTGAGTAGTCTTTGAGCACTTCAGCATTAAATAATTTTTACCTTACCTGGCTCACTTATTGGTCCATGTCTGGAAAATTTTTCAGTTGAAGGTCAGAGCTAAAACCAGACCCACTGAAATCAAGGAGAAAAATATGACTTAACAAATTACTGGATAGCATTTGGAAAGACTGGTCAGGTTATGCATTCTCCAGTTACTGTCTAACAAACCGTAAATACAACCAAAGGGGCACAGTGCTGGAGAACCACAAGATGGGTTTGTGTTTGCAGCACTATTTAAAAGATCTCCCTAGCTGGGTGTTTTGGGGCAAATTGCTGAACACACACACCATGGCACTGATGGAAAGGGATGATCTTTCACAAGCAGCAGCCATTCCCATGCAGCCTGTGATATCTGCTTTGCTGGGAAGAGGAGAGCTCACAAAGTCTCTAAGATTTCCCCTGATAGTGTTTTAATGCCAGGGACAATTTACCTTCTACTCAGGCAGCCTGAGAAGACATTATGGAATTTTTCTTCAGCATTTCATAAGAAAAATAATTTTCACTATGCTTAAATGAAGTAATGGCCTTTAGTCAGAGATGTTTTACTTTTGTTACCTGAAGTCTCACCTAAGATTGTCTACACCACATCAGGGAAGTCTCACCTAATTCCTAAGTGTTAAAGAGTATCTCAAAATCTGTGCAAAATAAGGTTTTATATTCCTTTCCAAAAATATGTAGCATTGATGACTGTAACACTGCCTATTATTGCAATGCAGATAAAGGATGATGAAAATGGTCATCTTCCAATTTAAATGACAACATTTCTTTTACCAATTGCCATTGACATTGAATGTAAAATGTCTTGCAGCTGGTATCAACAATATATTCACCAGAACTGCAAATATAAACTATGTAATATCATTAGATGCAAGTGTTGGCCAACAGTATAATACAGTTCTTTAGCTGATCATGAGTCAAAGGGAAATATTGATATTTGAAATGGCAAATGTTACCCTGTGGAAGTGGAAAGAGACAACACTACTGAGAAGAATGCTTGGGTGAGAGCCAGCAGACATTTAAAGCTGTGTGGTGTGGTGCTGTTTTTAACAGCTGAGCCTGCTCTGCTGGCATGATAGCAGACCAGGAAAGCTACATTTCTGTGTGGACAAATCAGCAAGCTGCTACAGATACAAGACAAAAAAGATGATTAAGTAATTTTATAAAGGGTTTTTTTTTTTTGTTGAGTGTAATAAACACATTTCCCACACATTAGCTGACATTTTCTTCTTGCAACATCTCACACAAAGCAAGCCAACACTGTGATTAAAGGATCAACTTTTACCAAGTTAATGGGTCCAAAACATGTATTTATTCTGTTACTGTTCCAGGTCTATGATGATGGGAAATTCGTGTACCTGGTGATGGAGCTGATGCGGGGAGGCGAGCTTCTGGACCGCATTCTTCGGCAGAAGTGTTTCTCAGAGCGGGAGGCCAGCGCTGTGCTGTGCACCATCACCAGGACTGTGGACTACCTACACTCTCAGGGCGTAAGTGTTGCTTTTTTGGCTTAGCTGCATCAACCTTTTCAAAATACAACTTTTAGAAATAGAAAATAGTTCTGATTTTGCTTGTCTGAAATGTAAATATATTTTCCCCCAAAACGCCACTTTTCTCCATATTTATAATTACGCTTGGTTTATGAAATAGGGTCATAGGCTTTTTATCCATTTTCTACTGAACTGAAGCATGTCAAAGTAGTATTTTCATTCCCACACTACAGTGATTATCAAGTTCATGTACCTTCTTGAGATATTAGTTGTTTACTTTTCATCACAATCATTATTGCAGGACCTGAACTTTTAGCACATTTCAAGTAGGGCAGCTGAATCAGCAGATAGGTAGAAAATTAAATGCTCTGCTCTCCAAATGAAGTGGCAGTTTGAGCAGCTGATGGCAAAGGCTTTAACATGCTGTTAAAATCTGACTGTTAAAGTCTAAGCTCTTTATATACAACAGTTTGAAAATGTCTCCTTTTCTGCATTTCAGGGACAAGCAGTTTGGATAACTAGTCAAATATTTACTGCTTTTCCTGCTTCATGGTTAAAACAAAGCGCATTTTGTGCTTTGGCTTTTATGCTTTCACGGTAATTTTTCAGTCTTGCTATAACAAATAAAGGCTGTTTTCCTGCCACTGAAATGCAGCACGTCTGGTAAAATACAGTCACATGAAGTTGTGTGATACATTTTGAAATTAGGAAAAAATTAATCCCTCCTTTCAGGTGTGAGCCACTCACACGGAGTCACAAGAAGATCCTTACATACGGTCCATAGGAGGAAGACCTTTCCTCCTATGATGTGATTTCTTCTTCACCTTTCAGCTGAGTATTCAGGGCCATCAAGCTCCAGGAGACTCTGCCACCAAGATGTTTTTACAACAGCCCACTGTGACCACCCTCAGGAAGTTGTCTCCCCTTAGAGCAGCCGCCTCCATCTTAATACACCAGCAGAAGCTGTCAAACATTTTATTTCTTGTTTTAACAGACTTTAACCTTTTTTTTTCCTCCCTTCATTTGTCCAAAGCTTTTAAGTAACGTTTTTTCCAAAACTTAAATATTTTCAGCATGAGCTCTTGACCTACCTCAACCAGCAGACCAGAAATTGCAGCCAAGCCTGAGTGCTCCCTGACCTCCTCTTCTCACTTGTTTCTCACTGTTCTCTCTTAAGGTGGTGCACCGAGATCTCAAGCCAAGTAATATCCTCTACATGGATGAGTCAGGAAACCCAGACTCTATCAGGATCTGTGACTTCGGGTTTGCCAAGCAGCTGAGAGCAGAGAACGGGCTGCTCATGACTCCCTGCTACACAGCCAACTTTGTGGCTCCCGAGGTAGGATTACATTTCAAAGGCTTCAGTAACAAGTGTGTCCAAGGAAGCAGTCCTTCCTCCCTTGCTGCCTTTACAAAGAGGAGCAAAGCAGAAACCAGGATCCTGGCACTTGCACAGCCTCTATTACCATAACTTTCCTATTCCTGATCCTGTCACAGCAGTTGTTTTTCTCCTGACAGAAGCTGGTGTCTGTCTTGGACTGGTGTACACAATGCTTTGGCTCATTACTGGGATAAATCTATTTTTTTCTCTATCTGCTTCTGATAAAACTGCTTTCTCTCTAGTGCACTGCATCAGAACAGGATTAAGGTTTAAGAGGGAAATCTTCATGCTGGGTTGCCCAGAGACGTTGTGGAGTCTCCTCTGGAGATATCCAAAAACCATCTGGACACAATCCTGAGTAGTGTGTTCTAGGGGACCCTGCTTGAGTAGGGAGGTTGAACTTTATGACCTCCAGTGGTTCCTTTCAACATTAACCATTCCATGATTCTGTGGTAAGACTGAAAAATCCTTGCACTAAATCCTTACTATGCTGAAATCAGTGAGAGCTTTATTGTTGACTTCACTGAGCTAAAGAACATCTCTCCTCTTGGGCTTTCTTGATACCAATCCCCCCTGTTCTCAGGGGTGGAGGAGTGAAGGAAAGGGCTGCTTTCTCATTTTTACCGACAGGAAAATGGAGGAAGACCAAACAGCTTGTCCCAGCCAGGGAGCTGTGGCTCTGCATCACTGGCAAGCGCTTCTCATTTCGTGCAGTCCTGCAGGAGTGGGCTTGGGTCATATGACTGTTCAATGGCTTGGGCTCTTTGCTGTATTTGACCGATGAGATGTTCAGATCTGCTTCCTCCCAAAGAAGGGACAAGAAATTAATGGACTGGGTTATTGTCCATTTCTTGGATTGATGAAAATCCAAAATTTTAGTACTTGCAATACACTACTTCAAATGTGTGTTGTTTGCTTCTTCTGGTCCTTATAAAAAAGACAAAAAACTATTGTCTTTCAATAGTCCTCTACTATCTACTAGATGTTTTTCATCTGTTCTCTACTATCAAATACCACTGTCTCTCAGTTGCTATCATCTAGCAATATTTTCCCCTCCCTTAGGTCTTCTCCATGCAATATTCATCTGTGTGGTATGTAACTGGGAAAAGTAGGATGGTCTTTTTGTACAACATCCTTTCATGATACCAAAACTTATAGGAATCACAGCCTTTCAGCATCAGAAGGAGAATTTGTTATATTGAGACCATTGCTGGGGCAGTATAAATTCAAAGCAGATTTTTTCAGCAAAATAAATCTTCCATTGCCAAGATAGATTGGTTTGGGCTTTTTACTGCTGTTTGGTTTACCTTCCATTTTAGAAATGGGAATGAGCTGTTTATCAAAGTACATCGAAAAAGTTGTGTGGCACCACAGCCATTCAATTTCTAAACCACAAAAATAATTGTGTTTGCAAGATTTGAAGTGCTCAGATTTCCTCCAAGGTACAAGATGCTTGAAATAGGTGTAACTATTTTTCATGATGGGCTATTTTGTATAGTGTCTGCAATCACAAACATTGCCAGTCTCAGATCTGACTCTTTTGATTTGAACTGAAAGCAGAAATCAGACTCCCAGGCATTTGTGATGAGGAAGACAGGTCCTGCTAATGCAGGAGACATTGGAGATTAATTGAAACATTACCAGAACTGGCAGAGAGCTTACATAAAGCCTTAAGTGCTTTTACATTTTACCTGTGATATAATGCCGCCCTCCAGCTTAGACTTGACTTTCACGTTCTCTGAGTCGACTGCAACGTCTGCCACACGCTCATAAAATTAATCAAGGAGGCAGGAAGTCAGCTGAGCTGGTGAAAAAGAGGGCAGTGACCGAAGGAGGAGAGCATGTTTGCCCACTTGGATCTCCCTTTGTTTTGGAAACAGTTAATTTGGGGTTTAGGGTGATAGCAAGAGCAAAGATGAAGGCTGTCCAAAAGAGGCACGCTGCCACCTAGCGCAAGTCGTGCTGCATGCAGGGGGAAGAGAGCCGGACTGTTGTTCTACTGATGCAGTACAATGCTTTTGGATAAAGTAAAAATATTTTATTCTGCAGTTTTCCTAAAAAATTCGTGAAGAACTATTGCTTTTTCATTTGAAATTATGAGGTTTTTATTAGCTGTTGTACCCTTTCACATCCCTGCTTGTCACAACTGAGAAAATCCTGTATTTGTAACATTGTTAACCCAGTAAGTCAAAGCATATAGAAATAAAAGGGAACTGGATAAATATCTGAGCCATTATCAGAATTGGATGAACCCAGGGCATCATTATCTCCAGGACACCCATTATCTCCACAATGTCCTGCTATGGTGTGGCACTAAGAACCAGTTTCTGCCTGTATTTCAGATCCCACTGAGTTCTTGAAGTGACCTAAACTTAATTGGTGGTAAATTTTTCAGCATCCATTACAGCAGGGCACCACTGCATCTTTTCCAAGCTCCTTCCCTGATTGATCTATTTCTAAGACACATGCCTGTTACTGTTCCATAACGTCTCCTGCCTAGACCAATCACCAATCATTCTGGCCACCCACACTTTCTCCAATCAGCTCAGTTCTGATTTTAAGCACAGACCTGCTGGAGACATTTTCAAATAGCAGTGACACTAACTGATACCTCAGTGGGTTCTGTTGTTATCCATGGGGTGAAGGTGCTGTTGATTAAATGGTATTTACCTGCAAAGCTTTCCCAAGGCACTCACTCACAGAGTGAGTGTCCCTGTCATTTAGCAGCGCTCCTGCAAATGGAATGATAACACACAGCGACACCTCGCCATCATTTTGGGGTTGTGTAACCACTTGCTTATTAACCTGCTCCATTAAGTATCATCACTGCCCCATTTTTCTGTCACTTACCTTGGACTTGATTGTCCTTGGTTATTGGAGGAAAACGGAGTGAAAATCTAACTGTTCAAAACGCAATGAGAGTGACCACAACGAAAGATAAATGTTGGGTATTCAGTCTCACAGGTGAAGCAAGAAGCAACTGAGTTTGTGAAATAACAAAGATGTTTTTCCCATAAAAACTAACATTGGGGGGGAAAGAATGCAGGAACTAAATAAATAGAAATAAATAAATTATCCAGAAAGCCTGTATATTACATGCAGGAGAGAGAGGCAGAAGCACCATCTTACCAGCTTTGTAAACAGAAGGAACTGCAGCTTTTTCTCTGGTTTTGTTGCTGTGGAAATTTTTTTGGTTTTCTGGGTTTTTTTCCAGGTAGCAAATGTTTGCTCAGCAGCATACCTGGCAGGTGGTTATTTTGCCACTCATAATTCATAAAATCTGTTGAGGCAACATTTTCTCAAACTGTTTTTCCTTAGCAGAATTTGGTCTTTTCTGTGATTTCAGATACTTAAATCACTCCTGGGTAATAAGGCTGCAGGTCAGAGAAAGATTTTCTGAATTTGTACATTCCTTTTTCATGTGCTTTGCAAAAAGATGTGTCTACCAGTCCATCTGAAGAGGACAAAATCATGTGTCAGAACTCTGTAAACAGAAGGGGAGTTTGCTTTTGTGGGCAAGTGGAAGATATGGAGGTGGTCCCTGAGCTTAGCTGGTGACTTCACTTTCACTTGGACTTGCACTGACCTAAACAGGCACCTCTTCTAGTGTGCAGCAGTATAAATGAAATCTGGACTTTACCCTACTGCTATACCTTACCATCCTGTGTCAGTATTGAACCTACTGCTCAGATCTCTGCTGAGTACCATGGGTCTTGTTTACCCCACAGGAAAAGGGGGTCAAGTTTTAGCCTGCTCTCTCTTAACTCCAGTCTAAATGTGCCCACTTTTCTTTGTACAGAAGATCAGCCTCTTAGCTTTCTTTGCAATTGTCATGCATCTTCATTAGTCTGACATTAGCTATGCTTCAGTGTGCATCCATTTGCTGTATCAAATCCAAACTGAGCTCAGTTGGTATGCTTATCACTGTTATTAAGCCCTATGATGTATCCACAGTGTTGTTGGTAACTTCTGTGTTAGGAGGATGTGTTTCAAAGTATTAATGAAGTCTGTGGGGTTTTTTTATGAAACATTTAAAAACACTGAAATATTGTTATGCTTTGCTGCATGTTGGATGGTCAAAGAAGATCCCAGTCTCCAACAAACTGTACTCATCTCTCTCACTGTGAAGGGGACAGATGTGCTGGATTTGAACAGTCACCAGCTCATTGCAGCCTGGGCTTTGCCTTGCTCCACAGCACTACTGGACATTTTGATCCCAAGGCAGCCACAAGTTCAAGGCAGATAGCAGCTAAGCCCTGGAAATGTCAGCAGATACAACCAATCAGTGCTTTATGTCAATCAGAAGCTAAAAATTCTGATTCACCTATTTTCCTCAGATTCAACTATTTTCATCTCTTTCCTTCACACAGGTCCTAAAACGCCAAGGTTATGATGCAGCCTGTGACATTTGGAGCCTGGGGATCCTGCTGTACACCATGTTGGCAGGGTGAGTGACGAGGTTCTCCTAGAGCAGCAGTCTCCAGCAGACTCAGCTCTGCAGCACTGATCAAGCCCAAAAGGAGTCACAGATAGGGATTCTGGCCTCCTTGAGAAGTTGTATAAAGCAAGCAAGGAGATGTCAAAACCTAGAATTGGAATCAGTTTTTTCTAGAATGCATAAATATCTTACTTGACAAATAGTTTAGGTTTTTAACAGAAAGTGCCTGTAAGCATGCACTGAGACCTAGACTCCTAAAGGGTTCACTCATCACTTATGCAGTGTGGAAGTTTTCCATTAGGAGAGGTGCATAGGAGTATGAAGAGCCACATCATGTTCACATTATCCATGGAAGGATGTTAATTCATTCTGTTAATACATGTATTCTCTTCAGCTTCATTATCCTTCATTTGTCATTTTAATTGCTTTAGAAGCTAAAAAAACTTTAGAAGCTAAAAAAAACCCTCACCCAAACATCACTTTCAGATGCTATTTGAAAAATATTATTCAGAAAGTAAACTAAGACATCAACAAGAATAGCAACAGGCAGCAGAAACTTTTGAGAGGTACTTGGCAAAAATCCCCCTACCAATGTGTTGGCTAAAGTTAAATATTAACCCAAGAAGATGCAGGGAAAGACACAGATTGAAATAAGCAGTGAAGGATAGCAGTAAGATGTGCTGGGATGATTGGGAAACAAAGCGTGCAAACCTAATCTAGAGTTATCAGGCCCCTGAATTTCATTTCTCAGGGTATGGTATGTGCACATTTATCACACCTAAGTGCAGCTTGCAGCTATTCAGTGACCTCTCTAAACTGTTTAACCTGCTTCATGATCATTCAGCTGTGACAAGAAGCTTGGATTCATTCCTAGATTTTATACAGAAAACAGAGTTGGACTCTGACTTGCTGTTAGTTGCATCCCTTGCCTGGTGTATTTGGGTGAACAGCAAGGGGAGGGCAGGGAGCAGTGACTGGGAAAGGCCTCTCTGGAGCAATGACTGGAAAGGTGCCAGGGGTCTCTATCTCATCTATTTATTCTTGACTACAACTGTGTTCAAGGTCAGCTGAAATGTATCGAGTCTTTCTGGGGAAGTCTCCCAGTCTGCTAGGATCTCCAAGAACTTACTTCTATTTGGCTGACTCCACAGACTGCTACACAGCCAGAATCAGTAAAATAAAATAAACACATTACCCACAGTTACATTTGTTCAGTTGATTATATTCAAAATGCTTCTTTATTAAATGTGAAAACATATCCAAATATAGTTGAATCAGAAATACAAATAGCACAACTTAGTGGATATTACATTTACTGACAGGTGCTAGTAACTTGTATCTCACTTTTTCTGGACTTACCAGAGAAAATAATATTAACACAATGAGTTGAGGAATGCTTTTTAGGTGTCAGCACTGTATTTATGAATGGTCTTGTTTTTCCTCATCAGAGGAGATTAGTAGGAACTGACTAGTATTTACATCCAGGACTTTTTTTCTCCTCCTGTCATCACTATGAGCAAAGGGGGCTCAGACAGCCAGGATGAGAGCACAAACCTGGGATCCTGGTAATGGAGCTAGTGATAGACCTCAGAGTTTTTGCCTGCTCTTAACTGCATCCCTCCTGATAGCTATAGATTGGAATAATATTGCATATCTCTTTGGGTTGAACTGCTATGAAGTCTGAAATGTTTTTGAAAATGAGAAAATACAGTGGGAGGAATTGAATTTGCTACCAGAAACTGGGTGGGATAGGAAGCTGTGGCCAAACCAAATGTTGAACAATCTAAAAACCATTCTGGCAAGTTTTCAGAAGAGAAAAGACAGATTGAAGGAAAAAAAGAAAAATCCAAAATACCTACTTCTTCCAAACCTACACAGCTGTTCAAAATTGCAGAGTAAAATGTGACCTGGTAGATTTTAGTCAGCTGCAAAAACCTTATTTCTTGTCACTTTCTGAAGACAAAAGGTGTATCCTTTGCATGTGACACTGATTTTGTAAAGCTGGGTACATATTGCTAGTCATTTCTGACTGGCTGGACAAGAAGCAACCTATTGCAGATCATTTCTTTTGCCCAAGTGACTTGCACATTATGGTTAACAAAGCATTGCAAAATAGATTAGAAAGGGTTCTTCTTTCTTTTCCTCTTATCTGTTTCAGATCCTATTTTTTCTCCTTTATAATTTCTGTCCTTTCTTGCCATTATCAAGGTATTGGTATTGGCAATAAAGCTGTTGGCAATAAAGCAGAGTTAAAACAAGAGGTAAAAACCTGACTATTTTTAGAAATAATATTTCATTCCTAAAAAAATAGAACAAAAATTTTAAAAACAATTAAGGAATCAGATCAATATGAGGAACCACCAGCCTGTATAGTTTGAGGGAAAGTGAAGCAGCAGTATTACTGGTACATTCTGGAACCAAATTCCTGTTGTAATCAGTGGCAGCTAATACTAGAACCTAGAAATCATGTACTTGCCAATGATATAGCTTTTTTTCCTCTCTCTTTTTGTTTTGTTTTGTTTTTTTTTTAATAGATTCACTCCGTTTGCAAATGGACCAGATGACACCCCAGAGGAGATTTTGGCCAGGATTGGCAGTGGCAAATATGCTCTTACAGGAGGAAACTGGGATTCAGTATCTGATACGGCAAAGGTCAGTGAACGCTTTCTCAGATTTTCTTTCAAGATTTAAATACCACAGAACTCTTTTTTTTGTGCAACTGCACTTTTAAAAGAAGTGTAAGTTTGTTGATGCCACAGATGTATAGTCTATACATGAATCACCTCTTGCTTCTCAGTTAAACAGAAGCAGGCAGTTTTAATTCCTGTACAATTCAGTTTAGGCTGCCCATATATCACGAAGCATGGAAGCCCCAGGAGAAAAAAAATAATCTGGTGCTGAGATTTTTAGGAATGAAGCTGTCCACTAGTCTGCAAGACAAGTAGAATGACAAGAAAGTTGGCAAATTTCCAGTTGCCCAGCATTAATCAGAAACTTTGACAGTATTTGAAGATTCTTGTAAGAGATTCCATTTTCAGCAACCTTTAGTATCCAATGGAGGAACATTGACACATTCCACCACAAAACTGTAAGCAATCCTAGTAACATTTCAATCTTGCTACCAGCACCTATGGGCCTCACAGTGGGTTTTTTTAACAGCTGTTCAGTTTTGAAATTAAAATGTTTAAATGTTGTAGAACTTACCTAATTGAAATTTAGTTGCCTGAGTGTTAGATTTCTATTCCAAGTTTCTCTTGTAAGCATGCTTCGAGTTCAGTGAGGAGATGCCTCCAGATGGCATCCTCCCTCTATCATTTAGAGTTTATCATTCCTACGTGGTCAACAGTAATTAACACTCATTCAATAAGATGAATACCCTCCACATTATCTTTTGACTGGATTATCAGATGAGAATTGAACATTACACCTGAAAGTCTTGGAGATATGACCTGACACTTTAAAGAATATAAAGTTTATCTAAAGTGCATCACTCTCTCCATTGGACATGCTAATGATAACCCTGCCACTGGGAGTGGCACTTAGTGAAACATGCACTGCTATTAATTACTTTTTCCCTTGTACTGTTTTGTTCCTTTTAAACCCAGGACATTGTGTCTAAGATGCTTCATGTGGACCCTCATCAGCGCCTCACAGCAGTGCAAGTCCTGAGACATCCATGGATAGTGAACAGGGAGTACCTGTCTCAAAACCAACTCAGCAGACAGGATGTTCACCTGGTGAAGGTACCTCCTTACAGAAGCAAAATTTAATGTGTTAAGAGCAAATAGTTTTGACTGTCACCTGCTCAGTATTTTTCACTTCAGGCTGCATTGTAATAACAGTGGTGGCACATACTGCTATTCACCACTTCGAATCTGAGACACTCTAGCTGCCTTTATGTTATCATTTCGTGGAATTGATTGTGCGTGTGTGACTTTTTTTTTTTTTTGAGACTGAATAGGGGAAGGGAAAAGCATCAAAGAACTGAATTTCAGCTCAAAGTTTTCTCCTTCTCTATTTTACAGGGTGCAATGGCTGCCACTTACTTTGCTTTAAACCGAGCACCTCAGGCACCAAGGCTGGAGCCTGTATTGTCCTCCAATCTGGCTCAGCGGCGAGGCATGAAAAGACTTACCTCTACCAGATTGTAGCAGTACCCCCAAAAGGCCTCCTTGAAAACCCACAGTTTATTATTTGAGAAATTCATCTTTACTTGGCTAGCAGAACTTTTTTTGGACAACCTGCACATGAAATTGCCAGAACTAGTAGAAGCCCACATAAGGCAAAGTTCTCATTTGCTACATCCTTTCTTTTACATTCCAGCCAGGGTCCTGAGTTTAACAACTTCACAAAGATGTGCCAGTTTTGCCAGTAGCTCTGTTTCTTTACTGAGATAAAGCCAAATAAAATAGGTGAGCTTCGTCCTTTCCACCCTAAGAAAACTGGTTTTGAGTCTGTAAGATGTTCCATGGGAACGGTTTTCATTTCGTTTCTCAAGAAAAGCACTTTTGCTGTGAAGAATGCAATTGGGTTTGAATGCTGTTCCAGCACGTGTCATGATGAAGTGACTTGGCTGGTCACCAGTAGACATCTATGGATCTCCACTGACCGCAGGAAGAGTGAAGGCTGCAGAGACACATGAATAGTACCTTATTTGAAACAAGTGCTATATGACATGAGGGAGAGAGAGCTGGTGGTGATGGAAATACCTTCTATTTTTGAGGAATCTTTTGCACTTTGCCCCTGCCTTCTCTGGAATGAAGCTAGCACCTCTCAAGGAGAGTGTGCCACCAGTCTGACTTGCTCAAAAGTCTCAGAGAGCAGAAAACCTCTGAGAAACTCACTCTTCTGAGGAAAAGAATGGGTCTTATGAGACTGTGGGAAGGCATTCATGTAAAGCAGTGTGAGTAGGAGCCTGTGGATCAGGCAAGAGAAAGGTGTCTGGTCTTGGCCAGCAAGCCATGGCCAGGTGTGGGAGGATTAGCTGAGGGGGGCTGGGGAACGGAAGAAGAGGCAGGGAAAGGTGTGGGTGACTTTGAGGACAGTAGGCAAAATGGCCCATGGCAGCAGGGTGGAGAGCACTGCCAAAGGCAGCTAGTGTGCGAGTGGCTGGGGGCAAACTGGGGCCTCTTCTCAATGCAGGGGACAGTCCCTCTTCAGCCACTGGTGCAGAAGAGGTGGGTGGCTGGGCTGCCCAGGGGCTGAGTGGGTCGATGCAGCCATCCTTGCACACCATCACCCAGTCTGCTCACTGAGAGCAGTTCTGGGGGGCCAGAGTGCCACGCTGGAGCAAGAGAGGCCGTTTCCAGTCTTTGCTCCCTGCCCTCCCCTGGCTGTTCACCCAAATCTGCCTCCATCACCCAACATTTCATGGCCCTGCCTGGGTGTTCTGTGATAGCAGAGCTAAACTCCCCATGCCACAAGAGTGCAGAGCACCCACCTCTGAAGAGCTCAGCCAACTCTGTTACAAGCTTTAATAATAATAAATTATGAGGAGAAATGGGAGGATGCTCTGCTTTTATATTTATATGAATATGTACATGTGTATTTATATACATATAAAACAAAATTTCTGTGCCCTAATACCTGGATTTTCCAGGTCCAGGGAAAGAGAACTTTTGTTGAAATGGTCTCTGCAAAATGGACTTTTTTCTCATTCCCTGGTTTCAAAGAAAGCAAGCAAGGTTTGTGGTGACGGATGTGAACTATTTTTTTATTCTTTTTCTTACCCATCTTGGCTTATGGTGGTCACAAGCTGACCAGGATTCTTCTTTGTACTGCTTTTGTTAATTTTTATTTTCTGAGTGAATTTTGTCACCTCAGATGCTTTGTGGGAAAAGCTACTGTGCTGTGTTGGCTTTTTTCTGTTGTGAGAGGGAAGAAAAGAAAAAAAAAAGAAAAATGTGAACATGGAGCTTCATATGCTAGACATGGTAATATTTGCTTGCTGGGTAGTTTGTGCGTCTTGGTGCTGAACTGAAATTACCAGATCACTGCCTCAAAGTGTCCAAGGGGTTTCATTTGCTATAGTAATATTCTTCCTAAAACTAGCTCTGCTCCAATGTTGACTGGAGTTTGTTTGCATTAGTCTATTTTTAAATTTAAATTTATTCTCATTAATTTAAACTGGTATTTAATCTTCAAGTTTATGTGCTGTGCACAGAGGATCACTGCAAAGCAGCTCTCCTTGAAGCCCTTCTCTTTTCTAAAAGAAACAATGCTGAGAAACTTCACACAGAATCCACACAGTCGGCTGGGACTGATGAGTGCAAACACGCGGGTGGGTGACTCTGGTCGAGTGCACAGCAGCCCACTTTCTGTCCTTGGGCAAAGCTGTGCTCGGTGTCAGCTTTTTGCTGCCTTTAGAATTTTCTGCTTGTTAGAAGTTAAGTCTCACATGTTTCTGCTAACAGCTCACTGCAAGGATATCCACTGACAGGGGTATCCTGGCTGGTGCAGAATAGCTCTGGCCAGGCTTTGTTTTCCTTGAAGTGACTTTTGTCCTGGAAGAGGGCAAGGTGGGCATAGGGATGCAATGGGCAGCCTGGAGGGAGGGCTGGATTTTCTGGGGTCCCAGCTGATATGGGCTGTTTTAACAAAATGTGTTTTTAATGGGCAGAGTAACTGTATTATATGGGCAGAAAGAGCGTTGCAAATATTATGTACAGTTTTTCTCTGTCTCTGAGATTTCCTGGTCATCTTGCATTGCTTCAGTTTGCTTTCTCTCACAACCATTGGAAAAAGTCTAATTCTCTCTAGGTATACTCAGTCTTAATTCTTTGAGCATTTTTTTCATATTATTGTAGGCCAAGCTTACAGGATGTTGCTCTTCCCAAAGTTTAATGGTTTTAATCTCTTCCTGAGTTGCCTCTTTCTGACCCACCAACTATTATCATACAGACATATACATCCTAATGCTCATTAATTACTTCATAAGCCTATAAGTAACTATAAGCCCATACATATAGTGGGCTTTTTTTATTAAGGTTTTGTTGTCAGTGCATCCAGCTGTATGCCCATATGTGTCTATATGTAAACATGTGCACAAAAAAGGTGCTGTCCCAGCTTGTCCAATGACGACAGAAGTGTAGTCAGTGGCTGATGTGATACTCAGAGAGTGTTGTCTGCAGTGTTCTTTGAAATCTGTCATACATAACAGTAGTGATTACTCCAGGTGTAGAAAAAAGGCTGTGCCCATCCATGGAAGAAACTGTCCCATCCAGCCTTCCCTCTGCCCCAGATGTGCATCCCTGTGCACTTCCAAAAGCAGATCAGTCTCACTCTGCACTCTTGCCATGGGAGGTGCTCTTCTGAAGGTTTTCTGACCTGTTCCAGTCAAGCAAACCTGATTAAACTATTTCCACTATCAATCTTGCTGATCCAGCCCACTTGGACTGAAATACAAGAGCCTCCATCAGCAAATCCAAGGGAAGCAGAAAGGGGGGAATATGCCATTGGCAGTCATTATTTCAGACTGATAGCACCCATCACCTCCCCTGCCCCAGCTGGATCCAGGAGAGGATGCAAGGCTGTGGCCTAATTACTGCAATGGCTGCTTTCGTACCAGCATCTCCTTTCTAGAGTCCTGGCCATGGCATAGCTCAGCAATAAGCACTTTTTTTTCTAGGAGAAAACTGAAAAAGGCTTAGCCTGTCTCCCTCTCTTCATATAACCTTAAGAGATTTTTACTAAATGTTATGTTTAACTCCTGAAGGTCTCAAAATCTCTTTGAATTAGAACATACCACCTTACAAGTTTTTAGTCCATTAAGTCACCTAGTGCATTAGGCTATTACAAATATTATAGTTACATTTTTGAACCATCAAGGTGGGCAATGCAATGACTGTCCAAGGCATACCACAGTGTACCTGTCACAGGCATAGTCAACTCATCTGGAGACTCATTTTAAAATCGCAGTTTCAGAATGGTTGGAGTTGGCAGGGACCTCTGGAGCCCATCTAGTCCAGCCCCCCTGCTAAGGCACATCCACTTAGAGCAGGTTGGAAAGGATCATATCCATGCAGGTTTTGTTGTTCATCTCAGTAAAGTGTCTGCCCAGCAGGGAGGAGACATTTCCCCAAATCTTGCAGAGCTGGAGCCCACCTCTGCAGCTCCAGGGCTCTGAAGAAACCAAATGGCCCTGATGAAGAATGTAATGAGAATCGTCTCTCCAGTTCCTACACAGCACCTCAGCTTGTGTATGTGGCAGAGGTGTGGGAGATGCTGCTCAAAGGGAGAGCTGACCCCTGCCACAGCCCCTCATGAATTTTCCCTCGTTTAAAATCTTTAATTTTTTCTAAGCAAGTTTTAACAGTAGATAGCATTTATAAAGCCTTACAATTTCAGCAAATGACATATGACCCTCACAGACACGTTGTAATTAATCTCTGCATTTGAAAAAGAAGTCCATCTGAGAATACATTCTGGTTTGATTCTCCATAAAATAATCTTCTGCAGCTCCCTGAGAGCCCAGGGTGCTGGAGATAGCCCAAGCACAGAGAGTTGAGTGAAGCATGTCCTGTGTGACACCACGTCATGACATTAGTGTCACACTCTTACGAAGTACAGATTGTGTGTCTCTGTGCTTCATGTAACCCTGGGTGTAATACTGGGCTCTCTTTTCAGCCAGACCCTTTCAGCTCTCTCTAACAACCTGTACCCAGCTCTGGTACCTCCGAATACATCCAAACCTCGGTCAAGTGTGCAATTGCTGTGTGTCTGTGGTATGAATTATGACGGGGCTTGCATCATCCCCTAAGCCATGGATGGCACAAAGGTTTCTTGTGCTGCTGGTCTACTGAACTTACACCAGCATATGCAAGTGCTGACACTAAAAATGGCAGGCAGTCACTTTCTCTTGACTTCATCTGCTCATCTGTCCTTTCACACCTCCCTTAGCCAGGTCACCATGGGGCAAAGTCACTGTTTGTGCATCAGAACAAATGGCTGGGGACAGCAGGAAGGCAACAGAATCAGTTTAGCCAACAGTGCTGTCAACATATTGGAGTGGTTACAAGTTCAGTGTCACCTCTGCCCCCTCTGTTTCTGAGTTATGCTGAGCTGAGCCCAGGTGTGGCTCAGAGTCAGGGCTATAAATGATGTGATGTTTGTATGGCAGCAAGTTCCCAGTGCCAAACCCTGTGCACAGAGAGGGGGACTAGTCCAGGCTTCTGAAAATCGGCTACAAGTTCATATAAACTCCTTGTAACCAGAAGGTGTAGGGCCACAGATGGCATGTCATGGAGAAATAATGTTGACTGTATGTATTTTTGCCACCATTCACTTAATAAAATTATAGGAAACCCCCAGGATTTGTTTTTAAATCGTCCATTTTTACAGAGGAAATTCTTGATTTTTGGGTGTGCTGCTACAGCTTTCTCAATCAATCTAGGAGTAAGACAGTCAAACACGGAAGAGATGGCAGATTACTATAGCAGAAAATACATAATATTTTTCACTGGAAAATTATTTTCACGCAGGTGTTTTGAAGGTCTCTCTTAGGGTGTGTGTATCAGAAATGCCAAAGCAAATATTTAGAAGCAAAGTTCCCTTGGTGAACATCCAGAGATGACACTTTTAAGCAAGAGCCACGTGAGCTCCAGGTTCACACATCTGAATCCTAAAAGACAGGCAAGCAGCACAATCCTTCAGATATTCCTTACATTAAAATAAAAAGGCCTAAAATAATGTTAATAAGATGCTTTAGTTTAGTTCATTAAAAAAAGTAAAATGTATAAGCCCATTTTTCTTTTCCTCTTTTGAAGCACACATCATTTTCCTATGGAAGTCTATGTTCTTACCTCCTAGCTGACCCTGATCCTAAAATCTTGTGTTGCCTGAAAACATTGCAGCTAAACTGCTTCTGGTACCTCAGTTCCTGTGTTGAACAGTCCCACACTCCTCCCTCCATGTCTGTCCACAGCAGACACACACAATTGCACACCCTCTTCTATTCTGAAAGTTAACAAGAACATAAGAATTTAAACTCCCAAGATAAAGTGAAGTTAAAAGTAAGGCTCTCAGTGTGTACAGAACTAAAACTCTCAGTATTCAGGTGAAGGGTGGATTGAAGTCTGTGCAGAACAAGAATGTTACAGAGTTAATAAAGTCACAGTAATTCTTTGAGCCAAATTTTAGCTAAAATCTCTTTATAGATTTTTGCAAGCCTAGACCTTGCATTTCCAGGTGCAACTATGTGAAAACACATATATGTCAGCCAGCATCCAATCATGCATGCCATCTCAAGGCTTGTGGATGAAAATGTTTTGCAGCCCAAAGTTTAGGGTCTAAAATTAAGGATTTGGCCCTTTCTGTCATCCCGTGTTGTGTAAACCATGGTGTTCGGTGTTGAGCTGTTCAGCCACTGCTTCTTGCTTTGGTATACATAATTAGAGAGTCCACTTGTGCTCCATTATGTCAGAGACGCTATAGCCTGAAAGGAAAATGTGGAAAATGCATGCCTTCTTTGATAAAAGCAAATTTTGAAAGCAGAGACTGGAAATACACATTTGAAGTGCAGAAAATGAAAACCAGTTGCTCAAAGATTGTTTCTGATTTGCTACTCAGAGCCAAATCTTGCTGCCTTTGCTCCTGTGTTAATTCCTTAATCCATATGCACCTTCAGTGACTCTAGAGAGCTTGAAGTCAAGTCTTCTTTCCTGTAGCTGTAGTGGAGTTTGGCCATTAGGTAATGATGTGTGTAAGGGGTTTACTTGGGTAGTATTTTAATTTGACAGAACATGAACCATGATCTAGCACTTTGTTTACAGGCTCCATATTCATGTTTACAAAATTATGATTTCTGAGGCTCACACTTTTTATGTTTCCTGTATGAAAAGGGCAGCCAGTGTACAGATATTTGTTATGTTTACCAGCGTTTCTGAATAGATTTTTTTAATAGTACATGGTTTTATGAAGTGTAATATTTTTATAGCAGAATGATGATCTTTGGACTTTCTATATTGTTACCTACAATTGTTTGCAAACAAGCTCTTCGCTCCCTTTTTTCTGTGCACTGTATCCCATGTTGCTGCTGCTAATGTTGCTGGCCTCAGCTGCTGCTGCCCCACCATGATGTGGGCTGATGGTATTGTGAAACTGTGCAAACTAACTTCAAAGAGCTGTGATTGTGCTGAAGGGCTGGCTCATGCTGGGTTCCTCCTGGCAGGAGGGATGGGGAGCTGTATCCTACCAAGGCGAGAGTTTACTGTGGATGGCCCCCAAGGAGAAGCCTTAGTGCTCACCTTTGTCTGTATTCTGCCATTTTGGTTTGGCATGCCCATCCTTTCCTTTCTTTATAAAGAAATAAAAAGAAAAGAAAAACAAAAAGGATCCTGCTTGGTTTTGCATAATTCATTTCCAGTTCCCAAGCACTGGCTGTGTTTGAATGTCACATGCTGGTCACAGTAAAAGCACACAGTTACCTGTTCAAATTATATCTGGAGCTGTTACCTCTATGCAGCCTGAATAATCAAACCTCTGCTTTGGGAAGTGACAAGTAAGCCTTTAATGCCCATCAGTCAGTTCACCCACTAGACAAATATAGGATTTCAGTGCCAGACAGATGAGTGCTTTTGCACAAGCTGCCTCATCATGAATTTCCCTTGCCCCCTTGAGATCTTCCAAGGTACCATTCCTTTGGACACTGCCAGTTGCTGGCTAGCAGGTTGCATAGCCTTTTCTGCTTGCTGAACTTACTAGTGACAGCAAAAGCAAAATCAGCCTCTTTCTTTGAGGGATTGGTTTTGCTTCCATGGCATTACCACATCTGAGCCTGCACAGAGTTACACGGGCATTCACATCTGGATTGTCATCAGCCCTGGCAGCATCACAAAGGTGGTGAGTCTGGCTCAGGTTCCTTGCAGGAACAGCATGTGGTACCAGCTATGGAGAAACAGCATATGATTAGGATTCAAGCAAGCGTAACTGAGCAAACTTGGACTTTAAGAATGTTATTCATAGGATTTCTACTCTGACTGTAGGCAGCCTCATGCCTCTGTTATCCTGCCAGCTGTCCTACTCCCACTTCTGTCCTTCCTTTCTTTTTGCTTTTTTTTTCATGAAAAACTTCCTGCTCCTTCAGTCCTCATGGTCCTTCATCACTGGGACATGCATGTACCTTCCCATCTTCTTCCTCTACACCCCAGCACCTACCACGAGCTATTCCACCTTTCTCTTACCAAGTTTCTGTCCCACAGGCCCACCTTGTGGTTTTTATAGCCTCTTCTGGTGGGCAGGCCAATGAGTCCTGTACACCTGTCTTTATAGGCCCAGTGGTTAAAAAAGGAGGCTTCTCTGGAGAACCATAATTATATACAAGAACATCCAAACATGACAACTGAAGAGGAAAAAACCAAAACCAATCCACGCTTCCTCTTCTGTTTCCTCTTCTAATTCCTCTTGTAATATGACCAAGATCAGGAATGAGCCAAGTTGGACACTGTTGGACGTAACATAACTTTTCAGAGGATCTGGTTAGGAAGCCAATGGGTCATGCCAGGCCCTGGGCAGGCAGATGCGAGTCTTCTCCAATGCTAGAAAATTAATAAATGACATGCCAAAGAGGAAGACTTTCCAGAGTATACTCAAGTGCCTGATCAAGACATAGCCTTTTTAGGAAATCTGCACTGGCAACCATCTTAAACCCCTGCATTAATGAGAAGTAAACATGCTTTTTTCCTCCTGAAGAGAGGAACACATTTGTTTAAAAATTTTTTAAAACCCAAAACAGTAGCAAACCACTCCCCTCCCACCTGTAATTTTGCTCTTTAGTCAACATTCATTTATTTCTTGTATCATTCCCCTTCTTTATCCCATCCCAATTTGTTTCACCCCCTTTTCACGTCCCACAACAATGAAAATTTTCCTGAGGCTCAGAAAGTCTTGTTATATGCCTGAATAGCATTGTGTTCAAGGGCAGCACAACTGCTGGCTGAGCACCTCGAGCACTATAGCAAGGCAAACAAGAGGCAGTAAAAATAACAACTAATCTCTGAAGATCACAAGAAGCAAAGGTTCTGCATTAAAACCTGTGAAGAAGAGCTGAAGACAAGGATTTAAGGCTATGTCCAGCTTTTCAGGTTATTCATAGACAACTTCAGTACACTGGCTAGTAAAGATGCCATACTCCAACTGTCTGGAGGCAAGATGGAAGAAAGGATTATCTGTCCATTCATCTAGATGGATTGGAGTTCTCACTGTTTGCTAAACAACCAAAGCTGGCCTGAGATCAATTCAATTTTTTGTTGAGGAAATTCGTTTATTAAGAGGCTGGTTACTCACCATCTGTGGTAAGCCTGTGCATTGTTTTGGCTTGGCACACTCCTGCCTAATTGATTCTTCCTGTCCTTCAGGTTCTGTGGTCACCGGTAAAAATAGCTGCAGCTGTAAGGCCTAACACTTTCCCTACTATAGAATTTTGCAGCTTCAGTTTTAATGTTAGTCTCCTTGCTAAGGCATGCAAACAAAGACTCGGTGATTTCCAGTGCATTTACCCAGATTTTCTAATTGTCATGTTGTTGTCTGAGATCTTGTCTCTATTGTAAATTCTGTTGTAATCAGTTATTTGCTTTACTCATCCATTTATTTATTTCACCTGTTGGTGCTAAAACAATTTACCCTTTAAGAACATCAGCAATGGAGCCTTGAACACAGAGAACAGAAACAACCTGCCCTTCACTTCAGAGAAGTGACAAGAGTGACCCATCAGATTTTAGAAACTTGGCAGTGCTGATCTTTTGCTATGTGGTCTCACTCCAACCTCCAATTTGCTGCCATCAATTACATTCTTGAGTAGTGCTGCACATCACCTTCAGGGCTGCAGTCTTTCTCTTGGGTCTGTGAACTAATACACACAGGTACAGATTTTGTCCAGGAATGAACAACATGCTCCTTGATGTATTGATGGGTGGGAATAAAGTGAAATACACAGCTGAGATGTATGCATGCCTTAGGCCCAGACAAAAGAAAGTGCATGTTCAGCTAAGCAAAGGTGAGGATTATTTATTCTGCTATTCAAATGCAAATTGTTATTACTCTCCCAAGCCCAGGAATGACAGCAGCTTTCTGAGCTCTTCATGTCAGATATCCAACATGCACATTCACACAACTTGCACAATTCCTGGTTCCAAGAAGTTCTCCCAAGTAGCTTCATGTCCTTCTACAATCAGATAAGCTGTTAGGAAAAATAGTGTTTGTCTTTGAACCCGGGGGAGTTGTATAGTATTATGTCCACCGACACATGCAAAAATCATTGGTCAGTGACCTTTAAACTTGGTATATTTTTCTAATGTTTAATGGTCATTCAAGTAAAAAATACCCTCATTGTGATGTAACACCTAAAACCTCAGTCTAAAACAGGCTGAGTGACTCCCTAAGTCACAGAAGCTTTCTTTCAGATTATGTTTCATTAAGTAGAATGCCTAACTGGGGAAGATCCATTGGCCATATCCTATGCTTAAATGCCAGTCTTCTCAAAACTTTTAGTCATATCATCAACAAACACTTGATCCTCTTAAAAATCGATCTGTAAGAATTACAAGAAAAACCTCACCATTGTAATTGGAAGCTTCATCCCTGGTTTCTAAAGGAAAGTGGAAGAAGAGATTAGGCAGTATATATTAAAGGTGAGAAAATGTCATGCAAACCCCACCATTCAGGCCTCGAGTGTCATTTTTAAAATGGCACCAACTAATTTAACTTTAATATATTTAAATAGTCCAGAGTTCAGATGCAGGGAAAAAAACCCAAAATGTCTGCCATGGAGATTATTAAAGACTCTGGACTGTTCACCTCAGCTTGGAGATGGCTGAGAGGTGACTTGATTATTGTCTACAAGAATGTTCAACAAGGAGAAAAATCCCATGTTCTGGAAGCACAGAGAGACAGACCAGAGAATAAAATCAGGCAAATTTCTGTGTGCAAAATCTGTGCAGCTGCAGAATGGAAATAAGGTAGCTGTAGTTTTAAAAGTGAGGCTGTTATTCATTGGAACAAATCATCAGAAGGGAAAAGGGGTTTGTCATTCCCTTTGTATCCCTTTTAGTAATACCCCTTAGCAGACAAAAGGTTAGTGCAGAAGCAAGTGGGTGGCTTCAATAGCCTGCAGTAATCTGGAAATCAATTTTAAATGCTGTTATAGTCTCTTAGGGCCTCAAATATGACATGCATTCATATCACCCTACCATAAGCAGCTAGCACTGAATGAGCAGATCAGGATTGATGGATGAACTCCAAAGATTAATTCAAAGATATTTAAGTCACAAACAACTGGAACAATCAACTTTCTCTGTTTAAATCTGTATCTTTACTATGGCACATTTGGAGAATATTTGCTGTCTTTTCACAATATAGAATATTGCTCTGAAATTTTATGATGTTTATGACTACCTATAATGTTAATTTAGAACAACCTGTTCCACAACATTGGGGCAATATAGTTAAAACCTGTACCAAGACCAGGCAAATGGTGTTCCCCAAACACAGTTAAAAAAAAATCACTGCCTTAAAATCCAAATAAATTACAATAGCATTAATAGTGCACTAATCGTATAAACCACAGCAGGACCTTAAAGAAATAGATGTCAAACATGAGTGAAAACTTCTAGAACAAAGAGGTAAAAAAGGCTTTTATGTCAAATAAGACCTCCAATTAGAATTAAGCTGTTTAAAAGTGAGTGAAAATTAGACCACAAAATCTTGAATTTTTACATTACCAAGGCCTGGAGCTGAGCACGAACTTGTGAACTGACTGGCTTTACACAGCTTCTGAACATCTATGAGATGTACACTGAGAGAGAGAGAGAGAGAGATAAAGGCTGCAAAATTGTAATCACAGCAACCAGGGTATTTAAAAAAAAAGAAAAAAAAAAAAAAAAAAGAAAAGAGAAAGAAAAATGAAGGAAGGAGGAAGCGAAATAAATAATCAAATAAAAAGTGTAAATATTGTTCATAATAATGCCTAGCAACTGTTAAAGAAGGTGCTTCTCCAGAGAAAACACTACCCCAGTCCTCTTCTCAGCTTCAAGATGGTGAATTATTAGTGATTCCCAGAAGAATTATTTTTGGTAAACCTGAACACTAAGGATTACATCTAGTGAGACTTTTTTCAGCCCTGTGACAAACACTGCTGTAGCAGCCTCCTTGAGGAACGATGTGGCAGAAATTTGTGTAGAGCAGCCACTCATTATGGAAGTGCTGCATAGCCACCCCCATCAGGGCACCCTCCTGCAAAGTGCCAGTCTCTTAGTCCAAAGAGTATTAAATAAGCCTACACTGTTGGAAGCATGCATCATGCTCCCAGGAAGTGGTTGTGTGGATCTGACCAACACCAGCCTAAGGAAGGAGCTGATGGGGTTCCCTGCTCTGATCTGCAGCACCCTTAGCAAGTACTGGGATCATAGGGTTTCCACGTGATGCAGAGATGATGCTCCCCCAGCCTCCTCCTGAGCTTTCAGAGAAAAGAAGGAACCGCTTTCAGCAGGTTATAAAAATGTACTTCTGCACTGCCTTCAAGAGGGACACACTGAGCAAGAAAGCAGCACTGCACTCACAGAAGTGGTCACAGTAAGGGCATTGATCTACTCCAAATTTCTTCTTGGTTTGGTTTTTTGGCTTCCTGCTATGCCTGAAAGGTTTGGCTTCTACTCTACAAGGGCTAACACTCCCTCTGTATGCAGGGCAGACATTACTGTCCAGTCCATGGGCCAAAGATCAGTAGTTTTTGGATATAGGTGCTCATATTTAATTTATAAGGAGCTTGGTGTGAAAAACAAGCTATCTCTTGCAAAAAAAAAAAGATAGTCCTTGTGAATTGAAGCTGTAGCATCACCAGCTAATATTAATGGTTATCGGAAAGGTCAATACCCATATAAAGATTAACTCAGATGTCTGCAGGACACAATATTTCAAATCTTTCTAACAAGAGAAGATCCACTCTTCATAGTTTGGAGGTTGTCAGTAATAACCCAACTCAATTTGGCATGTGTACATTTGGGTACAGGAGTAAAACACATCCATTCTTTTAAAAGTATACACACTTGAATATCTCCTTTTATTTTTCTTCTTTTTTTTTTTTTTTCTTTTAGGCCTTGTGCAAACCTAAATGACTCTGTGTTGAGTCCTGAATGACTTTTTAGAAGTCATGACCTATTGTTTATTTCACTTTGATCCCAGTAGCTTTGGAAAGGACTTTGGCATGTTTACCTTCAAGTTACTCATCGTGCATGCCCGTGGTTTGTTTATACACTGTAGCCTACTGAAATTTCACCCTTTTCTTTCAGTTAAAGAAATAGGCCAAAGGTGATTTCAGGATCCCTGTCTGGATACACATCAGCAATTCAAAGACCTTTGGCTTCCTCTAGTAAGTCAGGGACATCTTAGATACCAGTGAGTGAGAGAAATCTCAGTCCATCAAGAGAAAAACTGACCCTAAGTTTAACACTACCAAGGATACTGTAATTAGACTGAAGTGAGCTCTGGTGTAATCATGCATTTCTGTCTCAAATGTGATAATCTACCTTTTATTTTTCTGTCCCCTAGAATAAATATACCAATATTTACGTTCAAGATTTTCCAGTGGCAGTAGTTTAGGTGGTTGTCCTTTAACTGGGGAAGGGCTGAAAGAGGAGAAAAGCACAGAATTGTACTTTTCTATCAGCAATGATCCCCTGCTCCTGGACATCCTCCAGCCTCACTTAGGTTGTTTAGGCTGAGGAGAGTGAAGGTACCAGGAAAAAGCATATGGTAAGTGAACTTATTAGCAGTGAAACATGCCCTAAACCTGTATTTTTATCATGTTCTACTAAATTTATACTTAGCTCAGTAAAGACCCATGAGTCCTGAGGAAAAGAATACATGACTAAAATTACTGTCATTATTTATCAGTGTCTCTCAACTTTGACACCTCACTTTCTGCCATCAGTCAGAACCCTGATGTTATCCTTTTCTCTATAATCAGTGGGATGTTGGTATTGGATAAAGCACCTTAAGAAGCACATACAAATCTTGGGGGAAAATCAGTGACTGTTTCCTCATGGAGCACAAGTGTTGCAGCACACACTTTTCCAGGCAGTAATGGCAGAAGCAAATCTCCTCACAACCTTACTTGAGAAGTTCATGCCACATCGCTGATAGTCCTTCCTCAGAAACTGAAATTAGTTTTTAAAAATAGAAGAGTATTTTTTCATTGGGTTTTTTTCACTCCTATTGGATTCATCACCAAGGCAGGTTTTCCATGATGAGGAAATCAACTCTACTTTGCAGCCAGGTTTGACACCTGCTAGGAGGTGCAGCCTGCCGAGCAAGCATCACCAGCCCTCCCATTCTGCTCCTCTGGATGTAATAATTATAGCAATGAAGTGATTATATGTCATTTAACTCTAACAGAAGTTTCCCTAATGGAGTGAAGGAGGAGAATTTTCAAGGCAGTTTTACAAGCAAAGGCTTTCTTACCCCAGCTGACCTGATTTAGCAGTATAAAGTACAAAGTGCACCTGACTGAGCAAGCAGCACTCATCCCTTCCTTCCCAAACACAAGATAATCATCCACAATTGCTTCAGGGATACTAGTAATGCAGTGGTGTGGTACTAGAAACAGCAGTTTGGTGCTTCTTCTTACAGGGAAGTGGGCACATGACTATTAAAAATGACCATTTTTTATAACAAATTCTTTACTTAAGAAAAGAGAATTGTATACATTAAAAAGCAAAGACAGTTTTAAAGGACCATTTATTAAATAGTAATCAATATACCCATGTAGCCCAGTACCTGTAATCCCATTACCAATCGCAAGTATAAATAACTTGTGAATAAACCCATTAATCAGATTTTTTCCCACGTTTAAGACCTGATTTCTTCTTAACAACCTTAGCAATATAGCTTTATATTTAAAAATAGAATCTAAAATCTAATTTGGATCATCATTATATGAGTAAACTACAAAATGAACTTCAGGCCAGAAAATTATTTTAAAACACTTAGTCTCCATGACAGTAAAATACACATCAACATAGCCATCCCGCTACACATATTTCAGCAGGAAGTTGGCTTAAGCAATTTCAGCTTCGGTTTTGCCTGTCTCTTTTACCATGTGTGACTAATTGAGGACTCAAAGCAGCCTCATCACATGAAGGACCCATCCTCCAGTCTGCCTGAGGGTCCTGCTGTACACATGCAGGGGGCATCCTTCATCTACAGCTGGCTGACTTCTAGGAAAAAAAATCCCAGGAGAAAACTTGCCTTTAAGAATGGTTGTACTGTAGATTTAAGCAGGGGAAGATATTGTTTGGTGTTTCGGTTCTTTTTTGTTTTTTCAGGTTGGTTTCGGATTTTTCCCACCCCTCCTGCAAGGCTTGATGCGGGCAGTCAGCCCAGCAGCGGGGAGCTGCCCCACCCTTAAGCAGTGGCCTCCAGCCCTCCGAGCTGCTTTTCAGGCACGGAGAAAAAGAACAGCCCCACTACAAACCCAGCTACCTCTCTGCCAGACTGTTGTACTCTGCTTCCCCTTGTCTATACAATTTTGGACATTACAGCTTTTCACAGCACAGTACTAGCTGTTTTCCATGCATGCATGATACAAACCAGAGCCTAGAGCTTGCGTGGTTTCTACCTACAGAGTTTATAACAGGAATAACTATGCTAATAAAAGCTTCAAGTATTCAGCCCCACCCAGCTGCAATCTAATCATGACAGACAGGTCTTTTTGCACGTAAGGCAGGGGAAAGCAGTGATAATTGCAATAACTGCCTGAAACACTTGTCTTCTATGCTGACAAAATACTCTCATTTTTCATTGTTATAGGTTGCACTCTTGCTTTAGTTCCTGCTACCCAGCTGTTGCTTGGCTTGCCTACAATCATTGTTAATCACAATAGCTGCTAATTTGACAATATTTATGTCTTGGCAATCCAAATTTTTTCCAGATCCATCCTGCACCTTTTCTACTTTTCACTTCTTTACTCTGTCCATTGCAATACCTACATCATAGTGTTCCTTTGGCCATTCATAGAGGAGGGTATTTTTCTTGTGGTTTTGTAATTACACCATTGTCTTATTTGCAGGTCCTCCTGGTAGGAGCTGGAAATACATGTTTTATTTTGCTGTTTGGTCCTACTCCAGATCCTACTGAGAACTGCAGATGATGGATGAAACGCTTCTAGCTCCATAATGTACTAATTTATCCTAACTGATCAGGTTTTTCATAGAAACCATGGATTTCTCAAATGATATATGCTGATTTTGTGCAATAGTGTGCCAGCTCCACAGTCAGTCACAGTGAGAACTGTTACCTCTAGAAGCTGTAGCTATATTTTTCAGTTCTAAGTGCTTCTGAATTTCAGAAAGTGTTTTTTAAAATGAGGTATAGCTTCTCCTTGAGTTATTTAGTTGTTAAGCTTTTTTTTCAGTTTTCTTTAGACTAATACTAAAGTCATATTTTTACTAGGATGCCTTTTACAAACATGTCAGCGCTGACTATGCATTTTACAGATGTTATTCATTATTTCTATACCAAACTTCCTTCTTGGCATAATCAGGTCTTCTATTTACTCAGTTACTGCTGTGTATTCCATGTGGAATAAAACTGCTCAAGCATCATGCCAGCATGTAGGGGTAATGTATCTGTACTCAAAGATGCAAAGAGAAATGCAAGAGACATCAAGCGGTGCTCTCACTTGGCTCGGTTTGAGATTGCAGCTGATTAAATGTCATAGTCCATGGCTCTAGCTGATCTCGTCCACCCACCACGTGATTTCTGTCCACTTTAATGAACAGGTATTTCATTACAAGGTCTAGGAAGACTGTCCAATCAATGTATCTTTTCTTCATATTTTTCTACAACTTTGGAGCTACCATAGCAGGGAAATATTAACTCCTTCAGTCCTGAAGTCCCAGTTTCTTGAATAACTTGTTTAATTTTTGTTCCCTTGTCTGTCAAGCAGCATTCCAAATAAGGTTTTCTTGCAGTTCTTTTCACAAATGAGAAAGGGCACCACTGTTCTCCCCTGAAGATGTTTGTTCAGAATTGTATCAGATACAGCCTTTAGGACTGATTTTATTGTCAAGCTTAATGACTACATAGCATTAGTAGATTGCTCTGTAATGTGCATTATTGCCAGGCAGGTAGTACATTCCACTTTTCCACATGCCACCATGCATGAGCCTGCAAAGGCATGTCAAGAGGAAGACAGAAGATGCCTGAAAAGGAGAAATATTGCAGGCTGCTTTACTCAGCAACTGGATCTGCATCCACTAAGGCCAAGAAATGCTAATTCTGAGATGCAGTTCTGGGATGAGGAGAACAGGAAGAGCCATACGTCTCCTGCAGCTAGGAGGATTGCCACTGCCACCCTCACACACAGAAATGGGAAATGGGGGATATGGAGACTCACATCTGAGAGAGACACAGTATTCATTTGCTAAACAGAAAGACCAATCATCCAATAACTCACCTCCTCACCAAGGCAAAATTAAAGATACTACCAAATATTATTAAAGCTCATCCAGCCCTGGCTACCTTATGGATGTGTCCCTATGGGCAAAGACACCAGCCCTAGGTGCACTAGTAGTGAAGATTTACAGAGCCAATGACGAAGGAGCCACGAATGCTCTCCTCCATCCCCCCAGCCACAGGCAGCAGTTCAGGAGAGCGCAGACGTGTGCTGGCAGCAAGGGATGATGAGCTGCAAAAATGCTGTCTACAGAAAGCCTCTGTTATGAGAGTATCCCATGTAGAGTAACTGCTGGACAATTGTCGAGTCTATCTGCTAAAAACACAGAAGGGAATTCAAGGCTTTTAAATCTAGTGAGGAAAAGTTGTAGCTTAATGACCAACAGTAATAAAAGTCAGTAGGTGAGTTAAAAATGTAGTCACCTGTCCAAAGGTTGAGGGAAAATATGGGGAATAACTAGACAGCCTAATAAACTTCAGAAATATCTCCTTGGAAAAGTCAGAAGTATAAGGCTAACAAGAAACAAAAGAAAGCAATGAGAATATCAGGAAGAAATTCCAGGAAATGGCAGGTAGGGTATTTGTGAAGATAATCTAAGGGATAAAAGATTGCAGACTGTATGTTTGAAAACCAAACCAGCTACAATTACCTTGTTCTGATTAAAAGAAACACAGGAGCCATCCTGTGACATACACGGCTTGTCTTATTCACAAGCACATAATGACCTAAAAATCAAAAGGGAACAAATAAATAGCCAAAAGGACATATGAGTAGATGAAAATAAAGAAATTGTGTCAGCTTGCAGATAACAGAATCAGAAAGGCTGAGCTATGAAATCAGTTTCAACTATCATGGGACATAAAAGACAAGTAAAGGAGTTTGATAAAAACATTAGAAATTAAAATAAAACAAAGGAATTTGCAGTCATGAAAAAATGCAGAAAGAGTCCACAACAAATAAAAGCAGAATTGCAGTAATAATAACTCAAAATAGGTATGCATTCAGTGTGAAAAAAATTAAAATAAGTATAGTTCAAACTAGGAAAAAAAACCAAGTGGAATATATTTTAGAAAAAAAACGTCTGGCAAAACCTAATGAAACTGGCTCTGAAGTCCACCAGGCCCTCACAGAAGCAATTTGAGATGATCACTGATCTCCCTCTAGGTAATGGAGAGGACAGGGCAGTCCTGCACGGGAGAAGAGCACACGTGTGAAGGGAAGGGATTATCAACAACCCTGCAAATTGTAAGTCAAATGACCTAATTCTGATATTTCAAACAAACAAATAAACAAAAAACCCACCAAAAATTAAAAAAACACCAAAAAACCCCACTAAAAAAACACCACAAAGAAAAACCTGCTAGAATAATTAATTAAACTATCAGTTAATGTTCACTCAGGGAACAACACACTCAAAAGTACACCTAACATGCACTTGTCAAGACCAACTCATGTCAAATCCAATCTAATTTCTCCATTGAACAAGCTAAAAGGGGTAAAAGAAAAGCTATGAATACAATACATTAAGGGGATCTTTTGTACGGTTTTTGATATAAAAAGCCTAAAAACCAACATGCAAATAAAAGCACTATAAATACATACGGAACAAAAGCAAACTTCAAGTCCTTGCAAGCTGGTTTTGTTGTGTAACTGGTAGAGCCTGTCATGTGGGACTATTTTCTTCTGGACACGTTTCAGGTTAATGATTTTTCCATTAACTACTTTTTAAAAAAAAAAAAAAAAAGTGAGACACTCAAACAGGAGAGGGGTACTGCACTGCTGGTAAGGCTTTGATTGAGACATGGTGACCCTTGGCTATGCCTTAAGAAAGCTGTAAACACAAATGGAGTAGACAAAATGTTAAAAAACGTAATAGGCACAGCCTGTGAGAAAAGACTAACAACTTGTTTACTCCAGGAAGAAGGACTAAAGAATAATGCCTACCCGTGTGCACAGATTTATTATTTTTTTTTTTGCTCCCTACATGGATTTAAGGGAAAAAACCTACACATTTTAAGTGAAGGAGAATAAGACTACATTTTTAGCCTTATTATGTAAGGCTAAAAATTAATTCTCTAACTGTAGCTGTAATGGTAATAACTGAACCTAGCCATCTAGGATATGCAGAATCCTACCACACATGAAGTTTGTTTGAACATACAGAACTGATTTCCATAGACCTCCCTTCTGTCAGTGCATGACGAATCAACTGAAATAAATGATTCTTTGAGACCTCCTTCAGATTCACATTGCTTTCAAATAGGAGTCGAAGTAGTCCACAGAAATATGGGCTACATTTTGGCTTTTCATAATGCAATATACCAAGGGGATTAAAATGCAATATACCAAGGGGATTAAAATTCTTCCACTCACACAGCAAAGCTGGCTGTGGGGTGTCATATCATATGCTGAATATAGGTAGAAAAAGTAGAGGTTACCCAGCGCTTTTCCTCAAACCTGCTGCTCTCTAAGCAAGCAATGGGAGGAGAAGAGTGAAGAGAGTTTTTTTGTTTGGGCTTTTTTGTACAGTTTTTGAGGGTTTTGGGTTTGGTGTGTGTGTTTGGTGAGTTGAGGTTTTTTTTAGTTTTTTGTTTTGCTTTTTTTAAAGCTGAGATGCTGCAGGGAAGAGACAAATAGGATACGAAGCAGCCATGGTATCCAGGGCTTCTTGCAGAGTGTAGCTGTGCCCCAGACTGCACTCTCAACCCAGCTCTGGACTGTAAAAACTGAGGCTGCAAGTCCTTGGAAAGCACAGGAGATAAACATCCATTTTCACTATCTTTAGTGCACTGAACCAAGATAAAAGAACTTGTTTGTATGGCCCAAATTTTCTAGAGGTAGTAATAACAAGGTTACAGTTTATCTTCCCTTCTACGTAAGTAACCTCTGCTCAGGTACGAAACAGAAAGTGCTGGTGAGAGATGGGACCTTAGACCACTGCAATTAAAATTACTGAAGCATTTATCAGAGAATCACAGGATAGCTGGGGTTGGAAGGGTCCTCTGGAGATCACCTAGTCCAGCTCCCCTGCCAAGGCAAGGTCACCCAGAGCAGGTGGCACAGGGACGCGTGCAGGTGGCTTTGGAATGTCTCCAGACAGGGTAACTCCACGTCCTCACCAGGCCGTCCGTCCCAGATCCCCGCCAGCCCCACCGCGCATCCGGGCCCCTCCCACAGCCCATTCCCCCTCACACCGCACTCGCGCCACTGGGGGAGGAGCCACAAGCCGCGAGCGGCGGAGCGCGCCAATGGGAAGGCACCTGCCGGCGCCCCGCAGCCAATCGCGGCTCGGGGAGCCGCCGCGCGACGCTGCCCCGCGGGCTGCGGAGGAATGCCGCCAGCTCGGCCCGCGGCGACCCCTCCTCGCCGCGTTCCTTTACGACGCTTTCCCCCTCCTCCCACCGCGTTGCTTTACGGCCCCCTGCCTTTACCCCTGCCCGCGACCATCCCCCCGGGCCGGGCGCGCGCGGGGGCGGGGCTGTTGCGACCAATGGGCGGCGAGAGCGCCGCGGGGACGGGGCGGGGTGGGGAGGGGCGCGCGCGCGCTGTCGTAAAGCGGGCGGCGCGCGGGGCAGTTGTCACCGGAGGCTGCGGCGGCTGCGGCGGCAGCATCGCGGCGTGAGGCGGACGGACCGGGCGGGCGCTCCCTTCCCTACTGCCGCCGAGACGCCATGGCGGGGGCGCTGGCCCGCAAGGCCGTGGACTATGTGCGCAGCAAGGAGTTCAGGGAATACCTGATGAGGTGAGCGCGGCGCGGGGGCTGTCGTCGCCGCGCCCGCCGCCCTGCCCCGGCGGGCGGCAGGGACCAACGTCCCGTCCCCTTACTCCTCAGATCCCGCAGCCTCGGGGCGCCCGGGATGGGGCTGGACTGTTGGCTCTGGTTGACCCCTGGCGGGCTCGCCCTCGCCAGCGGCTGGACGGGGGGAGAAGGCCCGGAGGTGCCGCCGTCCTGTCGCGCCTCTTGTCTCGCCCGTCGTCACCTCGGCCCGCGGGGGCGGTCGGGGCTGTCACTGTCCTGCCTTGGCCCGTGCAAACCGGACTTGACCTTGAAGCGACGCGGAGCGCTTTGAAGCTGCCGTGGCAGCTGCGCCCCTCTGTGACCTGCCCTTCCCGGCTGTGAAAGCCGGGAGTGTCGCCCCGCCGCGGGCACGGGCTCGCTGCAGCACAGAGGTGGCAGCGGGCACGGGAGTCCGGGACCAGCACAGTCTGACCGCTGCCTGCGGCAGGGGCAGAAAGAGCCTTGCTCTGCTGAAAGCAGAAGCGAGCCTGGTCACGGATGCAGCCTGAGGATCGGTTGTTTGAATCTCTGAGTACGTTAGTAGGTACCTCTTTTCAGAGGCTTGTTAGAGACCCGCTGTCGTGGGAATGGGGTTCAAGTCGCCTTCCAGACAGCTCAGTGCTTGTGTCAAGCTTTGTCTTGGCCTGCTGTGGTAAGGGGTATGGCACTCTGGACTGAATCCACAAGACTGCCTTAAAGAACACTTTTGGCATACTTAAATGTGATTGAACCACTGTGCAGGAGCAGTCCCAAGTAGGCAGATTCAAGTTTCTGTGGCTGACAGGTTAAAAATAAACAAATAAAAATGGTCTCTTCTAATAAAGGCGGTTGAGCAACCTTTCACTGTAGCTGTTGCTTGCTATTTTACCTACATCTATTGCAACTGGTGTTTGATGTTGAGCAAGCATGTAGGAGGACATCTATTTATCTGAGAAACCTAGTCTTGGTTGAAGTAGCAGGAGATGGTGTAACCTGCATGGATGAGGGTTTTATATTATAACGGCTCAGTAAAGCCTTAAACTTCAGGAGGATAGATTTCGATTAGATAGTAGGGAAAAATGCTGTACTGTGAGGGTTGTTAGGCACTGGAACAGTTTGCCCGAAGAGGTTATAGACCTCTATCCCTGTAAGTGTTCAGAGCCAGGCTGGATAGAGCTTTGAGCAGCCTGGTTTAGTGGAATTTGTCCCTGCCCATGGCAGAGGGATTGGAACTCCATGATCTTTAAGGTTCTATTATTCTAAGCAGAAGGCTTGTTTGGCATTCACAGAAGCAAGATCCACAGAGACAGTGGGACAAAAAGATGAGTAAAATATGAGAAGGAAGAGAGCAATCTTGAAGCAAAATAAAAAGCCCAGAGCAGGCTTCTGTGGTTCTTTTTGGAAGTCTTGAGGATGTCTTGTAAGCTGGATAGATGCGTATTAGTGTTAACAGTTAATTGTAACAGGATTCATGTGAAGCATGTAAATGGCCGTTAAAACAGTAATTTGATTCATAATTAGAAAAACAAACAAAGCAAACATTCAGAAGAGATAACAGCTGCTTCCTAATGCTACCACAGCTACTGGAAGTATATCTTTCCTCACCAAAGATTGAGAAAGATAAAATACATCTGAAAGGTTTCCTTCAAAAACTATCTTCAAACAAGCTATAAATATGACTGTATTGCAATAAAAAGAGCATTCCACGCGGTTCTGCCAATGTGGATGGAATGTGTTCTGCCTTGCTATGTAGAAAGGTACCTGCTTAATTTATACTTCCGTTTCTGGGTGCGTCATGAAGGGCTAAAGTCAGTTGCTCCACCTGCTCTGGCCTTTCAGTGTTTTTTCTTGCTTACTGGGAGATAAGTGTTTAGGTTATTTGCTTTATGTAGAGTTTAAAATTTAGATACCTTTCAATAAAAGCTTCATCTGTCTTCTCCATGTAAGACATGGAGAGTTATCTCTTTGCATTTTTTCCTGAAGGTGATTTCTCCCTCAGACTGCCGGTCTCTATCCTGAAAAAGATTCCATTCTTTCTTTGCTCATAGAGCAAAAGTGTCCTTACAGCTCTGAAACTGTAGTATCTGTTCTAAAAATCAGCGTCTACTCTGCAGGGAATCAAGGCTTTATAAATGTGAAACTTGTTTCTGGGAATTAATGAATTAAGATACTCTTTGAGATACCAGCTTTAGATTACTTGACCTTCAGTAGAATAGCTGAAGTTACCCAAGGTGGTGGAATTAAGTGCTCCATTATTATGGCTTGGGGCAGTCAAAACTTGCAGAGATCTATTGGAATAAGTAGCTTCAATTTCAGCTTCATAACTGGCAAAAATGAAAGCAGGCATAATGAATGCATGCTGCTTTGTTCAGGTGGATATATCTGGCATTGGAATTGCATTATGTCATGAGTTAGCTTTTGGGTCTTGCACAAAGAAACAGGAGAAATTGCTCTTAAAACTGTCATTAAAGATTAATTGTTCTGCCAGTTTCACATCTGGCGTTTCTCTAGTGGTGAATAATAGGGATCTGAATGACTGTAAATCATATAAATACAAATTTACCCTAACTGTGCCTTAATGCTTTAAAATGAGCATAGTAAGATTGTAAGCTGTAGGTAGACTTTTCTTGCTTCTTGGAAAATGCAGCTGTAATGTTAATTTAAAACTAGCTGATTAGCATATTAAAGCCTGTAACTCTGTATTGTGAACTTCAAGTTGCATTTTTTCTCCTAAGAAAGATCCTAAAAATGGCAGCTGTCACTAAAGTTGTATTATTTAAGCTCCTAATAGTAGGCAACTGCATCCTCTTGTGTCCTATCCTGTTGATTTAAAACATCTTCTGAAAAACGTCCGGTTAGACAGCTTCCCTCCTCTAAGAAAGAAGACACCATTCTAGACAAGCTGTCATTTTCTTGTGGTAGCAGCCTAAATTGCTTTTGTCACATAATGAATTCCAAGGAATCCCAAAATCTTCTGGTAATAGAAAATAAGCATGGAGATTGCAGTCTGCTGGGATACTTCTGAAACGTCTCTTCCTGATGACTCAGCAGTAATACAAATGTAGCGACTGTTAATATAGAGGGCTTTGAAATAGAGATAGCTGATTCATTCTCTGGAAAGCCTGAGCACTTAAACTGATGGGAGCTGTCTAGGAACTTTCTTTTAGTGGAAACAGACTTTGGAAGAGTTAGCATCAGTAATAGAACTGGAATTAGCTGATCTTCAGTTCTCTTTAGTAAATATTTAAATGTGTGGATGTAAGAACTTTAAAATAAATAGTACTCTGTGATCTGTGCTAGAAACTGAAGGACACAGTGCTTGCTTGTCTTGTGTGCTCTGAGAACTGAACAATCTGCCCTTTTGCAGAAGGGTAGTGCCCTTGCCACTTAGGGGATGGCAGTGTGGGGAAAACGGATAGTGACAGTTCACCTGTATTTGCAGAATGGTCTGTGGCCTATTAATATCCTTATTGCCAGAATGAGGAAAATACATGCAGAAATTTTAGAAAACTAAATCTTTCCCACTATAGCCTTTTTGGAATGAACTGTATTAATGATACAGGTATTGATCAGCCCTGGGTTGCTCTTGTGATGTCTAGACATTTGTATAGAAAGCTGACATGGAAACTGAGCGAGTAAATCTGGCAATTGTCGTCCACAGTTCTGAAAACATTAGTACAATGTTTCCTTTGTCAAGGGACTGAATGTAGTTCTTGCAGTTCTTGGAAACTACTAATTTAGAATGGAGTCACTTTGGAAATAGATGCATTCACATGGTGCAGTATCCACACTGTTGGATATGGTGCATTTTTTGCAACTCTGTTGGCTGCAGAGCTTTGGGGCTGGATGCCTGCCTCTGAAAGAGTCTATATGCCCTTGATTTGCCCTCTTCTAGAAGTATAGTAACTGTTCAGTCACATGTGATTGTAAGGACAGCCTTTTAAGACCTTAGCCACAGCTGCCTACTCTGTTAAAGTAGTATCTGTTTGATTCTATTTTAGGCTCTCACTTCCCTGGAAACAACTTACACTTTAAAAATTAAGGCTTACTTCTGGTGGCACAAAAACATGGTGCCAGGAGACATATCTGAACTTGTTTAGTTAAGGGTTTATGAAAACATTTAAGTTATGCTTATCTTGTGAACTTCACTTCAACTGTTGCTGCAGATCAGTTAAAAAGAAAAGAAAAACCAAATTGTTGGGCTAGTCAAAGGCATCCTGACAAAGCACCTTGAACCAACTGTGGCTTCTAGCAAAGACTTACTGAAATGCGCATCCTGTGTGATTTCCTAAGTAGACCTAACTGTTCCCTTAACATAACTATTTATAAAACAGTGATCTAAGAACATGGAAATCAGTGTGAGGGAAGTGATAGTTACAAAGTGTTCTGCAGCTCAGAGCAGTGCTAGGCTTTCTATTAGCCTCCCTATTTCTTTCAAGAAATGCCTTCTTGTAAATTGTAATTCAGAACTAAGTCTTATCAGTATCTTTGTTAGAAAGAAGGTGTTTAAAAGTTCTGAAACAAAGGCTTAGTAACAAACAATCTTAAATGGATGTTGTAGTCTAGCTTTCATGCGTAGATCATTTAGTTATTACATAAACTGATACCTAGATGTTCACTTAAATGAACCCCATACATGACTGAACTGTAATTGCCTATATCACTGAGAATATGTTATAGATCATGTTTGGTACAGCCACAGTTGACTGGAACTTAGTGACAGGAAGATATCTGGCTGTCTTTGGTTTGACCTACTTACATAAGTATACAGAGAATTCCAAGCAGCTTCAAAGCTTTCATTGAAGAATTTTAGCTGTTTAGCTTTGTCATGAAAAAGCTTGATGTCTCTTGTCATCCTTTAAACTAGTTGGGGTGGGATCTTGAGTGCTCTGAAGGGTTGAATGTCTTCCACAGACCATAATGGGATTTTATGTGGCTGGGAAAAAGAGAGCAGAAAACACTTGTCACAGTGACAGCTCTTGTGGGAAATAGATTTTGTTTTTTTTTTAATCACTAATACATTAATCAAAGTTAATGCCATGACAGCTTCCTGACTTCTACCTATTTTCTATTTCTGGTACACTTCTATCTATGTAGATTATGGAAGAAACTAATGTGGTTTTTTTTTCTTCTTTCTTTCATGTGCTTTTTGAATGGAAAACAATGATGGCGCACTTGAACAGTACGGTAAGAAAAGGGAGGTGATTTCTGGTTTCACATTATTCCTAACTTCAGGAACTTGCTTTCTTTTTCCCTCAGTACTGTTATGACTTTGTCTGAAAAGCATGCTGCAAACCCCCAGGAGCAGTGCACTAGGAATATTTAATTGCAGGTCTGAGGTTAAGGTGACCAAATGTTAGCTACTTCAAAATGTCTTAAAGGGGCTTCATTTTTTTTCTGTACTCTTTGCTAAGGAGATCAGAGCAGCTTGGAGCTCATTCTTCTACATAACAGTGACACTGTACATAACGAAGCTACCTGGCTTATCTTCAATGGCCTTTAGGCCAGACAGTAAATGTACAACATAACTCACACTGGATTCTTCTGTCCTGGAGCCTTTCAGTTTGCTCATGAAACTGGAAGTGGGTATTTTAATGCCTGTTATACTGTGAATTATATACTTATGGAAGATTTGCTCTTCTACCTAGACAAAAGACAACTGTATAGGTGTAGTTTAATTCTTGTGTGAGGAGACTTCAAAGGGCTGCCTGCCTGGAGGCTCTTAAAGCCTGATAACCATCTCAGGTGAGGAGGTTCCAAATATAACTCCTTGTCAGCAGAGAGAAGCTACTGCTGCAGTACTTTTGTTAACTGATGATTCTTCAGCTTGCCCTGCCTGAATTTGAGTAGTCCCTAATCAATAGTGTATTATTTGGTTATGTTCTAATGGCAGTTGATTAAGTAAAAGTGCCAAGGTGATTTAATTTACTTTTCTAAATAGAAGTAGTCACTCAGATTCTTAAAAACTGTAAATATTTCATTGATTCAAAAAAACAAGCTTAACTTTCATCAACTACGGTTGTTCACAAGACCCCTGAAATGACTATAAAACCATCACTAAGTACATGTAGTTCCTCTCCACGTAGTTTGCTTTGGTGTGGTGATGCTTACACAAGGTGTCTTGTGTTCTCACTGTGGAAATAATCATGGTTGTGACTAGCTGTTTCTGGTCCTCTTATTGTCCTTTAAGACTATTTAAATAGCTCCATTAAAACCTCTAAATCAACATCTTGTGTCCTGCTGGCTTCATTTTCTTGAATGTTCTTGTTCTGCCACTACATATCTTTTGCGTAAGTGGCATTGTAGTTACACATAGGTGTACAGTGTAAATACCATGTATTCGTGCAACTCTCCTCAGTTATGGCATATGAGCTCTGGTGTGCTTGGGAGGTTTTAACCATTACAGACGTCAATTTTCCTATCAGTAGGAATATAGCAAACAAATGCTTGTATTGCATTCTTCAGAATACTGTTGTTATAAATCTGAATTTGCAGCAGTACTGTATTGTTTTGCATAGTGTAATGAAGTTGAATTATGAAAGCAGTGTGCGTAACTTAAACTCACTTTTTTTCTATTTTTTTTTTTTTTTT